>CM062820.1:1001355125-1001955125 GCA_031772625.1 Pinus tabuliformis
TCTGATGCAGGAGAATCTAGACTTAATGAACAATGTGATGGTTTGTTCACATGTTATGTCTAAAAGTGTGAATTTCACTGACTTGAGTGGTCAAAAGTCATTTTAAACCGAGAGGGTTGGATCTCTCGAACATGATCTGTAATTCATTATTGTAATAGTTAGGAAATTGTCTTATTTTAGATTGAAGGATAAGTTAACGTAGGTGTGTAGCAGAGCTTGATAATAGAGATTTGATTGTTAGATTTTTTAAAATAGAGATTGAGTTGTTCGTACAATTAGAGTAGGATTCGACTCATAAAAAGAAGAAAATGTAATGTATAAGGATTAGTTGAGATGACAAAGGATTGAGCGAGAAGCGAGAGTGGTATGATAGAGAGGGTTTTTAAGATTGAAATAGAGGTCTGTTAATTTGTTGTAATCAATCCAAGGGGCCGAGACTCCGTAACTATTATTATTTTGAATGAATTTTTTTAGTGTGCATCTATGTTGATTGTGGTGGAAACTCTCATTTTATTCTGTGTATCTGCGTTCTGAAGCGCATCTAGGTAATTCCTCTATTTTTCATATCTAGCTTATAATCTCAGTGTTCTGGTTAATCACAGTCATTAATGTTAATAGTAGGGGTAGAAGATCATAGAAGGGTTTGATCGGGATTAAAGGCCTGTACGCAATCATATCCATCGATTGAAAAGTCAACATCGGACGTGACCATCAACAACGGGATTAAGCCTATGTTTAAACCGTGTGTTAGATGAAAAGCCGCTAGCTGTAGGATTCGAATGAATGTTGTTATCCAAGGGATATTAGGGTTTGAAGTAATCGGTATTTAAGTCTAAAACCCAGACCCAGAATTTTATAGACCAAGGCTTATAAATCATATCGGCTCTGTGAGGTGGGTAAACGTCACGCAAGTTCCTCGATGCGATATCGCTAGCGACCATTAGATCTGGAGAGGAGATCAACTGTGTAGAGGGAAGTTTTTTTCAACTGCACTTGCTTTTCAAATACAGAATGTTGTTGAATCGCTAAATTATTGTTCAATTATGGATTGTTGTTAAATCCGACTGCTGTTCAATTACAATTATTGTTCAATCTGATTGTTGTTCAATCACAGATTATTGTTCAATTGCGTTGTTCAATTACTGGTTGTTGTTCAGTTGTTGTTCAATTGACAATCTGTTAGTTTGGTGAAATGATAAATTGACGAGAAATAGAGCCTTCCATATCCGTGGAACTGAGGTCGTGAGTGAACACTTTTCGTGGATGGAAATGGTTGTAGGTAATACCAGTCTAGTTGCACAAAGGGACTTTAGCACTCCAATAGGCCATGGAATTATGAAGATCCTTGGTGACAAACTTCTTAAATTCCAACAGGGATTCCTTATCATGAGTGAAAATAAAGTTTTTCCCCAAAATTTTAATTGTTGCATTTTAAAAATAATCTAATGTCACCCAATTTTTTCACAAAAATGAAAAAAATCAACTGAAAACCTTTGATTTCTAACTTTTTCAAAATATTCTAATGTTGCCCAACTTCTCTTCAACAATTTATTCATGGATATGAAAAAGAAAAACCCATTAAAACACAAAGAAAGTGTGGCTGAGGAAGGCTTTACCATTAGTTTTGGTGATTGTAATCTTCGATTATTGCACTGTTTCTTAGCACATACTACAAAAAAACAATATTCGATTGTGGCACTATGCCCAACAAAAAAAAGGATCTTCGATTATGGCACTATTTATCAACTAAAAAATAACAATATTATCAATTAAATGAAATCACCCCTCACTTGTATTTTTCTTCCGAAGAAATACAAAAAACTAGAAATGATGAAATTAGTTTGAAAATTATATTTCTTAAAATAAAAAAGTGGCAAATATTAAAAAACAATATTTATTCACATTTAAAAAAAAAACAAAAATATATTTTAAAAAATGTAAATTTATTAAACGTAAAAATAAAAAATATCAAAAATAAATTTGAAATGAGAGTTTTAAAGTAATACTTAAAAATATTACTAAGTGTGGTATCTTGTTTCTAAATATTTGTGCATAGAATTTTTTTCTTAAATGTTAAAAAAGTTAATATTTATAAAATTAAAAATATTACTAATTTTTGGCATTTTGTTTCTAAATATCAGTGCATAGAAACACATGCTATTAATATTATATGGGTTGAAACTTTTAATCTATTTTTCTAGTTAATGCTTAACCCATGGTTTATGCTTCATTAAAACCACACTCAACCCCTGATTTACCATTCATTAAAAATATTCTCAATATTCTAATTTATATAGATTAAGATATTAACTTTATTTTTAATATTCAATATAGTTTTAGATCACTTGGCACCATTCACATATAAGGTAGGTAACTCATATTATTAAAAAAATTTACCTATATCCAAATTAAATAATAAAAAATTGTCATGTCATTTTAGGTGCCCAGTCACACATGTATCTCTATTGAATTTTAAAGGATTTTAATTCGCTTACATATTATGATGAGAAAATTCATTATTAACCTTTTAAAATAATTTTTTCTCTAATTGCAATAAATATCTTTTAAACAACATCATGTCAAGAAATCTCTTTTACACAAACTCATGTCAATTATGAAATCTATGACACAGTAAATCCATAATTATTGGATCTAAGGTATTCACAATCAATGGAATACAATAGTTTCATTGTTCCTTACTTACCCTGTGGTTAGTGTTATGTAATATGAATAAATAGAGATAATAATTCTTTGTATATGAATTATAAATATGTTGTAGAGTAATGTAAAATAGTATGAGCTAATAAGAGCTTTCTCGATAATGACTACTGAAGAACTTAAACAAGTAGAGTTATTATGGATATTAGCTTAATTAATAAAGATTATATGACTCATATTAGTACAACGAAAATCAAGGATGTATAACACATTTCATAGTAATATCTTCCGTATCTAACATATATGGTGTCACTAGTGATTATCCTGAGGTAGCATGTAACTCCAACATATCACATCATTAAATATGGAAGCTCACATAGGAGCATTGGTTCTCCTAAGATTATTGTTTTTTTGTTGTCTTATCATTTTTACTTAGGTCGTGCAATGGGCGTTTACACTATCGCCAAGGTAACTGGTGGAACATTAACCGATTGCAAATGTGTAAACAAAAAATGAGGAGTATGGACCAAAGGTGGGGTAGGAGTAGGAGGATCCACATTTACACTTTCACTTGAGGAAATACAAGTAGATCCATAGTCATTTTACCAATTGCTTCTCTTGGATATATGAGGAGGCCACCTTGAGGAGCCTTATGTTCTTAGCTCAATTGTGATCATCGTGATCATTTGTCCAATTTTATTCACCTAATTTTTTATCGATTGATCTCTCAATCTAGAACAAAACACTCTGGATTATTTTTCTCGCTCACAACACGCCAACGACACATAACCCACATGTAGGGAGGATTACAGATTATTCCATTGTATCCTGAGTTATCAGTTTCAATCATTATATAGAGGATATCACATAAGTTTAAATTGAGACATAGAAGCATAAGTCTCAAGAAAATTGAAAATTTGAGAGACAAAGCATTTTACGCTTAAAGGAACATTGTGTAAATTACTCTTCCCATTGTAATATGGACTCACACTATAGTAAGGAAGATATAAGATAACACATGAGCTTGATATGCCTCTTGACTTATGGATACATCTTGATTTCAACATGGAGCTACCCCCATTAATGATGAAATCAAATTAATTCACATACCCCTAGATATCCACTGGACATATAACTAGATTTTATAACTCCAGTGACTAAAAGTTGAATCATGGAAACTCAGAGCAGATAGACTAGGTGGTATAGTAGGAGACATTCTTGTGCAAAGTTGTGTATGTAGAGTAGCTACCAATATCATTGTACATAATGTTTCACTAACAATTTTCAACACATATACATAAAATAAAAACATAATACTAATAATACAGTTATTATTTTTAATCAAATAAAATAAACCAAAATTCAAGTGTGATTACTAGATAAAAATGTTTCATGAATATCATTCTTCTAAGATAAATTCATGGCAAACATCCAAAGATGGTAATATCATCATACATAATAATTCTCCATAAAAATAATGGTAACAAGTTCCAATATACACATCAAATAAAAATATAATAATGATAATATCATCATCATCTTTAATAAAATCAAAGTCATTGTATGATTACCAAATTCAAATGTTTCATAAATATCATTATTCTGAGGTAAATTCACAACATCCATATAAAAATAGGAATTTCATTCTACATAATAATACTTCATAAAAACAATGCATGTGCATGTCTATCCAGCACCACCAAGATCATCCTCATGATCATTGCCATGATCATAATCCTAACAATCCTGATAAGTCTCATCCATGTCATCATCACCAACACTATCACCATCGTCATACTCATCATCTCTTGATGTATCCTCATCATTATCTAGATCGTCATCTTGGCAGTCATTACCTATAACATTATGGAAAAAAAAAAAATTACATGTTAGCATTAATTCCATATCACAATTCATATCAATGCTAACCCTAAAATGAGGTAGGATATAATATTGAATAGTGATAAAAATTAAAATGAAAATATGGTTCAAAGATATATTGGAAATCTAGCTAAGATTACATACCTCAGACTCCATCCACACAACATAATAAACCCATCTCTTTTGATGCAACATCTATTTTTCCAAATGATTTGGATGTCTTCCATATTTTAGTTCCCACCAATCAGTAAATAGTGAGAAATTAGATAACAATGATTTTCTTCTAGTACAAATTTTATTAAAAAATATCACATATCTAATATACTTACCAAAGTTGTTATCATTTCTTTTAACCCTTTCTAACCACTAAGATCAATGTCTTTTGTCTTTTCTAACCCCACCTTGGAAGCCTTGTCCTTAAACATAAACCAATTCAATTCATTTTTACGCAAATACATGTCTAAGTAATGGAGGTAACCTGATAGGAATTAGATCTAGAACCAACTCCTCTATTATTCCATATCATGAAGCTTCATGTTTCATTATGTATATATCCAGGATTTGTAATTATATTACCAAGTTTAGATATATTAGACATTATATATCAATAAGACAAAGATTGTATAGAGAACTATGATTGGTACCTATAATCAGAGACTCACTCTAGAACCTTAGAGATTGTAACTAATTCCCAAATAAAGACTCTTACTAGATATTTAATTAATAGGATACAAGAAACCGAGAATACTCCTTTGACTCATTAGGAGGTAATAATGACTTTGTATAATAGTAGTTATCTAGGTCTCAGTAATAGGAAGCATGAAATATATTTATAACTCCATTTCTTTCTTTTGACACCCATTTTGCTAATGTTTGACACAATTATATAAGGGAGAGATCCCAATAACACTCTTTTGAAACACCTTTATCTCTAGAATTCCTAGTTTTGACACACCATGCAGAGCATCAATTCCCTAGTGTGGAAATTTACCACTTGATATATACATTATATCCTTAGTTATTAGCATTGAATATATAAGCATTGAAAACAATGTGGGATGTAGTAAATTAATGTTAGAATAATGTATCAACAAATTTTAGAGAATTGCAGAGGGAAGAAAGTTGAGCCTAAATTCTTGGCATATGTCTAAACAAATGACAAAAGGACACAACCAAGAAATGCTAATGAAAACCCTAATGTTGTGGATCATTGAATTCCTAAGGGGAAATCAAAACCGTTCATGTAAAAATGCATCGTAAATAACACAAATGGTGTAATCACATGAATATCACAAGTATCTAGTACACGTGGAGGAATATGAGTGATCCACACAAACTAGAACTTACTTCCATTCATTTCATATAACTGGAATATCATTTTACAAGAGGTATTTAATTTTTAGTGACATAATAATTGTTGGGACATCAATTGAAAAGAAAAGGATTTTAACACAGTAAACTCAATTAAGAACCAACAAATGTGATAAATTTACAATGTTAAGTAACACAAAGTATTAATTTAAAAAAGGGCAGTGTATCAAGGCTATGGTTTGGAGGTGCAAATAGGATGATAAACTTTTTCAGAGACCATAACTGGAATTAAGAGCAATGTAAAAGTAATTAAGTAAACTATAAGGTACTATAAATGAATGATATAATTTAGTAGAATAAAATGATAGGTAATAAAGATACATATAAGAGTTACACATGTCACACATATTGTATAAATTAAAAATAAAAATAACATAGATTAACTTAAAAGCTAAGTATTAGACTTCAAATGTAAATTTTAGCGACTTCAAATTTTACGAACCATTCAAGGTTACAATTATGGTTCCATAAGACTACATTAAGACTAATTTTCAATTAGGATAAATTTTTTTAGTGTTAGATAGGAGATGTTATACATTAGTAGTAATTGCAACAACTAACTCGCATTCCCCTCAACATGCACAACCCAAGGTTAGTAAGGCCTAGAGACCATAAGGGAGAGGAAGGATTGCTTGCCCATGAAATAAATCTTTACATATGGAGAGTTCATTCCCTTTCAATTTTGAAATGGTTACAGTCTGTATTCTATGAAACATTAAAAATATTAGTTAGGATAATTCTGCTTCAATTGTTGTCTGGGTAGGAGTTTGTTGTTTTAAGGACGATAAGGAAATAAGGAGGCATTTCTACTAAATGAACTCTATATTTAAAGATGTTAGGTCCCTATACTACTAGTATATCCCCTTATTGTTATTTTTGTGCCCATGTAGTCCCCATATTGCTATTATTGTGCCCCATAGAAGCTCACTATCGTTATTGTTGTGCCATTACATTATTATTGTAATGTAGGTACTAATTATATTATGACCCCTTAGATTCCTATATATAGAAAGGAGGTCTTGTTATTTGTATCATCCAACAATTTTTCATTTATGTAATGTAAAATAGGTTTTCCCCTCGAAGAGGATAATTTTGAAGTCGTTGATCTCTCTCTTTTTTGTTTTGGTTACATAACATTTAGGATCAAAGCTTTGGATTTTAGTGTTTCACTTCTTCAAATATGACATTGTGGAATTCTTGTTATAACTTTTTTTTATACGAATATTTAGAAGCTAAAATTGAAACCACATGGAGTTGAAATCTTGGTGAACTTCATGTACAAATTTCAGATCTTCTCTTGCTATATGTTTGGAGATATTATCTGAGGAAGTGAGGATTTTTGCAAGCTGTAGAATTCCATCTCAAGCAGGTGACCTAGGGAAAATCGTCATAACTTTCTTTAAGCATTGGATTTTCATTTTGTAAAAAGTGACAGAAAGAGGATGGACTATAATTTTTTGTGTATCTATTTCAGGGTTGAAGGTCAAAATAGTGACACATGTCACTCCGTAAAAATGCACTCTACTGAACCAGTATACAATCAGCTCATTGTGGGATATTGAGTGTACTCATTCTCGAAGAATACAAACTTGTTCTAACATATTGGGTTGGAAAGAATACTTAGAGGTCTACTACAAGACATAATTTCAGATCTTGGACATTTAGAATTACATAGTTACAACAACTGCAATATAGAGCTCCTAAATAGAAATAAAAAGGTGTGTATTTTTTAAAATTTTCATAACTTTTGTTTGGAAAATCCATTTGATGTGATTCAAAGGGCATAGTGAAGCATGAATATCATTTGATTCCAAAATGGATCGAAGCAATAAAATGGAAACACCTAGTAAGCAACCAGAAATATTTTCTATGATAGATGAAGAAGAGGAAGAACTGCAACATGATATATCAAAATTACAAGACCATGTGCAAAAAATTTCACTCTCGCAAAGAGTAACCAAAAAAAAAATGGAAGCTAAGATGAATGGTTTGAATAATAGTTTAAAATCATACATAAAAGGTTTGAAGGATGGTTTAAAAATAGACATGGAAGGTTTGAAAGAAGGTTTGACAAAGTTGCTTCAATAAATATTTCCTAATGGCAACAAGATATGAGATGAAACTCATGATGAGAAAAATAGAAATGTTAATCATGATTTCATAGACTCTAATGTTGGATTGAGGACCCACCATATTCCAAATATCAATATGAGAAATTTTGATGGCAAGGATCCAGTAACATGGATACTACAGATGTAGCAAGATTTTGATCTCCATAATGTGAAACACACACAAAAACTACACATTTAGAACCAAATCGATTTGTATGGTATCAATGGATTTGTTCTCATAAACCACTTGTTACTTGGTCAATTTTTACGGGGGAAATGATAGCACGTTATGAGGATACAAAGAGAAACACCTTCTTTATCCAATTGATAAAACTCAAACAAAATGTTTCAATGGCAAAGCATATTGGGGACTTTAAAAAAATGAATATAAGGGTTAATGATATTCTAGAGGAGCATAGGATTGATGTCTTCATAGGGACTTTAAAGGATAACATCCAACATGAGGTTCACCTTTGGGAACCTGATCCATTGGAGAAGGTATTTAGGGGGGAAATAAAAGTGGAAAGAAAAATTATGGCAACAAGGAAGTTATAACAACCTTGATTAAAAATCCATGTAAAAATATATATAAATCCATGGTGATGGGACATGTATTCCAGGCTAAATGATGGGAAAGACATCCTAGTGGGTGTTCATTTTGGGTATTATTGCTAAAGGAAATTGGAAAGGGCAACGACAAAGGCTTTGGAAAGAAAAAATGGACTTTTTGGCACATTAATTTATGAAATAATGGAAATTAGGAGAAAGGAAAGTGAAAGGAAACAGGTTCTGTGTGAGGAGTAAATTGAGGGAAAATAATGGAAATTAAGGAAAATAGAGGCCTCATTAATAAAAAGGTTTATGAGGATCAGTTGGCAAGCTTGGTGAATTTAGTTTTGGAGCTCTCTAATTATTCCCCCTCTCTCTCTCTTGGACACAAAGTTTTCTTGGAGCATGCTTGCATTGGATCAAGAAAGGAAAAGAAGGAAAGAGGAAGCAAAGATCAAGCATAGAAAATCAAGATCAAGCAACTTCAATAACATCCTTTGCAGGTATCGATTTTCATGTGATATTTCCTTGCTATATTTGGCATGCATGGTGTTGCATGTGGTTTTTCTATCATGGCATGGCTTTTGCTACGTTTGACAGTGTTTTTCATCTTGGCCTTGACATTTCCTAATAGCCTTAGTGAGATGGGTTCTCATACGTTGGTTGAGTTGGATTGTTGGTTGGATTCAAAGCTAGATGGGGTGGATCTTTAAAATGACAAACACAAGGCCTAGTTGTCCATGAAACGCATTGTGGATCATCGTGAAACCACTGACCTAGTAACCCCTAAGCCAGATTGTGGGTTGTGATAAAGCCAATATTGTGTGCCTCAGTGGGCCTAGGAATCCTTTTCGATGAATGGTGAGATATATCGTAAAGCCAATAGGTGGATTGCTCGCCATTGGGCCTAGTAGTACCAAGATGGGATGTATGATAGAGCCTGGGGGTGGGTATTACTGTAGGGTCTAGTGATCCTCGGATCAGAGTGAGGATTACGATAAATCCTTAGAGACTAGGAGGCACTCAAATTCCTCATGGTGTAGGTGGAGAACTTTGGTAGCATCCATATTTTTTTGGTTATTTTTGGCTGGTTATGAGTCCCACATTCATGCTTCAACTATGGCACAGGGGTGATTTGGTGAAGAAATATTTAGCTGAGCCAATCTATGGTAGGGTGGAACGTGGTAGTCCCATCTTGGGTTTGTATTTTTCATCATTAATGAGAGGATATTTTTCCATGTATTTCTATGAGTATTATAATAATTTATACTTGGATCATATGGTTTTATTTTCATTGGTATTTTTCGGCTATTATGCTGGCTATGTATGTGTTTTATGACAGTGGCTATGTATGGCTCTCATCATGTTTCTACCTGTAAATGATTGGAAAATGTATCTATGACCTAATAGATGATAATGTGGAAAATGATATGAGAGAACAATGGTTATTAGCGATTATCTGATAAGTATGAGATACCTACACTTAAATCTATTATTTACACCTGTATATTACATATTTGTGATATGTTTGACGAAATGCATGTCATGGCTAGAAGGGGCCTAGTTAAGGGATTGTTTAACTATTTTAATTTGCATCATTGTTTCCATGTTATTTTACTATTATGGAGATGTCACTCAATTCTGGGAAGTGACCTAGGCTCTGGGCTTGAAAAAGTGGCTCAAAACCCGAGGACACTAGCACATCATTGAGCAAAATAGTCCCTGGTTGTTGGCATGCCTTGTCATGAGAGCATCCAAAGCCTCCTTGATGCTGGAAAGCCTATAGAATGAGAGCATCTAGAGGTCAAGTGGTCAAAAAATTCAGTGGGACCCAAGGGCTAGCTACCTGAGTGGTTGGGATGGTTCCTAAGAGTCCTATAGCTTATGTGGAAGGTTTTTATGTCTTGTTTTTACAATTCCACTTCCTTAAGGTCGCATAGGATGTTGAATCTAATCATAATCTCCTCTCATCACATATTTACCCCAGTTGTATGGTTACTTGGGTAGATGTGGGTGGAGGGTGTTATAGAAGTCTACCACTCACAATTATAAAGATGGAAGTGTTGAAGCTCCTAGCCTTCCACAACCTACAAGGTTGACACCACAATAATTGGAAGAAAAAAGCGAAAAAGTGCTTTGTTACAATTGGGATAGAAAATACAATGAAGGTCATAAGTGTGCCAGGAATAAAGTATTTTACATATTGTGAAGGGGAGGAAGAAAATGAACAAGAAACATCAAAGAAGAGGATACACACTAAGAACCAACCCGAGAGAAAGAAGAAATGAATCTAACCATAACTTGTAATGCATTGGTAGGAATTACCACTCCTCAAACTCTTAAGATAGAAGTACATATCAAGAAGAAAAATTTTATGGTGTAGATTGATTCAGGTAGTACCCATAATTTTATTCATTATAAGATAGCCATGGAATTCAATTGCTTCCTATATCTAGCACCAGAGTGTCAAGTGACGATTGTAAATGGAGGAACTATAAATTTCTATGGAAAGTTCCATAATATAAATCTAACCATGGGGGAATATGTATTTAATATTCCAATTCTTTCCATTCCAATGAGTAGTATTGATGTTATAGTAGGAGTTGAATGGTTACAATATTAGGGTATGATATATTTTAATTTTAAAGAACTTTTCTTGAATTTTTTTGGGAAGGAAGGGACATGCAATTAAGTATATTGTAGGGAAACCAATAAATATAATTAGATCTAATGGCATGAAAAAGCTTCTAAAGAAATAAAAATGGGTTGTAATTGAACAATTATGCTCATTAGAAATTCAAACATTGAAATATTTTATTTCTCCAGATATCCAAAAATTCTTGGACAATCATTCCAAGGTATTTGAGAGTCCGAAAGACCTCTAACCTATTCATGATCATAACCATGATCTTCATTTAATTCTAGGAAGTGTTCCTCCAAACATTAGGCCTTACAGATGTCCCTATGCCCAAAAGAGTGAAATTGAATCTATGGTTGCAGAAATGCTAGAGGTCGGTATAATTCAACCAAGTCAAGTTCTTTCTCTCCTCTAGTAGTATTGATGCATAAGAAGGATGGATCATGGCACATGTGTATAGATTATAGGGAGCTCAACAAACTCACTATTAAAGACAAATTTCCCAATCTTGTCATTGATGAAATGTTTTATTAATTACACGGATAAATTTACTTCACCAAGCTGGATCTTCATTAAGGATATCATCAAATTAGAATGAAGACTCAAGACATTTTGAAAACAACATTTAGAACTCATGGGGGTCATTATGAATTTTTGGTCATGTCTTTTGGCCATACCAATGCACCATCTACATTTCAAGGTTTGATGAATTCCATTTTCAAACCCTTAGAAAATATGAATTAGTATATTTTCATGATATAATAATTTAAAAGAAGTCTTGGAAGGATCATGTTCAACATGTTGACAGGGTGCTCAAACTATTAGAGGGGAAACAATTATATCCAAAAACCTCCAAATGTTTCTTTGCAGTATAAGAAGTGGAATATATGTGTCATATTGTATCTAGTGAGGGTGTTAAGGTAGACCTTAACAAAATTAAAGTAATTAAGGAATGGAAAATCTCGACAACCATAAAGCAGCTTCGAGGATTTCTTGGTTTTACAGGGTATTATCGCAAGTTTGTTAAGAAATTTGGTAGAATAGGAACACCTATAACAACATTATTGAAGAAAGATGCATTTTATTGGACTTTAGAAGCATCTAAGTAATTTTAACATCTTAAAGAGGAAATGCACAAAGAATCAGTCTTAGCTATGCCAGACTTCACAAAAACCTTTATTGTGAAATGGGATGCCTCAGGAAATGGAATTGACGTTGTTGTAATGCGAGAAAAATGATTCATTATGGTACAAATATCACTTATATATTTGTAAGAATTCCCAACTCGAACAAAATATTCTTTTGGAATTGCACACCTCTCCCTTAGGAGGGCAAACAGGATTTTTAAAAACTTAGCACAGGGTCAAGAAGGAAGTTTAACTGTCCCTGGGGTCTTTTCCAGCAAAATAAAGTTGGGACAGTTAAGACCCCAGGTTTGTTAAATACTTTATCCATTCCAAGTCAACGTTGGGAGGAGGTTTCAATGGATTTTATCATAGGTTTACCCAAGTCTGAAGGAAAGAGTGTAATCATGGTGATAGTTGATAGACTTACCAAGTATGCACATTTTTTTCCATTATCTCAGTCGTTTAAAGCCAATATAATTGATACTGCATTTGTGGAAAAAATTTAAAATCTACATGGAAACACAAAGATTATTATAAGTGATAGAGATCCCATTTTCACTAGAATTTTTTTGGACAAAATTATTGTTTTGTAGAATTGAATGAAACAATAGGCAGATCAACATCGTGGAAAAATAAGTTTTGATGTAGTCGACTGGGTACTTTTAGGATACAACCATACAATAAAATTCCACTCAATCAAGCTAAGAAGGATAATAAATTATCACCAAATTACTATGGTCCTTACAAGGTGTTGCAAAAGATTAGTATTATGGCATACAAATTGGAGCTTCCTGCATATTCCCAAGTTAATCTAGTTTTCCATGTTTCATACATAAAGAAGTTATAGGTGACAAGCTCCCAGTTCAAACAATATTGCTAGAATTTAACGAGGAATGAAAAATCATATTGGAACCTGAAGTAGTAACAAAATCAAGAACCTGGCAGCTATGGAATTGATCAATTTCAGAGTATCTCATCAAGTGGAAGAACTTACCTGTTGAATATTCCAGATGGGAGGATGAGAATTTTATATAGAAATATCAAAAACTACTCAGGAGTTGAGGACAACACTTTTTTGAAGGAGAGGGGAATTTTAGGTCACTATATTACTAGTGTCTCCCCATATTGTTATTATCATGCCCCATAGAAGCCCACTATTGTTATTGTAGTGCCCTTACATTATTATTGTTATGTAGGAAATGATTATATTATGACCCCTTAGAATCTTATATATAGGAAGGAGGTCTTATCATTTGTATCATATAATAATTTTTCACTTATGTAATGTAAAGGAGGTTTCCCCCTCGAAGAGGATAATTTTGAAGTTGTCAAATTATCTCTTTTTTTATTTGGTTACATAACAATATATGTGAAATTACGTTAGAATTATGAGTGTAATATTCATGGCTCAACACACTTATATGTATCATTAATTTATTTTTCATCATGGCTAAGATCATGATTCAATCATTTATTATCATTTGTTTTAATAGTAGGGAGAGGATACGACCAACCTAGTAAAAATTGTACATGTAGGATCATTAAACCCTTGGCAGAGCCCTTCTTGTGTATAATGACACCACAAATCGCATTTTATTCCATCATCTTGTGATATTATTTATCTCCCTTATAAAGTGTTTTACGCATAAGGGCACATGTCGTGGTGCTTCTCTTGTGTAGAACACTTGTGCTTGGGCCTCTCTAATGGACTATGGTTATCTCTCTCTAGCACACTTGTCTGAGTTGACCAAAATTCATAAATACTTGAGGACATGGCTAGAAGCTTTGGCCAAATACTTTCCACACTCTTACTATGTTAGCCTTTGAATGGTTTGAAAACCTTCCCAAGAACTCTATAGATACTTTTGATAAAATATGTGATAAGTTTTTGGGAATGTAAGCTCTTAAATCAATCGATGTATTTGAAGTGGTTAGTATTATATAATTAAAGCAAGGAAAGTGGGAAGTTATGACCTATTTCATTCATATATTCTAATTTTCGTTATCTAGATGTGAGACCAAGTTCTCTCTAGATGAGCTTAGAAAAATCTTGGTAGAAGGTGCAAGAGAAGATTTGCAACCATAATGTACTAATAATAAATATATAACCTATTAGGATAATGTCAATAAGGTGTTGGACTCATAAAATATCAACATTAGACATCACCTAAGACCTTATTATCCTCCTATTATAGTGAGTGAAGTAGCTTCTATCTTAGGTGACCCACAATCAAGAGTGACTAAGCGAAAAGGAAACACACAGGACATAAATGTTGTAGGCGATGGTCCTACTGATTTAGTGCATGAAGTTGTTGTTGTGACTTCTCCAACTCATGCTAATCCACCCATAAAGAAAGTTTTAGAAAAGGATTATCAACCATCTTCTTCAAAGCCTCTACCTATACAACCATCCACTCAACATCTACCACCACTAATTGAGCCATCTCCACCATAACTAGTGGAACAACATTCTAACAAACTTATAAGTAATCAACTACTTGTTTTCCCTTTCATCCTAGTAAGAATTATAATTGTAATAAGAGATCGAGGAATTTTATGAAATAATGTGTTATATACTAAAGAGTGAAGCACTTAAAAGAAAAATAGTCACTTGAAAGGAGACTTATGCCCCATAAAAATTCCCCATTATAAATATTTTTCAATTGATTCCTTCGACATCCATCCTCATCTAGTCATCCTTCACAATCCTCCACCTCCACCCAAGAGACATTTTATAGTCAACCATGTACTTCTCCCACTTGATTTAGCCACAAATTCAAGAGTTTACTTCATTGTTGAATTTATATAGAAGTAATATAATTTGATGTAAATGTTATCATAAGAGCTCCAGAATATGATGGAGTTACACACTCTCAATCAGATTAAAGCTACAGTAACCCAATAAGAGCCCACTTGTATTCTGAAAGGAAACAAATTCCACTAACCCTCTAGCTCCTGATAATAAACTTATTAAATACCCATGGGAAGACCTCCCATACAAGGGTCTTTCCCTTATTCTTTTTGTATTAGAAATGTTTTCTACCTATCATCTCTATTGCAAATTTCTTGTGAGTTTTCCCCACCTTACATGAATCTTTAGTACGGGGAATTCACCTATCCCTAAGAGTTTATACACCTATATTCAATACAATTGAGTCCTCTTCGGTCAACCATGTTGTTACTATCCCTCAATCTCCTTTAGAGGTCAAGCAACTTCTCCCCTCTCCCTGGTAAACCATAGCCATAACCTATATATTCAATTTCTTATGATAATTTTTTCTTTGACCCTCTTAAGGCACAAACTGATGAGTAAATGATCATACTAGATGACCTTAATTTGTACATAGAGTGTACTATAGGGCCTTGATATGCTAAGTGTTACTTTGTAAACTAGAATTGTGGTGTCACATGATGTATTACTTATCATGCATTATACTAATGTGGACATGAAATTTGTTGTCATCAACATCATGGAAATCATCATAATTTACACCGTCATCATCATTCATACCATTATTGTTGGTTATGGTTACCTAGATGAATGTGATGATAATGATGAGAAAATGATGATAACTTGGATAAGGATGCCAAAGATAATGATTATGATTATGACAGTGACAAAATTGAAAAATTGGTAAGATTGGTCAAGGTCCTTAGCATCATCATCATGATAATCATTTTCATCATCATCATCATTGTCATCATAACCACCATCATCTTTATCATGATTTTCATTATCATCATCATCACAATTCATGCCATCGTCATGATCTTCATTATCATCATCATCATCATTATTGACACTGTAATCAGTTGTTCATAATTGACAATGTCCTAACATATCATAAATGCTGAAAATATGATGAGTGTTGGAAAAGGGATGTAAAATTGAACACAAAAACGGAGGAAGAAATAGACATAAAATTGTATGAAAAGTGGATGCAACATAAGTAAATGCAAAACAAGATGCAAAATCTAACACAAAAGTGAACAAAAAATCATATGCAATAGACAATGAAAACTTGGACACAAAATACGATGCAAAAACAGATGCAAAAGTGGAAGAAAACATGGGTACAATAATAGGCGTTAAACTTGGCACGAATTTTTGTGAAACAAATGTGGATGCAACAACAGACGTAGAAATGGACTTAGACTTGGATGCAACAAGGTCACAACCTTGGATGAAAAATAAGATGCAAAAAAAGGATGTAAACATGGACACAAACTTGGGTGCAATAGTGGAAAAAAAAAATTACATGCAAAAGTGGATGCAACAGAAGTGGATGCAAAAGTAAATGAAAAATGAGGTGCAAAAGCTAATGTAAAAGCCGATGCAACATAGGATGAAAAAAAATATTTGATGCAAACTTGGACAAAAAGAGGATGCAAATATGAATGAAAAAGTGAATGAAAATGTGGGTTGTAACAATAGGTGAAAGATATGTCACAAATTATGGCACAACAAAAGTGGATGTAAAATTGGATGTAGCAATAGACACAACAAAATATTGAAACTTGGATGCAAAACAATATGAACAAAGCGATGGAAAAGTGGATGAAAACATCAACGCAACAAGAGAAACAAAATTGGATGAAAAATGAATGCAATGGAAGTATATGAAAAGGTATATACAAAATGAGACAAAAAAACCCAATGCATAAATGTGACACAAAAGTGGATTAAAAAAGAGATGTAATATTTGATGCAAATATTGGATGCAAAAGAGGGCATGATCATTGATGCAAAATTGGAAGTAAACGTGGGTACAATAATAAGTGAAAAACATGATGCAAAAAAAAATCAAACTTTGATCTAAATGAAGATGAAAAAAGGGATGCAAAGGTGGATGTAAACATGGGTGCAAAAGTGAATGCAAAATTGGATGCAACAAAAGCTGATGCAAAAGTAGTTATAAAAAGAGATACAAAACCCGATGCGAATCTTGACGCAAAAATGGATAAGAAAAGGGATGAAAAAATAGGTGTAAAACTTGATGAAAACCTAGATGAAAATGAGGATGCAAACACCGATGCAGAATTAGAAGCAAAAGTGGGTGCAAACGAAGGTGCCAAACTAGGCACAAATTGTGGCTCAATAGAATTGGATGCAATAGTGGATATAATAATAGATGAAAAAGAGTATGTAAATATGGATGAAAAAAAGATGCAAAAGTGGATGCAACAAAACTAGATGCAAACATAGATGAAAAACTAGACACAAACCTCGACTCAAAACATGGAACAAAGAGGGTACAAAAAACGATGCAAAAGTGGATGCCAAAAGTGATTTAAAAAGGGATGCAAAAGGGTATGCAAAAATAGGTGAAACAAAATTAGGTGTCTAAATTGATGCAAAACGTGGAACAAAACCTGGTGCAAAGGATGGCACAAAAATTGGCATAAATCTTGGTGCAAAAAGTAGTGCAAAAGGTCCTATTGCATTACCTGGAGCTAAACTTGCTATAACACTTAGTGAAAGATACAGTGCAAATTTTGCATCAAGTTTTGCACCATACTTAGTAAATGGATGCAAATAGCACCAAAAATGGGATCTCGACACAAAAAAGAACTCAAAAAGGGACACTAATGACAGGGTTTTGTTACAGTGAGAGGGGAGAGGAGGAATAAAGAGAGAGAGAGGGAGAGGAGTGAGAGAGGTAGAGAAGGGTAAGAGAGGGAGAGGAGTGAGAGAGATAGAGAAGGGTAAGAGAGGGAGAGAGAGAAGGAGAGAGGGAGAGAGATAGTGAAAGGATTGGAGGGCAAGGGGAGAGAGAGAGAAAGAGAGAGAGAGAGAGAGAAATGTGGGAAGAGAGAGGAAGGTAGGAGAGAAAAGATGAGAGAGAGGACTTGTGAGAGAAGAGAGAAGGAGGAAGATAGTGAAAGTATTGGAGGGTAGAGAGAGAGAGAGAGAGAGAGAGGAAGGTAGGATAGAAAAGGGAGATAGAGGAAGGATGAGAAAGAGGACTTATGAGAGAGGAGAGAGGGAGGGATAGAGAGATGGATTTGGAGGGGGAAAGAGGGAGGGAAGAATAAATACATATAGAGTGAGAAGTGGGAGAGAGAGGCAATGACAAGGGAGAGATGAAGAGAGAGAGTGTATGTTTATGGGTGAGATAAAGAGAAGGGGGAGAGAAGGAGGGATATAGTAACATAGTTGGAGAGAGAGAGAGAGAGAGAGAGAGTTATGGGATAAGAGAGAGGGAGGTAGGAGATAAAGGGGGGGAAAGGAACTACGAGAGAGAAAACTTGATAGAGTGGAGGAGAGAGGGAGGGAGAGAGGAGGAGAGAGGGAGGGATAGGGATATGGAGTTGGAGAGGGAGAGAGGGAGGGAAGAAGAAATACATAAAGAGTGAGAAGTGGAGAGAGAGGGGGTGACAAGGTAGATATGGAGAGAGAGTTTGTATCTTTGGGGATGAGATAAAGAGACAAAGAAGGAGAGATGGAGAGAATGGGGGAGAGAAAGAGAGAGGAAAGAGGGAGGGATATAGTAATATATTTGGAGGATGAAAAGAGAAGGGCAAAGAGAGAGAGAGAGAAAACGGGAGAGAGTGGAAGGAAGAAATAAAAGTGGAGATAGAGAGAGAGAGGGAGTGATAAGGAAGATGGAGAGAGAGAGGAAGAGAGGACAACACGAGGGAAGAGAGATAGAAGCAGCAAAGAGGAAGATAAGAGGATGAGAGAGAGAAATAGAGAGGGAGAGAAGGAGGGAGGGATAGATAGATAGATTGGAGAAATAGAGTGTATGTTTTGGGGGTGATATAGAGAGACAAATGGAGATAGTGATAGATATGGAAAGTGAAGAGATGTAAGAAGAGAGAGATGGAGAGAGGGAGGGATGGATAGAGGGATTGATAAATATGGAGTAAGAGAGCAAGATGTGTTTGGAGGGTTGAGATAGAGAGATAAAGAAGGAGAGATGGAGGTAGATATAGATATATATATGGATGGGGGAGAGAGGAAAGATTATTTCTTTCCCTAGATGCATTGGTTTCATTATATATGGTGATTTTGAATATTATTCAAATCCTTCCACTAGATGTAATGATTTTAGTGTAGATGTTAATTTCTAATGATATTTGATTTCTTGCAATAGATGTGTTGATTTCAATGTATATGTTTTCTATAGGTATTTGATTTCTTGCACTAAATGCATTTATTTTTGTGTAGATGATGATTTCTAATCCTAGTTGATTACTAAGTTTAGATACATTGATTTCAATGTAGATGTTGATTTCTAATAATATTTGATTGCTTGCACTATATGGATTTATTTCAATGTAGATGATTTATAATCGTATTTGATTTCTTGCACTAAATGCATTGATTTCAGTGTAAATGGGGATTTCTAATCCTACTTGATCGCTTGCACTAGATGCATTGATTTCAGTGTATACATTGGTTTATAATCCTATTTTCTTACTTGCACTAGATAGATCAATTTCAATCTAGATGTTGGTTTATAATCCTATTTTCTTACTTGCAATGGATGCATTGATTTGAGTGTAAATATTGATTTCTAATCCTATTTGAATGCTTGCATTAGATGCATTGATTTCAGTGTAAAAGTTGTTTTCCAATTTTATTTGATTTCTTGCATTAGATGCATTGATTTCAGTGTAGATGTTGATTTACGATTTGATGTAATTGGATGTATGATGGTACATTAATTTTAAAGTGATTGGATTAACATTGCGCATTGATTTCACTGTAAGCATAAAAAGATATTGACAATGTACATTGACTTTTGTGTTATAATAATTCAACCTATTAATACTGGAGAGAAAGACAAGGTATGATGTTTACTACAATAGCTTGAGATAAGTATTTAAATGGTTTACTATTTAACCTGTCCTTTTCATATAATCAATATGAAATGATGACAAAAAGTAACAAGGGTGACAAAAAAATTTGTAGAAGAAAATAGTTTGAGATTAATCATAATGAAGACTATTTGTAATTGACTATATTCTTATTATTCACATTTGCTATCATTCAACACTATTACATTGTCACTTTAGATTCAAAATTTTTATTTCATCATTAAAGTTATTAAATATATTTATCATCTTAACAAAATGAGGTAACTAAGAAAATTTAAAAATAAAATGACCATATTAATCTAAGACATATTTAGCATATTTAAAATAAATATATTAATATTAGATGAATTTACGTATTATTGATAAAATTAATCATATGTTCGTTAGATTTTCTTTGGCCACACACGATGGAAACCAGCCTAGATCCATCTTAACTCTGAATCTATCAAGCGCTGAGAGGGATCAAATCTTTGGAGGTGCAAACCTTTACTCAACTTTTGCATTCAAAAAATAGGTTTGCAGCTTGAGATATTTGATCCCTCTCGATGCTTGATAGCTCTTGATTTAAGATGGATCTAGGTTTGTTTTTAAATAAGTTGGACATTAGATTAAAAATGTTAAATGTTAAATGTTAAACATTACGTTTATGTTTATGATTACATTTACATTTACATGTTTACATTTTTACTTTAGATCTAGCGCCATACTGGGCTATAGAGCGCTTCCCGATGCAATAGTAATAATTCTAATTTAAAATAAAGTTATAATTTAATTAGTTTTTGTGTGTGTGCATGTTTTTTTTTTAATTTCTTAATTGATTTGAGTGTAAATATTGATTTCTAATCCTATTTGAATGCTTGCATTAGATGCATTGATTTCAGTGTAAAAGTTGTTTTCTAATTTTATTTGATTTCTTGCATTAGATGCATTGATTTCGGTGTAGATGTTGATTTACAATTTGATGTAATTGGATGTATGATGGTAAATTAATTTTAAAGTGATTGGATTAACATTGTGCATTGATTTCAGTGTAAGCATAAAAAGATATTGACAATGTACATTGACTTTTGTGTTATAAAATTCAACCTATTAATACTGGAGAGAAAGAGAGACAAGGTATGATGTTTACTACAATAGCTTGAGATAAATATTTAAATGGTTTACGATTTAACCTGTCCTTTTCATAAATCGTTATGAAATGATGACAAAAAGTAACAAGGGTGACAACAAAATTTGTAGAAGAAAATAGTTTGAGATTAATCATAATGAAGATTATTTCTAATTGACTATATTCTTATTATTCACATTTGCTATCATTCAACACTATTACATTGTCAATTTAGATTGAAAATTTTTATTTCATCATTAAAGTTATTAAATATATTTATCATCTTAACAAAATGAGGTAACTAAGAAAATTTAAAATTAAAATGAGCATATTAATCTAAGACATATTTAGCATATTTAAAATAAATATATTAATATTAGATGAATTTACGTATTATGGATAAAATTAATCATATGTTCGTTAGATTTTCTTTGGCCACACACGACGGAAACCAACCTAGATCCATGTTAACTCCAGATCTATCAAGTGCTGAGAGGGATCAAATCTCTGGAGGTTCAAACCTTTACTCAACTTTTGCATTCAAAAAATAGGTTTTCACCTCAAGATATTTGATCCCTCTCGACACTTGATAGCTCTTGATTTAAGATGGATCTAGGTTAGTTTTTAAGTAGGGTGGACATTAGATTAAAAATGTTAAATGTTAAATGTTAAACATTACGTTTATGTTTATGATTACATTTAAATTTACATGTTTACATTTTTACTTTAGATATAGTGACATACTAGGCTATAGAGCGCCTCTGGACACAATAGTAATAATGCTAATTTAAAATAAAGTTATAATTTAATTAGTTTTTGTGTGTGTGCATGTTCTTTTTTTTAATTTCTTAATATGAGAGATATCATTTAGTAAGTGTTTTGATCTTTCTTTTGGATTGATGCTTATTAGTGTTTACTAGCCATTCAATTTATGTGACATTCAATATATATATATATATATATATATATATATATATATATATATATATATATATATATATAATTTGTTAATCACTTTTTTATTTTTTTAAGAAATTATAATAGAAAATATTGTATTAAGAAAATAAGTGTTTGAACATGTAACATCACATCAGTTCTGAAAATTTCAAAAATGCAAGTTATCACTCTTGAGCTATTCAAAATATCTAATTCCATAACACACTTTTAATAATAAAATAGCTATATTGTAACCATAGAAGTATATACTTGGTAATAAATTCATAGTATTAAACAAAATATGACTTCTATACAGACTTAGAGTCCACAAAAATTCAAAATTGGAGAAATTATATTCAAATTAAGAATAAAAAAGATGAAAGCACTAGAAAACTTAACTATAGAAATTGAGAATTAGGTATACTTAAAATTGACTTGTTATAATTCTTTAATTTCTCTTCTCAAACTATTGAACTCACCTTCAACAGTTTGGACTTGCATTATTTATAGGATGAGAATGCCTATGTTAGAAGTAATTTTAGACATCAGTATTTTGTATCAATTTTTCAATTGTAACATAAACTCTTGAAGGCCTTTAATTTCTTATGGAGAAAGGGTATAACTGCTATTTCTAGTCATAATGACTATGAAAATTATCCATGCTAGAATCTAGATACTGGGATTCCCATTGAAATCTACTACAAATCCACCAAATACTAGATCCTAAAGCCAACACCAAGAATATTCAGGAATCACAAAAATCATACAAGTACCAAAGTTGTTCACACAAATAGAAATGACCCAAGTAACACCATTAGGTGATGTTTGCAGAACAACCCAACACCAATGTTGCTGAAAGGAGAGAAGAAGCTAACCCAAATAAAAAATCATACAAGCATGGTGAAGAGAACTCAACCTACAAACCATTTTCCACATTAAAGAAGGAGATTAGTGATCTAAAGCTATCTTGTTGTCAGATATATTATTTATGAAAATTGTGTAACATTTTATTATCAATTTAGAGTTTGTAAACTTGTGAAACGAAAATACAATATGTACAAAATTAGATTAATTGTAATATTATCTGTCTAGAGTGCCTAATGCTTATTTTAATTTATGAAATTAATTGTATAAAATGAAACACACTACACTTCATCAATTAAAAGCAAGTTTAATCATACTTCGCAATATTAATGTACTTGTAATCTATCATATTATTGAACAAGGGTCTTATTGTCACTCAATCAATTAAAAACAATTTGAAAACATGTTTAAATTTTAGAAATAATTAGAATTAAACATAATCATTTTTAAGATTATCTCCTAAGTTCATATTTCAAATTATTTTTAATGAAATAAAATACTTTTTATTAATATCTAACTTTAGGTTAATACTAGAAATCAAATAACTTAATAAAGAAACACTTCACTTTTATATTATTTTTTGATTTGGGAAATATTGACCATTAATTTCATAACCTATTATATTATTTTGAGAATAACCTTTAAAATTTTTTTAACAATAAAAATAAAATAACTAAAATTTATATGGTATTTTTAAAAATATAAATTAAAATTATTGTGGCCAAGGAAAATTTTAAGCATAGAATTTTAGTTTAAAGTTTAGAAATCTTGGAAAATCTTACTACTCCCTAACATGCAAGGTATAAAATGTTTGAAGATAATTTTTTAAAAATATTCAAATTTTTAGTGATTTTATATAGTGTTCGCAAAATTTTGGCAATTTTTAGGGTAAAATAATTTTATAATGTAAAATTTGGGCAAATCATTTTTTGAAAAAAATGGAAATTGACGAACCTTTTTTTTGGTTAAAAACATGGAAAATTAGCCCACTTGTGAATATTAGCCCCTAAAATTTTCCCTGATTGTGGCATGATAGTCATTATAAATAATAAATTTAGATAAAAAAAAAATTGTAAGCTTGGTGGTACCTTTCCATTAATTTTTAAAAATAAAGCTGGTTACATCCATATGTTGAGATTTAGCTGGCCTTAGCTAACCAGAAGGGAAACCAAGCCTGGTTTCCACCTAACAACAAAATATGCCATCCAAAAACAAAAAATAATAAGTATAACTAGCCATGATATATAACCGTAAGAGTATTTGTTCTTCCTATCTTCTAAATATCTATAAACATAACTGCTATTAAGCATAGAAATTTTAAACTGGATCATGCAAAATTGGAAGCAAGGGTGAAACATCAATAATCATCATCAGCTGAATCCACCAGTGTAGGATCCTTCAAAGTGGAACATGGCAGCGCCATATCAAGTATACTAGGGATATGCTTCTCTATTCGACTGAGTCAACCAGTCTGTTGTTGTAATTGAAAATGTATCTTTTGAAATTCATTGGTGTAATCCGAGTGTCCCTGGGGGGCCGAATACATGCTAGGAGGAAATTTCCCTAAAGCTTTCGCTAGAATTCTCTTCATCATCCAATACAAATTGGCTATCTGCTTGTATTGTGATGATCTACCACAAGTGTGGTCTGTGTCTGGGATCATAGTTTTCCACTCGTCGATATCAAGTTCAAAATCCTCCTCGATTTGTAGAATATCAGTCTCCTAATTTGCAATAAGTTACTGGACTAGGTTGGAGCTGCTAACCTGATATTCTTGAGTCGCTTCCTAAATTATATTAGAGGCTAGATTGCGTCCTCTACCCGGCCTGCCAAAGGAGTTGGGTTGACTAGTCGGAGTAGGAGAGGACTTCCTCTACTTCCCATAACCACGAGCCCCACAACCATTCTTACCTGTACCAACGACCCAAACCAGGAATTTTTTGTTTCTTGATAGAGACTATTATGCATCTAACTCTGGAGGTTGACCTGAACAGGGTTGTAGTTTGGATGCCCAATGCTCCTAAGGGTCGCTCCAACACTAGAGACCTATTAAATAAAATTCAAATGAAAAACCAAGTAAGGAACTCACTCTGAATCTTACTTTCAATTGATTTCCAACACAATTTAATCATGCCACTTTCATCACCATTCCATCTTTGCCCATTAATGGGCCTGAACTTACTAAACATACTATCCATATTCAAGATCCCCAAATTATCCAACCACATCCCATAATTTATCAATTCCACCAATAGAACATTGCACAATGAACAAAAGGAAAATTTGGCCTAGAACTACTTTGAGCCAGTGGCCCAGAAAGCCCCTTCCATCAAGACTCCATGCAAAGAAACCAGAATGTAGAAACCAAACCCATTGGCCTATAAGTGAGCTAATGATGATATGGATTATGCTAAGGCTCACCTCGAAATGAGGACTAAGCTAAGGCTCGCCTCGAAATGAGGATTGTCCCACAACCAAATAGTAGCACCAAACCCAATAGACTCTATCGAACAAGTCCAAACTAACCCTAAAAAGGCTCCACCACGACTCTCCTAACTCCAACCCTATGAAAACATAGGGCACAATTGAGGTTCCATGCAACCAAGGCTTGACTTCAAGCTTTTCCATAGCCTACATACCTTGGAATCAAAGAAAATTTCCCACATACCCAAACCCTTTCTGGTTCATTCTTACCCAAGGAGGGAGTACCACCACATATAAAACCCTCTACCAACCAAACGCTGCAAGAGCCCATGCGGGAAAAACATATACCATACACTACTTACATCAGAAAAAAATAAATGAGATACTCAACCCAAACTAGAAACCAATCGAGACCATGCTTTAGCCAATTCGATATCCAGTCCCAACCAACCACGAGTCCATGCATCTCATATTTCGAAGGTTGAATATACTACTCTATACATGTAGAAGCTACTAAACGAAGGCCTGAAACATACAAGTGAGCGTTACCAAAACCAGGAGTAGATGACAACCAGAAGATCCCCAAAACCACCATCTCAAAGCAAATCCACAAAAGCCTAAGGTCACAGACTAACTTAACCAAGAAGCCAGATGGAAAATGCGCCTATACAATTCTCATTATAATGCTGCCACCCTCAATCATGGTAATTCAATTATGCATGCAGACTACCACCTCTCCAAGTGCAGCATTCATGTGGAGCATCGTTGGAAAATTCTGATGGATAAGCATTAAACACTAGGCCAGGGCAAGCCCAATGGGGCCAACTCACACCCCAATCAGGAGAGGTGATTCCTTCTTAGCTCTTTTTGTTGAATATCTTTTTTATATTTCTCAAGAATAACTTAGAGAGGGAGAAGATCATATATCAAAGGGTTTGGGGACCATACCATTTCTAGAGATCTCCCTGAATGTGTATAGCTCCAATTTTCCAAGAAGTGATTAGATTTATTTCCTTATCTTCGGACATAAGAAGTTGAGAGGTAGTCAAACAAAGAAATAATCTCTCCAACCTCCTGCACTAGATTTACAATGTGCCAACTATAACTCAAATTTTCCCTTCATGTTCACTACATTAACTTCTTCATTCTGTCGACCACCAATCATGAATCCCCTTCAATCACTGTCCTTTTATAATGTGTTCTTTGAGAAATGAGAAGACCCTATATGATTGCAGTGAAATCTGCCTCATTTTTACTAGAATAACAACAATATATAGCAAAAACGTGTATTGATTTCTTCTGATAATCTCTAAAAATACCACTATACCCAACATTCCCTCAGTTTCCTTTCGAAGCACCACCAAATATTAATTTGATAAAACCTTGTCGGGGCCCCATGAAATGATGAGGCGATGAGATGGGAGGAATCAAAACATTTCATGAACTTGGGGCTATCATACTTGTAGATATGTTCAACATATTAAGAATTATTGCTTCATGAGGGGATATCTTCTAATCATCCAAATGCCATTTTCCCAAGATAATAGTATCTTGAATATTTTGTATAATCCTTGCCCAAATTACCTCTGTAAGGTTTTCTAGTCTTTGAAGATTTTGTTTCTTTCCACATGGGCCATACTAGGAAGCCCAAAGCTAAACCTCCATGCTCAATTTAAAACAAGTTTCAAGAAAATTCCTTTACAACATAGGATTATTGACTCTTTGATGCTCTAGGGGTCCCTATCCAAGTGGCAAAACAAGTCCCCAAGTTGGTTCCATTTTGGATTGCAAAAGAATAGGTGTTTAAAAAATGTTCCAAGTGTTCATTCTGCTAATTGCGTAAGCCACAACAGGAAGGACCCTGGAAGCCTCTCTTTCGGAGCTAATCCCAATTAATAATTATCCCATGACATACCAACCATAAAAATTGTACTATTTTTCACCAATATTTACTCATCTAGATCTTCTTCCATAGGGGAGACTAGTGATTTTAGGGTCCCTCTACTCTGATCTTGTATGCTTCCTTAATGCTAAATGTGCCCCTGGTCGAATATCCCCATCACATGATGTATCCACCCCCTTGGTAAGTTATTTGTCTCTATTGGAGTTCTTGAACCATGATTTTCCATTGCTCAGAGGGAGGGGATTTGGCCAATCCACAATGCATTTCAACTTTCACCATCCTGAGCTCTATTGAGAGGCTTTCCAAAAGTGGCCAATCACATAGAAATTCCTATTATTTTTATAAAGGAAAATGTCCCCAAGATTTGTTCAGCTGAACAATTTTTCTCTTTTTTGCCAAGAGTCTTGTAAGAATAGAGTTGTGCGATAATTTTGGATTTCCCACAAAGCGTGTTGATTTATCAAATCCTTGCTCTTTTCCTCCAAGTTAAATATTTCAAATCCTTTGGGGGGATCCGTATATCTAAGAATATCTTTAGTTTTGATCGGCATATTGTATTTCCTTGTCCATATTTTCTTCCATAAATCTAGTCCTCCTTTTATCCATCTCAACCATATCTTAGCTCCCATAACTTGGTTTATGGTGTAGGGGTCCCTCATAATCAAGCCTCCAACCATCCTAGGAAGGGTGAGAGTGTTCCAAGATACCAAGGCCCATTTTTTTAATTATTGAGGCCCTTGCCATAGAAATTTCTTGAAGATATAAACCATAGCTGAATAGAAGGTTTTAGGGGTGCCCATTCTTTATAACTAGTATATTGGAATGGAATTAAGGACAACTTTTAGGGGAAAGTTCTACTAGCCACTTTGAGAGCTCTCAAAGCCCAACCACTAGGTTTTTATTGGAGTTTTAGCAGGAGATCTTACCAACAAGAGGTCTTTAAAAATTTATATGCTAAAGGCATACCTAGATACTTCATATGTAAATACGTTATACCAAACTCCAACAATCACGCCAAGAAGGTTTATATTGTCCTTAGTGTATTAAAAAATAAAACATTGGATTTCTCATTATTAATCAATGTACCCAAGGCCATCATAAACTCTTGAAGAATTTCTTTGATTTTCCGGGCTTCTCTCAAGGAGACTTAAAATAATAGCATGATTTCATCAGCCAATTTCCATGAGTAATGGGTAAATCA
Source organism: Pinus tabuliformis (assembly GCA_031772625.1). Classification (NCBI taxonomy): domain Eukaryota; kingdom Viridiplantae; phylum Streptophyta; class Pinopsida; order Pinales; family Pinaceae; genus Pinus; species Pinus tabuliformis. The sequence goes on from CM062820.1 coordinate 1,001,383,721, forward strand.
TTTCCCTAAGGTCAAAGACCCTTAAGATGGGATGTGTGAACCAACTATTTCAAGAATCTACCCACGCCCATAGCTGCCAAGATAAAGAGGAACAGAGAAACCAATTCTCCTTGCATGAGGCTCGAGAAGGATTAATGGTATGGGATGGAGAGCCATTAAGCATGATAGAGGAAACCAGGGTAGACACCAGGGAGAAAACCCAATTCACCCATCGTTGATTGATACCAAAGGTCTTCAGAATAATCATTAGATAGGACCATCTAAGACGGTCATAGGATTTCTGTAAGTCCAATTTTATCATCATACTAGGAGATTTGAGTTGCTTTAGGCAATGAACCATTTCTTAAGAGGTGATAATGCCATCCAAGATTTGGTGGCCCTCCACAAAACTAGATTGCTCTGGTGAAATCAAGGCTGATAGAAGGGGCTTTGAGCATTTGGCAATGACAATAGAAATAATTTTAATAGATTACATTACATAATGAAATATGTCTAAAACACTAGGGGGCCTTCGATTTGGTAGCTTTAGGGATTAAATAAATTAAAGTGGAATTAGGACTCAGACATACCTTATGATTCCAATTCGATTCCTGAACCACTCCATGGAAATCCTTTCCAATAAAGTTCCATGCTGCTTGATAAAATTTCACTGTGGACCCATCGGGTCCAAGATCTTTGCTCTTGGCCATTCCTTTGACAACATCCTCTATTTCCTCCAGAGTCACCATCCATGTTAGGGCCATGTTCTAATCTTGGGAGATTAGCCGAGGGATATGCCGTGTGATTCTCATGGTTACGAACCATCTATGCTAAGTTGGTTTTGAGAGAAGGGTCTAGAAATAGTTAACAACTAGATCTTCCATCTCCTCGTTTTGAACCATGTGATTCCCTACCCCATCCTTAAGAGAGAAAATATAGTTATGTTGTATGTGTTGGATCATTTCCTTATAGAAAAACCTCATGTTGTGTTCTACCTTCAAATCCCTTGGATTCGAGATTTTGTTTTCAGAGCATTTTCTCTTGTTTCCTTCTTTCTTCTAATTGATTCAACATACAACTTTAACTCTCAACCAAACCCTCGAATCTACATTTTAGAATAATTCGTTGTTGTACTTCTTGCATGCAATCTTGGAGATTGGTTTGCTCCTTTTGGATGTTCCCAAACTCTTCCTGGTTTCACGTCTTATTTTGGAGCTTGAAGTCTTTTAGATTGAGTTTAAATGCATGTAGATGATTTGGACCTTGCACAATACTTCCATTCCACCAACCTTCTACTCTCTACATAATTCTATTATTCCAGGTGAAAACTCCATTGATTGTAGGCATATCCACTAGGTGTAGTCCCTCAATTGTGTCTCAGAAGGCTTCTATATCTACATCCATTCGCTGAAGCCATACCTTTTCTTCCTCTAATGACGCAATAACATTAAAATCACTACCCATCCATAATTCCTCCTCATGTAACCCTTTTAGTTTTCCTATTGGAGGAAAATTCCACTTTCTATTCGAATGTAAGGCCCATAACCCCATTCAAAAGAGCCCAACCCCTAGATATAATGTGATGAAGCTTTCCTCATTGAACCCTAGGAAGGCTGACCCACTCTTCAAATATCACTTCCATCGGGTTCCATAGAACAATGAGTCCTCTAACACTATCGTTGGAATCCTGGGCCACCATTTCATATTTTCAGGCTCTTACAATCATTTTCAATCTATATTTCGATATTTTTGTTTCTTGGATAATCATATTAATTGAATGATCTTCTCAAAACTGATATTTCAAATACTTTTTCTTTCCTTGACTGTGGAGGCCTTGGAAATTCCAATATGTAATGATCATTAAGAAGGCCTGTGAAGATGGGGGAAAACCATTGACATCGATACCACCCTTCTCGAGTTAACTAGCAAATCACCCACCTTTTGTGGATTATTGTAGGTTCCTGAGTCCTCTTTTCTTACCTCCTTTCCTGACTGTAGGTAATTCCACCACCCGTCCTTGCTCAAATCCCAAATGATCAGGCAGATCTGCTGTTAGGGGTCCCTGTTTGGGCTTGAATTGTTGAAATGATCCATGATATAGTTTCTTTTGCTCTTCGGTAATAAATCTTTTTCCAGTTCTTCCATTCGTTCAATAGTCTTCTCATCACTTATTCCTTTGTGCTCATCGTTCATTTCAAGCCATCTATTTTGATGTTTTCTTTCTCTGGCTACATTACTTGGGTTTCTTTCTCATGGGCTTCCGCTTCATATTTTCTCTTAGGATTTTGTCCACCCTTTGGTTGACTCTTAGGGTTCTCCAAGTGGGTCGGGCCACAGGATTCATTAATAATCTCCTCCTCCTATGTTAGCAATTCAAAGCGGTTGATTTGATTTGATCCTTTCTTTGGTTGTGAATGTGTCATAGTTACTGGGGATTTCATTCTCTGTTTTGTTTTTTGGACCTCATGAAATCCTTCATTGTCACCCTGTGCTTTTGTTGAATCTTTAGCTTCTAGTGAGTCTGCAACATCACTTTGATTTAGGGGGCATGTCTTATAAAGGTACCCATACTCATGACACTACTTGCATTGAAAGGGACTGGGTTTGTAATCCAAGGACTGCTGCTATACCTCATCTTGATACTCCAACTCTATTAACTCTAGAAGGGCTTCAGTAATGTTCATGTACACAAAAATTTGTGTGTAGGAGGTATACTTTCCTCTCGTGGTTGAATCTTGCACTTTCACAAATCTCACAATAGGATTTCCTATACCTTCCAATATCTCTGGATCCCAAAATTCGACTGGGAGTCCAAACAATCTAACCCAAATTGGGACGTCCATAAGCTTCTCTTGGTTTGGATTGTAGCATTCCTCCCAATGTTGCATGAAGAGTCCTTCATTGTAATAGACATATGCGTCATTCTCAAGGATGCTTTCCTTGGCTTCTAGATTAGTGAAGATCATTGTAAAGAACTCTTCAGCCCCCAACTTCATATTGATGTGTCCTTTTGGTTGCCATTTTAATTGTATCCATTTCAACAAATCTCGTTAAGAAGGCCATATCCCAATGAACTTGCAGATTAGGGCATGATCTTTTATAAACTTCCAATATGTTTTGAATTTCTTGTTTGAGATTACAAATCGGGGTTTCTTGACAGCTCTAGCCATACATTGTCCTCTGAATCGGTTCTGCCATTGAGCCCCCAACTAGGGTTCCTTTGGCTCTGTCGCTTGCCCAATTGTTTGTTGTAGTCGCCCCTTGCGCACTAGATTCTCCTGCTGTAATATTTATGTAGGTGAAGATCTCTTCCCATGTAATTTCCCATCCATGTCATCAGAACATGCAAGAACATTGTTCGTTCTGACATGCTCAAAGATTGATTAAATAGTGGTTCAAATTTTGCTAAAGAAACCCTAAGAGAATGCTTCCTCATCGTACTGAACTTAATAAATTTAAATAATTAAATTATATATTATAATATAAATAATTTAATAAAAACCGAATGAATTATATCATAAATTTTCTTCTAATATAATAACAAAAGCTAGGTATTATGAACATTTCGGAAATTAATATATGTGATGTTAAACTCCCAAAGGCGGAGATGAATTCTTCTCGTACACAAAGATTTCAAATTTAATGGTTAATTGTTATTTGTTATGGGCAATATATGACTAAAAATATAGATATATGAATATTTATGTGTACCCGAAGATGATCCTTATCCGAGAGCGGAGGTACAAACTCTTCCTTTTACAAGGTTTTCGTAAGAGGTTCAAGTTTTCTAGCAAAACTCTTTCCCATCTTGAAATTTGGTTGATTATTGATATCTCTATTCAACTTGGATCAATTCAAGGTAAATGAAGTATTATGGACTTTCTTATTTAAAATATTTTGTTTTAACAATCAATTTTATACATGAAGGGTTCAAAAAATGTGTTAGATACTTCTTTGTTTAAATATTCTGTTTTAACAAGTAATTTTATACATGAAGGGCATGGTCATTTACGTACAGCATTTAATATTTAATATTCATAATAAAATATTTAATATTTGGATAAAGCATTTAATATTTAATATTTAATATTTTTTTTTTTTCAAATCAGTCATTCATATCCTCCACGGGAATCTTAATAGCAGAGTTTGGTTTTTTTGTTCAACGGAGGTCGTTGAATTTGTCAAATCTATTTTACAGTTACATGGCCACTGCCCGTACTATCAAGAGCAGACTTGTCACAGTGTTTGCTTCTTTCGGTCAATTGAGATGGTTGCCGAAATTGTCAAATCTATTTTACAGTTCCGTGGCCACATCCCGTATCATGAATTAAACACACGTTCAATGGTAATCTTAATAACAGGGTTTCCTTGTTGGTTGGTCGAGCATCAATCGCTCAGCTGTTCAATGGTAATCTTGATAACAGTGTTTAGGTGTTCAAGTCAAATCAGAATTTTGGTTTATCAATAACTCGATTGTTTAATGGAAATCTTCATAACAGTGGTTCCCTGATTTGGTCAGGCCATACTCGGTATTAGAAAATAACAGCAGCCAGTTATTTTACATCAAGTGGATAAGAATCCAATTCAATTGTTTGACATTAAGTATATAATAATCTAGAAACACAATTAGATTGTGGATATTATATTTTAAATTTTTAAAAACACAATTTGAATGTGAATATTATTTTTTTAAATTTTGGAAATACAATTATAATGTGAATAATATTTGTTTTTATTTTATATTTATGTTAGAATGCGAATATTATTTTTTTCTACTTTTATATTTAATTTAAATGTATTATATGATTTATAATATTAAAATTAAAATTTAGTGACTAGTAGATAATAGAAATTTGAACTGCATAAAATATTTTAGAACATAATATTTATATTATTACACACAAATCAAAGATTGATATTTATCTTCGAATTAGTTATGATGACTTTTTTTATTTATTTTTAATTAAATTGTTTAATTAAAAAAACATCATAAGTGTCATATGAAGCTATTTTAGCTAATATTTCCCATCATCCCAACCTAAATATCATATTTTACTTATTATTTCCCCTAACCCATGTTAATTTCGTAATTGAGTTTGTTTACTTTTAAACTTCAAATATTATGAAATCTTAGACTAGGAAGTAGACTACTTGATGGAAATACGGCGTAAAATATGATATTATAGTACTATATTTTAACCAAAATAAGCTAGTAAAAATTTAATAGGGGTACCCAAATATATTCAGTAAAATGTAATAACTACTTTTTATCTAATATTTACCCCACCTTATCCCCTCACCATAGGTCACTTTCATAGCTAAATTAGAAGAATATATTACAATTATTATATTAAAGTTATTATGAAATAATCCATTAGAGTGAAGAAGCAACTACTGTATAAGTCTTTTAAGCTTTGAAGCTTCTATACACACATTATCTATTCATCCAGTCAATAATAGAAACAAAGTATAAAAAAGATATAGGGCCACCAAATATATCTGTTAAACACACATGGGCAACAAGAGAATCGGAAGGATAAAACATGAGAATACATTTTATTAACAAGAGATATACATTTATAGTACATAGTTTGACCGTTGGGTTTCACATCCCAAGGTCTCTTGGACTTTTTTTTTGTCTATTCGGCTTCCACACTAACCCATTTAGGATTAGGTGTCCAACATTCCCCCCCTTAATCCAAAGGGTTATGTATGAGTCCAAGAAGAGAGCTGTAATACAAAATGTGAAAAAATGCATGCTGAACACTAGGCTGAATGTGCTCTCTGAAATGTTGGTATAAAGAGTGGTGGTTTAAAGATGAACACCAACACTGGAATGCTTAGTACAATTCCTGAAAATCTTCCAAAACTGGCAAGAAGCTGAAGTCTTTTGCTAGAGGAAGTGCTCCTATTGATTTGAAGAGGGAAACCCTCAACTAATAAAGGGAGGTCTCACCCCGCATAAAACGGAGAACTGAAACCTAAAAAGGGAAGTCTCAACCTGTGATGGTTTAAGGATGACCAACAACTCTGGAATGCTTAATGCAATTCCTAGAACTCCTCCAAAACTGGCAAGAAGATGAAGTCTTTTGCTAGAGGAAGTGTCCCCAATTTTGTTCCTGGAATTCTTCTGAAGCTGGCAAGAAGCTGAAATCTTTTGCTAGATGAAGTGTCCCAAATTACCAAAATGAAGGCATGCTTAGGGGCATCTTTGTTTCTGGCTACAACTTTGAATCTGGTATGGCAGGTTGTGGCTCAGGCTTGCTTTATGTGACTTTGAAGCTTGTAGATGACCATCATTTCCCCCCCTATCAGATACAAGGTGAGATGATGGAGAAAACTCATCTGCAAGACTATTCAATACTCTGGAACAAGTTCTGAAATGTGACTGGAATATCTTCTTGGCTGTTGAGCCCATATAATTATCTATTTATGGGGCTCATCACCCCCCTACAGAAGGTGCTCATCCTCTGAGCAACTCAGTCCATCTTCTCATCTTTGATGGGCCTGGTGGCCTCTCTATCATCCCAAGCTTCTAATGTGGTTTCTTGTTCCTTGTCATAGAAGCCTTATTTTTTGTCTATCTCTTTCCATGCCTCTACTCTTCTTCTTCGGTTATCGCTTCTATCATGCCTAACAGCAGTGGTGGACTCAGTTTGAGGCCAATCCAAATGACCTACAGCCTCTGCATTGAGTGCTTGTAAATTGGCACTCTCCTTAATGCCTCCTTCATCCTCATTGGGGAATGATATTCCCTGATCTTCAGACTGTGTGGTAAGGTGTTCCATCTCCTCATACATGCATGCACACAGTCATCCCCAAGAAACCTTTTCATGTCCTCAAAATGTGCAATGGTCTGTGCTTGATCACTTATATATCTAGGGGCAATTTGAGGATTATTTGTAAGTAGATGGTGTGTTCTAATGAGTGCTATGGGATCTGATAGCTCAACTCTGATCATTAGTTGTTCATTCTACTATCTGATCATTAACCTTTTTAGTTCAGTTGCCCTTAACTCCTCATGGTTCACCCATGAAGCCGTGGCCATTAGTTGTAGGTCCCCTAGCCTAGCATTGGGGTCCCACACATTCATGTCAGTGAGGGCCTTATTATGTAGGTAAAATTCTGCCATTTTTTCCTTATATTCTACTGTGCTTTGGTCACACAAGTCCATTAATTGTCTGTAATCTTAAAAAGGCATTGTGCCTCTTTATGCCAAAGTCTTTATTTGAAACTGTAGCCATTGGTCCTTGAGGTATAATCCATAGAATTTTGCTGGTGTTCTACATTGCAGTGCCTCCATGGATAAACCAGCCATACATGCCAACTGGGTTTCTTTCTCGTTTAGCTACTTTTTAGAAATTCATTTTCAGTTTGGAGTTGGCTTCTTGCAATGGCCTCCCTATGTCTGGCAGCACTTATCTCCCTGACCATTTCTCTAAGCTTTTTCTCCATGTGGTCAACATCCTCAACTCCCTTGGATTTGGCTATTTTCATCCACCTATGTGTTCTTATTCTTTGATTTTCTAATTCAATGAATAGTGGGATTGCAAATGTTTGTGGAGTTGTCCTTCCTCCTTTAAGGAGATGGTGATAGGAGGCAAGGCTAGGCTAGGGATCAGGTTCTTATTGCTCTGTAGCTTCCTCCCTCCCCTTTGACTACTCTTCCACTGTTTTCTTAAGCTGTTGGGTCTCTTGTAGCCTTGACAATCTCTCCTATAGAACTGTTTATGCCTCCTGTAGGACTATTTTTGGGTCCTATAGTTGCACTTTTTCCTTCCACGTGGAAGATCTAGGAGTCCCTCTTTCATATGTGATAGGGGTCGACCTTTTAACACCACTTTTAAATCAAGATCCATATAAATCAGCCAATCATTTGATCCCATGCTCGGTAGGATGGAGGTATCTAAAAATATATCTCTACTTATAACATATTCAGACACCAAGAATTTTTCCAAGCATCATGCTACCTTATGAGCACCCCCCCTTCTATTATTCCAGGTCAAAACTCCATTGATTGTAGGCATATCCACTAGGTGTAGTCCCTCAATTGTGTCTCAGAATGCTTCTATATCTACATCCATTCGCCAAAGCCCTCCCTTTTCTTCCTCTAGCAATGCAATAACATTAAAATCGCTGCCCATCCATAAATAATCCTCATGTAACCTTTTTAGTTTTCTTATTTGAGGAAAATGGCACTCTCTATTGGAATATGAGGCCCATAAACCCGAGTCAAAAGATCCCAACCCTTGGATCTAATGTGGTGAAACTTTCCTCATAGAATCCTAGGAGGGCTGACCCACTATTCACGTATCACTTCCACCGGGTTCCATTGAATAACATGTCCTCTAGCACTATCATTGGAATCCTAAGCCACGACTTCATATTGGATTTTCAGGTTCTTACAATCGCTTTCAATGTATATTTCAATATTTTTGTTTCTTGGATAATCATAATACTTGAATGATCTTCTCGGATGAAATCCTTCAAATACCTTTTCCTTTCTTGACTGTGGAGGCCTCAGAAATTCCAAGATGTAATGATCATTAAGAGGGCTTATTAACATGGTGGAAAACTTCTGACGTCGATAACACCCTTCTCGAGTTAACTAACAAATGACCCACCTTGTGTGGATTCTTGTATGTTCTTGCATCCTCTTTTCTTACCTCCTTTCCTCACTGTAGGTAATTCCACCCCATGTCCTTGCTCAGATCCCAAATGGTCAGGCGGATCTACTGTTAGGCTTCCCTGTTTGGGCTTGAATCACAAAAATGATCCGTGATATAGTTTATTTTGCTCTTCGGGGACAAATCTTTTTCCAGGACCTTCCATTCTTTCAATAGTCTTCTCATCACTTATTCCTTTGTGCTCAACTTTTATTTCAAGCCATCTATTTCCATGTTTTCTTTCTTTGCATGCATTACCTGGGTTTCTTTCTAGTGGGGTTCCTCTTCAAATTTTTTCTTAGGATTTTATCCACCGTTTGGTTGACTCTTAGGGTTTTCCAAGAGGGTTGGGCCACAGGGTTCATTAATACTCTCCTCCTCCTATGTTAGTGATTCAAAGTGATTAATTTGATTTGATACTTTCTTTGGTTGGGAATGTGTCGTGGCTACTGGGTATTTTGTTCTCTGTTTCTTTTTTTGGACCTCCTAAAATCCTTCATTGTCACCCTGCACTTTTGTTGAATCTTTAGCTTCTAGCAAGTCTGCAACATCACTTTGATTTAGGCGGCATGTCTTATAAAGGTACCTATACTCATGACACTGCTTGCATTGAAAGGTAATGCGTTTGTAATCCAAGAACTACTGCTATACCTCGTCTTGATAGTCCAGCTCTATTAACTCTAGAAGGGGTTAGTAATGTTCATGTGCAAACAAATTTGTGCATAGGAGGTATACTTTCCTCTCCTGGTTGAATCTGCCACTTTCACAAATCTCACAATAGAATTTCCTATACCTTCCAATATCTCTGGATCCCAAAATTCCACTAGGAGTCCAAACAATCTAACCTAAATTGGGACCTCCTGAAATCCTTCATTGTCACCCTGCCCTTTTGCTGAATCTTAGCTTCTAGCAAGTCCCCAACATCCCTTTGATTTGGGGGCATGTCTTATAAAGGTACCCATACTCATGACACTGCTTGCATTGAAAGGGAATGAGTTTGTAATCCAAGGACTGATGTTATACCTCATCTTGATACTTCAAGTCTATTAACTCTAGAAGGGATTTAGTAATGTTCATGTACACACAAATTCGTGCGTAGGAGCTATAATTTCCTCTCCTGGTTGAATCTGCCACTTTCACAAATCTTGCAATAGAATTTCCTATACCTTCCAATATCTCTGGATTCCAAAATTCCACGAGGAATCCAAACAATCTAACCCAAATTGAGGCGTCCATAAGTTTCTCTTACTTTGGACTGTAGCGTTCCTCCCAATGTTGCATGAAGAGTATTGCATTGTAATAGAAATATGGGTCATTCTCAAAGATTCTTTCCTTAGCTTCTAGATTAGTGAAGATCATTGTGAAGAACCGTCCAACCCCCAACTTCATATTGATGTGTCCTTTTGGCTGCCATTTTAACTGTATCTATTTCAAGAAATCTCATTAAGAGGGCCATATCCCAATGAACTTGCAGATCAGGGCATGATCTTGTTCAGGATTACAAATCGGGGTTTCTTGACAGCTCTGGGCATATATTGTCCTCTGAATCGGTTCTACCATTGAGCTCCCAACTGGGGTTCCTTTGGCTCCACCGCTTGCACAATTGTTTGTTGCAATCGCCCCTTATGCGCTAGATTCTTCTGTTGTAATATTTATGTAGGTGAGGATCTCTCCCCACGTGATTCCTGATCCTTGTCGTCAGAACATGCAAAAACATTGCCCGCTCTGTTGTGCTCAAAGATTGATGAAATAGTGGTTCAAATTTTTCTATAAGAAACCTTAAGAGAACGCTTCCTCATCCTATTGAACTTAATAAATTTAAATAATTAAATAATATATTATAATATAAATAATTTAATAAAAACCGAATAAATTATATCATAATTTTTCTTCTAATATAATAACAAATGCCAGGTATTATCAACATTTCAGAAATTAATATATGTGACGTTAAACTTCCAAAGATGGAGATGAATTCTTCTCGTAGAGACAAAAATTTCAAATTTAATGGTTAACAGACATTAATTATTATCTATTAAAAAATTCATTATATTTCATTTATAAAAAATATATCTTTTATTAATTGTTAATTATTAATTATTATTTATATTAGTATAATTTATTTGCATATTCGTATTATATATTAGAAATAATTATTATCGCTCTTCTATTGTGAAATAGAAAACAATGAAATTTATGTTATCTAATCCTAATCCAATTTATATTATATGATAATAATACTAAATTTTAATTAAATATTAATATATAAAAGGTTCCATGGTTTTGTGCAAGATGCTACCTTATTTTTTCTCATGTGCAATGCCAGCCAATCCTTATGTGCTTGTCATGTGTATCCTTATATTGATATCATATAGGAAATTCATTAGCAGCAGCAGGCAGGTTTGAGTTCCTGGATTCGAAGTTCGGAATTTTGACACGGTAGCATGAGGCCGTAAAATTGACATGGTTTTAAAATTTTAATAGTTCAAACGTGCGCACGTCTCGTTCAAATGTCCCCCAATTCTAATTGCTCGCGTGCTCTCCCCGGCTAAAATTATTAAACAATGTTACAACAACATCAATCCACATCTTCCTCCTGTTTCATTGGAGAATTCGAAATCACCGGTGTTCTTCCCGCAGGCTCAGGCAACGGTCAGGAATTTTATATCGGAATCTCTTTTGACGTGTCGAAATATGTAATTTATCCTTCCAACGATGTCACGGACGCTGGTTGGCATTCATATCCTCCCAACAATACGTTTTTTTTTTTTTTTTTTCAAATCAGTCATTCATATCCTCCACGGTAATCTTAATAACAGAGTTTGGTTTTTTGTTCAACGGAGAAGGTCGTTGAATTTGTCAAATCTATTTTACAGTTCCGTGGCCACATCCCGTATCATGAATTAAACACACGTTCAATGGTAATCTTAATAACAGGGTTTCCTTGTTGGTTGGTCGAGCATCAATAGCTCAGCTGTTCAATGGTAATCTTGACAACAGTGTTTAGGTGTTCAAGTCAAATCAGAATTTTGGTTTATCAATAAGTTGATTGTTTAATGGAAATCTTCATAACAGTGGTTCCCTGATTTGGTCAGGCCATACTCGGTATTAGAAAATAATAGCACCCATTTATTTTACATCAAGTGGATAAGAATCCAATTCAATTGTTTGACCTTAAGTATATAATAATCTAGAAAAACACAATTAGATTGTGGATATTATATTTTAAATTTTTAAGAACACAATTAGATTGTGAATATTATTTTTTTTAATTTTGGAAATACCATTATAATGTGAATAATAGTTTTTTAATTTTATATTTATGTTAGAATGGGAATATTTTTTTTCTTTTTACTTTTATATTTAATTTAAATGTATTATATGATTTATAATATTAAAATTTAAATTTAGTAATGAGTAGATAATAGGAATTTGATCTGTATAAAATATTTTAGAATATGATATTTATATTAGTATACACAAATCAAAGATTGATAATTATCTTCGAATTAGTTATGATGACTTTTTTATTTATTTTTAATTAAATTGTTTAATTAGAAAAAGCATCATGTTAAGGGTCATATGAAGCTATTTTACATAATATTTCCCATCTCCTCAACTTAAATATCAGATTTTACTTAGTATTTCCCCTAACCCATGTTAATTTTGTAATTGAGTTTGTTTACTTTTAAACTTCAAATATTATGAAATATTAGACTAAGAAGTGGACTAGTTGATGGAAATACTCAGTAAAATATAATATTATAGTACTATATTTTAACCAATATAAGCTAGTAAAAATTTAGTAGGGGTACCCAAAAATATTCAGTAAAATGCAATAATTACTTTTTATAATATAATTATTATATTAAAGTTATTATGAAAGAATCCATTAGAATGAAGAAGCAACTACTGCAGAAATCTTTGAAGCTTCTATACATATATACACATTATGTATTCATCCATTCAATAATAGAAACAAAGTATAAAAAAGATGTAGGCCCACTAAATATATCTAAAAAATTTCCCAATACGAACATATCAATACTTTTACAAGCTACATGGATTCAATGACATCATATTCTAAAGCTAATTATGTATCCAAATATAACATCAAACTAAAATGCATCTACGCTAGTTTAATTCCCCCCTTAAATAGGTTATATTCCACATGAATACCATGGGTCAATACCATGGGTTCTTTCTATTTTTTTATTATTTAATTATTGTAGGTTTATTTTGATTTTATTTTCACCAACTTAAAGTATTTAAATTACAATACTTTACATTAAGTTACATAACTCTACCATATTTTAATTTTGAATGAGTCAAAATATTTACAATCCATTAACATAACATACGACTCTAGTGAACACCTCTTAACCCAATAAACGATGAATAAATTTCTTTAAATGAAAAATATTATATTAAATTTTAAAACAACCATATTAATTTTAAAATGTTATATTCAGAATATATAGTCCAATATCTGCCAACCCTAACTGTCATGATCCATGGTAATTTTCAATTACTGTAGTTAAATAGATTGCTTCAGCCAAAGGTGGTTAAAAGACAAGGATAACATTAGTAAATGAAACATGTGTTGATTTTATTTTATAACATGATTATGTTTTTTTTTATAACTATAGTTGAAGAGAACTGTTAGAGTAAGCATACCCGAGAGGCACTTAAACAGTTACGACTAGTTACCTATCCCTTCTGAAAACAAAAAGGCCTCAAGAAATGCCAAGAGGGTATGAAGAACTTGAGGCAAGAAAGAAAAGATAGTTACAGAAGTGGAAATGACTCGAGAGCCGATGCCCAATGGAGTCCATATATATGGCTAAGTCTCGTAAGGACGAGATAGCTTAGAGAAGTCATAAAACACTCTTTCAAATGTGCCTAGGGATAGCTAGCTTGGGGGAGGCAAAGGGAAGACTGGCCTCATGGTTGGGTGGAGTATTGCTCTTCCATGTGGTTTGATTTTTGTTTCAAGGGAAAAGGTAATTAGAAATAGGAAGCTCTTGTTCTATAATAAGTTCTATTTTTGTGTATTTATTGTGGTGTGAACAGTGTAAAATAAATTTCTGATTCTGTTTATTATTATGAGTATGAAAGTGTGGTCTTGCTCTATGTATATTTAATTTTATCTGATAAAGGATGTCTTTGTTAGAGTAAAGGATGTATATATATATATATATACAAACTGTTTTTTTTTTAAATAAAAGACTTGGTAAAACAAAAAAGTTGAAAACTAAGATCTAAGGAGATGACGTGGCTGAGACTAGTAAAAAATGAGGACCGCGTTTTCTTTTAGTAAAAGCCTTGGTAAAACAAAAAAAAATTTAAATGTTGAAAACTGGATAAGGTCTGAGGAGATGACATGGCTGAGACTAGCAGAAAACGAGGATCGTGTCATTCACCTACATATAGTAAGTAAGCCTCGGACCGAGGAATTTTTTTAAAAACTAGGAACATGAGGTAAATAACCTTGAGAGAGTTAATACCTAAAATGAATATTGTACAAGAATATCTGAAACTTAGAGGAAAATTATTTATACATAAATAGAGTCTAGGCATTTAGGGAAGATAGCCTTTATTTTGTTCTTCTGCTATAAAGGAAAAATAGAACTAAACATGCATAGCATAAACAAAATTACAATTAATCATACACAAAATAATGATAAACAGAACTATGTCTAGTTAGTTATGAAAAGAAAAAGTGAATGAATAATTCCTTGCAAACAAAAAAAAAAAATAGAGAAACTGAATGATGGTATACATAGAAGCAATAGGAAAACCCTGTTTAACTTTCCAAGTTAAAAGAATTAACTTTCCAAGTTAAAAGAATCACTGTAACCCTTCTCTTTTTTTTAAATTTCCTGTGATTGGCAAATAAAATACAAAGAAGAGGAATCATATAACAAGTGTAACCACGGAAAACATACACACACACACACAGATATCTATATATATATATATATATATATATATATATATATATATATATATATATATCGCAAGCAGATAAACTTCTCGGCACGAGATTGGTGCATATAAGAACTTAAAGAAAGGTGAAATGAAGAGCCTCCAATATTGTATATTGGAAAAAATATGACTTAAATGTGAACCCAGTACCTCAAATATTACAAGTTTGGAAAATAACAAAACTTAAACATGTCCAGGGCCCAAAATATTACATATTTGATATAACAGAACTTGAAAAATATTACATATTTGATATAACAGAACTTAAAGATGACCCAGCTTCTTATATGCATCACTCCACAGAACTTGGGAAGGTGCAGAACAGAGAATACCCAATTAAATATTAGTTTTAAAAATGAAGAACTGAGATAGCCATAGCTACAAGCTTGACATGCTAGATAACTAAACATCTGCAAGTGATGTAGAGAAGGGACCGAGGCCTTCTATCAAGTTTCCAAAAATTGGCAGCATAAAACCTTGAAATAATTTAAAAGGAGACTGAATGAGTAAACTACAAGACAGTAAAGGATTCCATTGAAAAAAATCGAAAGAACAGAGTTTTGTGTAAACATCGCAAATAAAGGCAACTTCCCTGTTATTGGTGAGCACTAGTATTGTAGAAATAATGTTGCAACTGCTGGGCTGCCTACTTTGCTCTTAACAACCCAGTAGTTTGTAACAAACTTGGATGCGACAATGTTGTATGCACAAGTACCAGTTCTTACTGCAGGCTGTCACTTGGTCAACTGGTGCAAGATCACTAGGAGCTCAAGCCAACTTCTATGGATTCCAGAAGAAGCTCTATATGTGATGAAAGAAAGGAAAGCTTACTCTACAGAGGCTACTCTGATTGCAGAAAGGAAAAACACTGAAATGTAAAGTAAACCTAGCAAACTCTACTTAACCAACTAATCCTACTTTTGTAGAAAGCATTATGAAAACCATGAAATGAATTCCATTACCTACTCAAGAAAGTAAACAAAATCTACTCAGGCTATTTCTAGAAGTAAATGAGAAAAAAACATCTTTTTGGACTTTTAGGTATTTTTATGTGAATTGACATGCATGTATCTTATTGTGTGTAAAGGTGGAAGCAAATAGGTGGTGTTGAAGGGCAACTTTGGGGTTTGAGGAAATGTAGGATGGTGTAGATGGGTCCTAGGAGGTCTCGGGTCGTCTTCTGGAGGTTTTTCCCACACTTGGCCTTCAAAACAAAGCCTACAGGAAAAATCTACAGGAGAACACAGGGGATCTATAGGAGGTCTAGAGGAGGTCTACAAGAGGATGTTGAGAGTAGTTTTGAAGGTTTTTAGGGTGTGAGAGTGGGTGGAAAAGGTAGGTGAAGGTTGGGATGATATGTTAGGGTGCCTGAGGTCCACCAAGAACCACTGGGAGAGGGAAAGATGATTGAGAGGGAGGAAGAAGTCCTACAGAAAAATGCAAAAAACTAAGGTAGATTTTAGGTGAACTTTGGGCGACTTGTAGGGCCTGGATCAAAGGGAGAATGTGACGGTTGATAGGATGACTTGGTGTGAGGAGAGATCTGCTGCAAAAGAACTGACAGTCAACCAATAAGATCAAGCAAGCAAGGAATTGAGTACCTCTAAATAAATAGAATTTTGCACCAAGCTAATCTAAACTATGATCCATGGAAGTGAATGCTGAGCAATTTTACAAGGAAAGAAAGCATGGAAGAAGACTTATTGAAAATCTAGAAATGAGCATGGTGGAAGAGATCTAAAGCAAAGAATTAAACTTCTAACACACTTGCAAACACTAGAAATCATATGGAGAAGGAAAATCTGTGTTTTTGGGGAAGCAATAAGGTCTTTACCTCAATTCATAGTCCTACCGGGAGGAAAAGAGGCCAAGGCATTGTTGCTAGAGTTTTGAATCTTCTTACATTCACTACTTAACCTGCTATAGAAAACACAAATGGAAACAACCTTCTAAATCACCAAAAGTAACTTATTCTTAACCAAGAAAGAAATTCATCTAACATAAACTAATCCATAAACTGAAACAAAATATATAAATACAAACAAAGAGGAGTTTGGCTCCTTGGATTGGGCCCTAACCCAAGAGCTTCAGCCCTTTGAGGTAACTCAGTGCTAGCTCAAAAAGGATCTCATCTTTATTATCAAAACAGTAATAGGATTACATGAAACTATCCACAAAAGTAAGCTCGAAGTTGAGCAGAGTTTTACAATACCAGAAGTACAACAAAAATCCAACAAAAATTCAACCCTAGTGAGGCCCTAGGCCTCTCTACTTATACAGCTGAATCTCCCAACAGCTTCCTTAAAATCAGCGAAGCTTGGCTCCCAAAACTCGAGATAAACATAAGTTATCCTCCACTTGCATGACTGCCTCCTAGTGCAGTGATTTGGTTGTTTATACTCCGAGCTGCATGAAGGGGAATTCGAAGTGGGGAGTAATAAATGAGGGGATTCCCTCCTATAAATCCTCCCCTTTTTCCACTTCAAATTATTGCTGCCAATTGTCCATTGAATCTTTGACTTTGTCTTCAAAATTCAACAAAAATCTGCATTAAACACATATTAGACCTCATGGCATCATAACTAACTCAAATCACTCCATAAGCATAAGTATAATAAAAAGAAATGCAATAGGCTAAGAGAATGGTTTATTTAACTATGTTAGGAGGCAAAATGAGTCGATATAATTACCCATTTATGGGGCTCATCACCCTCCATAGAAGGTGTTGCTCATCCTCTGAGCAACACAGTCCATCTCCTCATCTTTGATGGGCCTGGTGGCCTCTCTAGCATCCCAAGCTTCTGATGTGGTTCCCTGTTCCTTGTCATAGAAGCCTTATTTTTTGTCTATCTCTTTCCATGCCTCTACTCTTCTTCTTCGGTTCTTGCTTCTATCATGCCTAACAACAGTGGTGGACTCAGTTTGAGGCCAATCCAATTGACCCACAGCCTCTGCATTGAGTGCTTGTAAATTGGCACTCTCCTTAGTGCCTCCTTCATCCTCATTGGGGAATGATATTCCCTGATCTTCAGACTATGTGGTAATGTGTTCCATCTCCTCATACAACATGCACACAGTCATCCCCAAGAAACCTTTTCATGTCCTCAAAATGTGCAATGGCCTGTGTTTGATCACCTATATATCTAGGGGCAATTTGAGGATTATTTGTAAGTAGCTGGTGTGTGCTAATGAGTGCTATGGGATCTGATAGCTCAACTCTGATCATTAGTTGCTCATTCTACTCTCTGATCATTAACCTTTTTACTTCAGTTGCCCTTAACTACTCATGGTTCATCCATGAAGCCATGGCCATTAGTTGTCGGTCCCCTAGCCTAGCATTAGGGTCCCACACATTCATGTCAGTGAGGGCCTTATTATGTAGGTAAAATTTTGCCATTTTTGCCTTATCTTCTACTGTGCTTTGGTCACACAGGTCCATAAATTGTTTGTAATCTTAAAACGGCATTGTGCCTCTTTGTGCCAAAGTATTTATTTGAAACTGTAGCCATTGGTCCTTGAGGTATAACCCATATAATTTTGCTGGTGTTCTACATTGCAGTGCCTCCATGGATAAGCCAGCCATACATGCCAGCTGGGTTTCTTTCTCGTTTAGGTACTTTTTAGAAATTCATTTTCAGTTTGGAGTTGGCTTCTTGCAATGGCCTCCCTATGTCTGGCAGCACTTATCTCCCTCACCATTTCTCTAAGCTTGTTCTCCATGTGGTCAACATCCTCAACTCCCGTGGATTTGGCTATTTGCATCCACCTATGTGTTCTTATTCTTTCATTTTCTAATTCAATGAATAGTGGGATTGCAAATGTTTGTGGAGTTATCCTTCCTCCTTCAAGAAGATGGTGATAGGAGGCAAGGCTAGGCTAGGGATCAGGTTCTTGTTGCTCTGTAGCTTCCTCCTTCCCCTTTGGCTACTCTTCCATTGTTTTCTTAAGTTTTTGGGTCTCCTGTAGCCTTGACAATCTCTCCTATAGAACTGTTTATGCCTCCTGTAGGACTATTTTTAGGCCCTGTAGTTGCACTTTTTCATTCCACGTGGAAGATCTAGGAGTCCCTCTCTCATATGTGATAGGGGTCGACCTTTTAGCACCACTTTTAAATCAAGATCCATATTAATCAGCCAATCATCTGATCCCATGCTCGGTAGGATGGAGGTATCTAAAAATATATCTCTACTTATAACATATTCAGACACCAGGAATTTTTCCAAGCATCATGCTACCTTATGAGCACCCGCCCTTCTATTATTCCAGGTCAAAACTCCATTGACTGTAGGCATATCCACTAGGTGTAGTCCCTCAATTGTGTCTCGGAATGCTTCTATATCTACATCGATTCACCAAATCCCTCCCTTTTCTTCCTCTAGCAATGCAATAACATTAAAATCGTTGCCCATCCATAAATACTCCTCATGTAACCTTTTTAGTTTTCTTATTGGAAGAAAATGACACTTTCTATTGGAATATGAGGCCCATAAACCTGAGTCAAAAGAGCCCAACCCTTGGATCTAATGTGGTGAAACTTTCCTCATAGAATCCTAGGAAGGCTGACCCACTCTTCAAGTATCACTTCCATCGGGTTCCATACAATAACATGTCCTCTAGCAATATCATTGAAATCCTAAGCCACCACTTAATATTGGATTTTCAGGCTCTTAAAATCGCTTTCAATTTATATTTCGATATTTTTGTTTCTTGGATAATCATAATACTTGAATGATCTTCGTGGATGAAATCTTTCAAATACCTTTTCCTTTCTTGACTGTGGTGGCCTCAGACATTCCAAGATGTAATGATCATTAAGAGGGCTTATTAACATGGTGGAAAACCACTGACGTCGATACCACCCTTCTCGAGTTAACAAACAAATCACCCACCTTGTGTGGATTCTTGTAGGTTCTTGCATCCTCTTTTCTTACCTCCTTTCCTCACTGTAGGTAATTCCATCCCATGTTCTTGCTCAGATCCCAAATGGTCAGGCGGATCTACTGTTAGGCTTCCCTGTTTGGGCTTGAATTACTAAAATGATCTGCGATATAGTTTCTTTTGCTCTTCAGGGACAAATCTTTTTCCAGGACCTTCCATTCTTTCAATAGTGTTCTCATCACTTATTCCTTTGTGCTCAACTTTTATTTCAAGCCATCTATTTCCATGTTTTCTTTCTCTGCCTGCATTACTTGGGTTTCTTTCTCGTGGGGTTCCTCTTCAAATTTTTTCTTAGATTTTTGTCCACCGTTTGGTTGACTCTTAGGGTTTTACAAATGGGTCGGGCCACAGGGTTCATTAATACTCTCCTCCTCCTATGTTAGTGATTCAAAGCGATTAATTTGATTTGATCCTTTCTTCGGTTGTGAATGTGTCATGGCTACTGGGTATTTCGTTCTCTGTTTCTTTTTTTGGACCTCCTGAAATCCTTCATTGTCACCCTGCGCTTTTGTTGAATCTTTAGCTTCTAGCAAGTCCACAACATCACTTTGATTTAGGCGGCATGTCTTATAAAGGTACCTATACTCATGACACTGCTTGCATTGAAAGGGAATGCGTTTGTAATCCAAGAACTACTGCTATACCTCGTCTTGATACTCGAGCTCTATTAACTCTAGAAGGGGTTACTAATGTTCATGTACAAACAAATTCGTGCATAGGAGGTATACTTTCCTCTCCTGGTTGAATCTGCCACTTTCACGAATCTTACAATAGAATTTCCTATATCTTCCAATATCTCTGGATCCCAAAATTCCACTAGGAGTCCAAACAATCTAACCCAAATTGGGGTGTCCTTAAGTTTCTCTTGGTTTGGACTGAAGCATTCCTCCCAATGTTGCATGAAGAGTTCTGCATTGTAATAGAAATATGGGTCATTCTCAAAGATGGTTTCCTTAGCTTCTAGATTTCTGAAGATCATTATGAAGAACCCTCCAACCCCCAACTTCATATCGATGTGTCGTTTTGGCTCCCATTTGAACTATATCCATTTCAACAAATACCATTAAGGGCGACATATTGCAATGAACTTGCAGATCAGGGCGTGATCTTTCATAAACTTCTGTTAAGTTTCCAATTTCTTGTTCGGGATTACAAATTAGGGTTTCTTGACAGCTCTGGGCATACATTGTCCTCTGAATCAGTTCTTCCATTGAGCCCTCGACTGGGGTTCCTTTCGCTCTGCTGCTTGCGCAATTGTTTGTTGCAGTCGTCCCTTACGCACTAGATTCTCTTGTTGTAATATTTATGTAGGCGAGGATCTCTCCCCCATGTGATTTCCCATCCCTGTTGTTAGAACATGCAAGAACATTGTCCACTCTGCCATCCTCAAAGATTGATGAAGTAGTGGTTCAAATTTTTCTATAAGAAACCCTAAGAGAATGTTTCCTCATCCTATTGAAATTAATAAATTTAAATAACTAAAAAATATATTGTAATATAAATAATTTAATAAAAATTGAATGATTTATATCATAATTTTTCTTCTAATATAATAACAAAATCCAGCTATTATCAACATTTCAGAATTAATATATCTGACGTTAAACTCCCAAAGGTGGAGACGAATTCTTCTCGTACAGGAAAAAATTTCAAATTTAATGGTTAACTGTTACTTGTTATGGGCAATATATGATTGAAAATATAGATATATGAATATTTATGTGTACCCGAAGATGATCCTTATTTGCAAGCCAAGGTACAAACTCTTCCTTTTACAAGGTTCTCTAGCAAAACTCTTTCCCATCTTGTAATTTGGTTGATTATTGATATCTCTATTCAACTTGGATGAATTCAAGGTAAATGAAGTATTATGTACTTTCTTGTTTAAAATATTTTGTTTTAACAATCAATTTTATACATGAAGGGTTCAAAAAAAAGTGTTAGATACTTCTTTGTTTAAAATATTTTGTTTTAAGAAGTAATTTTACACATGAAGGGCGTGGTCATTTGGGTGAAGCGTTTAATATTTAATATTCATAATAAAATTGACGTTGTGTGATTGCAAATTTTACTACTTAGTTTGATTGAAATAAATTATTATGTTTGATTTATAAAATATATATTTCTGATTAATTGTTAATTATTATATATATTTTGGTGAGATACTATTTTTATTATGTGTAATTTTTTATTTCGGTCTGGGAATAATACAAGATTTGAACTTAAGATTTTTTAGTTGAATTAGACTTCATTTCCACAACTATTACCAATTGAACTATTCCAAACAAACATTAATTATTATTTATTAAAAAATTCGTTATATTTCATTGATAAAATATATATTTTTTATTAATTATTAATTATTTATAATAATATAATTTATTTGCATATTGGTATTATATATTAGAAATAATTATTATCTCTCTTCTATTGTGAAATAGAAAGTAATGAAATTTATGTTATCTAATCCTAATACAATTTATATTATATAATAATAATACTGAATTTTAATTAAATATTAATATATAAAAGGTTATGTGGTTTCGTGCAAGATGCTACCTTATTTTTTCTCATGTGCAATGCCAGCCAATGCTTATGTGCTTGTCATGTGTATCCTTATATCGAAGTTACGAATTTTGACACGGTATTCCACCTGCGTCAGGTTTTCAAATTGACATGGTATTGACGCGGGACGCCGAATTTGTCAAATCTATTTTGCAGTTCCGTGGCCACAATGGTAATCTTATAACAGTGTTTCCTTGTTGGTCGGTTATTAAGATCAATCGCTGAGCTGTTCAATGGTAATCTTGATAACAGTGTTTAGGTGTTCAAGTCAAATCAGAATTTTGGTTTATCAATAACTCGATTGTTTAATGGAAATCTTCATGACACTGGTTCCCTGATTTGGTCAGGCCATACTCGGTATTAGAGAATAATAGCAGCCAGTTATTTTACATCAAGTGGATAAGAATACAATTCAATTGTTTGACATTAAGTTTATAATAATCTAGAAACACAATTAGATTGTGAATATTATATTTTAAATTTTTAAAAACAAATTAGAATGTGAATATTATTTTATTTTTATTTTTTAGAAACACAATTATAATGTGAATAATATTTTTTTAATTTTATATTTATGTTAGAATGCGCATATTATTTCTTTTACTTTTATATTTAATTTAAATGTATTATATTATTTATAATATTAAAATTTAAATTTGGTAATTAGTAGACAATAGAAATTTGAATTGCATAAATTATTTTAGAATATAATATTTCTATTAGTACACACAAATCAAAGATTGATATTTATCTTTGAATTAGTTTATTTATTTATTTTTAATTAAATTGTTTAACTAAAAAAACATCATATCAAGGGTCATATGAAGCTATTTTACCTAATATTTCCCATCATCCCAACCTAAATATCATATTTTACTTATTATTTCGCTAACCCATGTTAATTTCGTAATTGAGTTTGTTTACTTTTAAACTTCTAATATTATGAAATATTAGATTAAAAAGTGGACTAGTTGATGGAAATACTCCATAAAATATGATATTATAGTACTATATTTTAACCAATATAAGCTAGTAAAAATTCAATAGGTGTACCCAAAAATATTCATTAAAATGTAATAACTACTTTTTATCTAATATTTACCCCACCTTATCCCCTCACCATAGGTCACTTTCATAGTTAAATTAGAAGAATATATTACAATTATTATATTAAAATTATTATGAAAGAATCCATTAGAATGAAGAAGCAACTACTGTATAAATCTTTTAAGCTTTCAAGCTTCTATACACACATTATGTATTCATCCATTCAATAATAGAAACAAAGTATAAAAAAGATATAGGGCCACCAAATATATCTGTTAAACACACATGGGCAGCAAGAGAATCCGAAGGATAAAACATGAAAATACATTTTATTAACAAGAGATATACATTTATAGTACATATTTTGACTGTTGGGTTTCACATCTCAAGGTCTCTTGGACTTCTTTTTTGTCTATTCGACTTCCACACTAACCCATTGAGCATTAGGTGTCCAACATTCCCCCTCTTAATCCAAAGGGTTATGTATGAGTCTAAGAAGAGAGCTGTAATACAAAATGTGAAAAAATGCATGGCAGCAATAGGCTGAATGTGCTCTCTGCAATGTTGGTATAAAGAGTGGTGGTTTAAGGATGACCACCAACACTGGAATGCTTAGTACAGTTCCCGGAACTCTTCCAAAACTGCAAGAAGCTAAAGTCTTCTGCTAGAGGAAGTGCTCCTATTGATTTGAAGAGGGAAACCTTCAACCAATAAAAGGAGGTCTCACCTCGCATAAAAGGGAGAACTGTAACCTGAAAAGGAAGTCCCAACCTGTGATGGTTTAAGGATGACCAACAACTCTGGAATGCTTAATGCAATTCCTAGAAGTCCTCCAAAACTTGCAAGAAGATGAAGTCTTCTGCTAGAGGAAGTGTCCCCACTTTTGTTCCTGGAATTCTTCCGAAGCTGGCAAGAAGCTGAAATCTTTTGCTAGATGAAGTGTCCCAGATTATCGACTGAAGGCATGCTCAGGGGCATCTTTGTTTCTGGCTACAACTTTGAATCTGGTATGGCAGGTTGTGGCTCAGGCTCGCTGGATGTGACTTTGAAGCTTGTAGATGACCATCATTTCCCCCCTGTTAGATACAAGGTGAGATGATGGAAAAAACTCATCTGCAAGACTATTCAATACTCTGGAACAAGTTCTGACATGTGACTGGAATATCTTGTTGGCTATTGATGCCCATTGCCAAGAAGCAATCCATCCAAGATGAATCTTTATTCTTGCAAGACGTTTTTTTTTGGAGCATCTGTGTGAAGAATGGGTGGTTTTATGACTATGCTTACATGGATGAAGATCAAAATAGTGATCCTTCAAATGGCCAACTCGATCACAGTGTTGGCATTTGACAATCTGTTGTTGTTGTTGTTGCTGTGGAAGAGGGGCAGAATCTAGAACAACTAGCGGTGAACTGTCATGAAGAACAGTTGGAGATGAATCATCCTCAAGAAATCTAGCAGTTTGAAATTGAATTGGCTTTGAGTAGTCTTGAATATGAAAAGACAAGTCCTTGTCATATCCAAGACCAGTTATGTGCTTGTTGTGGACAAGCTGTTCCCAAGGTCTAATGATGGGCTTGGGAAGTGCAGACTAAGCTTTTGCATCTTCATGTACAATGACTACTTTATTGGGTACTAAATCTGAACCAAATGTAACATTATTGACTTTCTTCTAATGGGTTGCACTCTCAATGCTCTAAACAAAAACATGTTCAGAATGACTCCTCTCTTTTAATTCTTCTTGCTGTAGCTCAGATTCGAGCTGCAAAAAATCAATTTTCTCTTGTGCATTTTGTAGATAGACCTGAATATCTGTGAGAGAAACTTTGCTGACTTTTAATGTATCATGAGTAGTAAACAATATGAGATTTTTGAGGAACTCTAATACTTCATTGATTCTCGCCATTTTTTCTTCAATGTCAGAATTACACCTAAAAAAATTGATCACAACTACTACTCAATGCATAAAAGTAATACCCACTCATAGTACACAACAATGTTCTTTATAAATTTGCAGCAAATGATCAGTGTGCAAGAAGAAAGCACCAATTACAATCCACTACATAAAAATAAGAGTTTACTCATGACCAGCATTATGTTTTGATAATACAACTGACAAAACCTTTCTCCATAAAAGATTACAATCAGCCCACCAAACTCTTTATGCAGCAGTCGAATCAAGGAACCAATGCTCTATAATGAGTTTTAAATACAATGCCACACCGGGGCAGCAACAACTGCAAAC
This sequence comes from Pinus tabuliformis, assembly GCA_031772625.1. NCBI lineage: Eukaryota > Viridiplantae > Streptophyta > Pinopsida > Pinales > Pinaceae > Pinus > Pinus tabuliformis. Next base: position 1,001,409,149 of record CM062820.1, read on the forward strand.
TTGCTTGGATCCTTCAAATATTCCTTCACATTCAAAGTAGAAATGATGGCTATAAAAACTTCAACAACTATAGCACCATGTCATGGACAATACTTGAATGCTCATATATAAATTCTTTGACTAGGGTACGAACAAATATTCTCTGATCTTACCTTTTTATTCAAAGAGAAAAATAGTCCACTTCAATATTTGAGATACCAGATTTGCATGAAAACAATAGTCCTCTTCAACTTTATGTAATAATTGCATGAAGATATTTGTAGTGATGTATGTTGCTACCAGAGGTGCCACGCTGCAACTAGTTCATGATTCGCTATAGGACAAGTCCATGTCCCTTTATCAATAATCCCCTTGACTAATATCACACCAGCAGTAAGTCACACTTCCCACAGTCAACACATAGACTCACTTTTTTTTTTTTTTTGTTGTAAGAAAAGAATTTGGGATTTCCTCTGTACTCATATCTATCATTGACTTGTATCACAATGAAGTTAACAAAATTAACTTCAAACAAAAGATACACTGTAAATTCCACCCATCCATGGGCATACGATGTTGACCTTGCACATAACTTATGACAAGTGAGGGTAAAGTAAACTGGGACAAATTAAAACTCCATATATAATGTTTACAAATTGGGTTTTGTGCCAAAATTATTCAATGACCATAATTACTGCTTTTACAAGCAACAAAACTCTGTTTGTTCCCACAAAGAAAGGAAAAAAGCGTAACATTTATGCAATTGAACTCAGAGCTGAACTGATCAGAAAGGCAAAACAAAGTTACCATCCACCAGTTCCAACTTGTTGGCTTCAATAATTAGGTTTATAGTCAAAGGGGTAAAGCTACACGAAGGACCATAAAAATGAAGAAAGAAAATCAGACGATCAGCAGATTCTTAGATCAAAGCCTCCCCAAGCTTAGATGCCTCTAATTTAAGAAGATAAAGGTCTCTTTGTCTGGAGAGGAAGTTTTCTAAAACATCCCTAACCTGAGAGTGAATGTTGAGATGAATACATCCAGTTTGACACTAGTGTTACAATGATAGCAGCATAATCACAAAGGTAGTAGATTTGTGGGTTGTAGCAGTTGTTTTTGTCATGAAAATATTAGGTACTTTCCCAACCAAAAGTTAGAAATGTATTTTTGAGCATATTAAATGTAATTTAATCAGTTAGGGCAATGTTTCACTTGAACAATGTACTTAACTATTTCTCATAGGTGTTTGCTACATTCATGGTAGCAATCCACGTATGTCCTACTGAGTACATTCAACGCATGGCATTTAACACATTTTATATGCCAAAAAACTTCAATGTATATACCAACATTAATACAATAGTATGAACAACATTAATACAATTCCAAAACAACAGAGGTATATACCAACAACATTCCAACAGTGTGATACCAACAGCCTTCCAACACCGAGCTTATAGTGGTCCTTCACACAACACTAATTTTCTTCAACGGATATGCCAACTCAATAACCAGAGCAACGTTCAAGATGCAAGATCCCCTGATGCCCGAATTGACATTTATCTGCCATTCTTCATCTCCACCATGGGAATCGATCTCGAGTGCTTTCTCTCTCTGGTCTCCATGTCCGTCACAGAGAAAACCATGCAGAGAGGTTAGTGATACAGGTTCGCGTGTCTGTCTGTAATGGTAGAGGAAATAATTCACAGCAACGGCGTGTAAATTGTTGTTGGATGTGGTCTGACTTAAATTTGTGTGCAGGACTGGTGCCCTTCCATGCAGGAACGAACTATCACGCAGATGGCTCTTGGGGCCATGCAACAAGAGACCGTTCGGTGGATTGGGGCAGCGATCAATCAAATATATGTTGCAATAGTTCTGGTTTCAACAGAGATGGCTTCACGCAGATAGGATTATGAATGGATTATGAAATGGCTTCAATGGAGCAGGAGAGCATTTGAGTTTGTTGTCCAGGTGAGGAAGATAGGCGGTCAAGATCAACAATGGAAAACCATGCAGCCAATCGTCCCGTCGTGTAGTAATGGCTTCTGAATTTAGGCAACAAGAAAAAAGTGGATAGACTACGTAGTAGGCACACAAAGAGGCAGTGAACCATGATGATTATGCATAGAATACACACAGAGAGGCAGTGGACAAATTTTGCAGTAGACAAAGATTATAATTAATGAAACTACCAGACATATAGTGGACACTGAAAAGAAAGAGCACTGACAATCGCAGAGAATGCCCAAAAATGAGAAAATGCATTTTTGACAAAAGCAAAATTAGCGGAGCATTAGGTCATGCAGGCAATTAGAGCACTCAAGTTCTGGAAAGTAGGATAGAGCCAATAGAGAAAAACTAACAAAACTAGGGCTCAAATTGGAGGAGGGCCAGAGTTCACCCGCTCTGATACCATGTTAAGCAAACATGGGCAACAAGAGATTCTGAAGGATAAAACATGAGAATACATTTTATTAACAAGAGATATACATTTATAGTAGATAGTTTGACTGTTGGGTTTCACATCCCAAGGTCTCTTGGACTTCGTTTTTGTCTATTCGGCTTCCACACTAACCCATTAAGGATTAGGTTTCCAAAAATATCTAAAAAATTTCCCAACATGAACATATCCATACATTTACAAGATACATGAATTCAATGACATCATTTTCTAAACCTACTTATGTATCCAAATATAACATCAAACTAAGATGCATCTATTCCCCCCTTAATAGGTTATATTCCACATGAATACCATGGGTCAATGCCATGGGTTCTTTCTATTTTTTTATTATTTAATTTTTGTAGGTTTATTTTGATTTTATTTTCACCAAGTTAAAGTATTTAAATTACAATACTTTACATTAAGTTACATAACTCTACCATATTTTAATTTTGAATGAGTCAAAATATTTATAATACATTAACATAACATATTGCTCTAGTGAACACCTCTTAGCCCAATAAAAGATGAATAAATTTCTTTAAATGAAAAATATTATATTAAATTATAAAATAACCATGTTATATTTTAAAATGTTATATTCAGATTCTATAGTCCAATATCTGCCAACCCTAACTGTCATGACCCATGGTAATTTTCAATTACTGTAGTTAAATAGATTGGTTTAGCCAAAGATGGTTAAAAGACAAGGATAACATTCGTAAATGAAACATGTGTTGATTTTATTTTATAACATGATATTGTTTTCTTTTATAACTATAGTTGAAGAGAAATGTTAGAGTAAGCATACCCGAGAGGCACTTAAACAATTATGAGTAGTTACCTATTCCTTCTGAAAATAAAAAGGCCTCAAGAAATCCCAAGAGGGTATGAAGAACCTGAGGCAAGAAAGAGAGGATAGTTACAAAAGTGGAAATGACTCAAGAGCTGATGGCCAGTGGAGTCCATTTTGGGAGCTGGGGCTAGGTATATATGGCTAAGTCTCGTAAGGACAAGATAGCTTAGAGAATTCATAAAACACTATTTCAAATGTGCCTAGGGATAGCCAGCTCAGGGGAGGAAAAGGGGAGACTGGCCTCATGGTTGGGTGGAGTATTGCTCTTCCCTGTGGTTTCATTTTTGTTTCAATGGAAAAGGTAATTAGAAATAGGAAGCTCTTGTTCTATAATAAGTTCTATTTTCGTGTATTTATTGTGTTGTGAATAGTGTAAAATAAATTTCCTATTCTATTTAGTATTATGAGTATGAAAGTATGGTCTTGCTCTATGTATATTTAATTTTATCTGATAAAGGACGTTTGTGTTAGAGTAAAGGATGCATATATATAGAAACTATTTTTATTTAATAAAAGACCCGGTAAAACAAAAATGTTTAAATGTTGAAAACTAAGATATGAGGAGATCACATGGCTGAGACTAGCAGAAAACGAGGACCGCATTTTCTCTTAATAAAAGACCTGGTAAAACGAAAAATGTTTAAATGTTGGAAATTGGATAAAATCTGAGGAGATGACATGGCCGAGACTAGCAAAAAACGAGGACTATGTCATTCACCTACATATAGTAAGTAAGCCTTGGACCAAGGAATTTTTTTAAAAACTAGGAACATGAGGTAACGAACCTTGAGAGAGTTAATACCTGAAATGAGTATTGTACAAGAATATCTAAAACTTAGAGGCAGATTATTCCTACATAAATAGAGTCTGGGCATTTAGTGAAGATAGTCTTTATTTTGTTCTTCTGCTAGAAAGGAAAAATAGAACTAAACATACATAGCATAAATGAAATTAGAATTAAACATGCACAACATAATGATAAATAGAAATATGTCTAGTTAGTTATGAGAAGAAAGAGTGAATGAATAATTCCTTGCAAACAAAAAAAAAACTAGAGAAACTAAATGATGGTATACATAGAAGCAATAGGAAAAGACTGTTTAACTTTCCAAATTAAAAGAATCACTATAACCCTTCTCTTTTTTTTACATTTCCTTTGATTGGAAATTATAACAAGTGTAACAATGGAAAACATACATACACACACACACACACACACACACACACATAGATAGATAGATAGCAAGCAGATAAACTTCTTGACACGAGATTGGTGCATATAAGAATTTAAAGAAAGGTGAAATGAGGAGCCTCCAATATTGCATATTGGAAAAAATAGAACTTAATTGTGAACCCAGTATGTCAAATATTACACGTTTGGAAAATAACAAAACTTAAACATGACAAGGGTGCCAAATATTACATATTTGATATAACAGAACTTGAAGATGACCCAACTTCTTGTATGCATCACTCCACAAAACTCGGGAAGGTGTAGAACAAAGAATACCCAATTAAATATCAGTTTTAAAAAATGAAGAACTGAGATAGTTGTAGCTACAAGCTTGACATGCCAGAAAACTGAACACCTAGAAGTGATGTAGAGAAGGGACTGAGGTCTTCTATCAAGTTTCCAAAATTTGGTAGCATAAAACCTTGAAACAATTTAAAAGGAGACTGAATGAGTAAACTATAAAACAGTAAAGGATTCCATCGAAAAAACTTTGAAAGAACATAGTTTTGTGTAAACATCTCAAATAAAGGCAATTTCCCTATTATTGGTGAGCACCAGTATTGCACCAATAATTTTGCAACTTCTAGGCTACCTAATTTACTCTTATCAACCCGGTAGTTCATAACAACTTGGAAGCGACGGTGCTGTATGCACAAGTACTAGTTCTTACTGCAGGCTGCCACTTGGTCAGCTGGTGCAAGATCACTAGGGGCTCAAGCTAGCTTCTATGGATTCTAGAAGAAGCTCTATATGTGATGAAAGAAAGGAAACCTTACTCTATAGAGGCTACTCTAATTGCAAAAAGGAAAAAGACTGAAATGTAAAGTAAACCTAGCAAACCCTACTTAACCAACTAATCCTACTTTTGCATAAAGCACTATGAAAACCATGAAATGAATGCCATTACCTACTCAAATAAGTAAACAACATCTAATCAACCTATTTCTAGAAGTAAATGAGAAAAAAACATCTTTTTGGATTTTTAGGTATTTTTATGTGAAATTGACATGCATGTATTTTATTATCTGTGAAGGTGGAAGCAAATAGATGGTGTTGAAGGGTGACTTGGTGGTTTGAGGAGATGTAGGATTGTGTAGATGGGTCCTAGGAGGTCTCGGGTGGTCTTCTGGAGGCTTTTCCCACACATGGTCTTCAAAATAAAGCCTACAAGAAAATCTACAGGACGACACAGCGGATCTATAGGAGGTCTAGAGGAGGTCTACAAGAGGATGCCGAGAGTAGTTCTGAAGGTTTTGTGGGTGTGAGAGTGGGTGGAAAAGGTAGGTGAAGGTTGGGATGATGTTCTAGGGTGCCTAGGGTCCACCAAGAATCAGTGGGAGAGGGAAATATGATTGAGAGAGAGGAAGAAGTCCTATGGAAAAATGCAGAAAACTAAGGTAGATTTGAGGTGAACTTTGGGTGACTTGTAGGGCATGGATCAAAGGGAGAATGTGACGGTTGATAGGCTAACTTAGTGTGAGGAGAGATCTGCTGCAAAAGAACTGATAGTCAACCAATAAGATAAAGCAAGCAAGGAAGTGAGTACATCTAAAAAAACTGGATTTTGCATCAAGCTAATCTAAACTATGATCCATGGAAGTGAATGTTCAGCAATAATACAATAAAAGAAAGCATGGAAGAAGACTTATTGCAAATACAGAAATGAGCATGGTGGAAGAGATCTAAAGCAAATCATTAACCTCATAACACACTTGCAAACACTAGAAATCCTGTGGAGAAGGAAAATTTGTGTTTTTGTGGCAGCAAGAGGGTCTTTACCTCAATTCATAGTCCCAAAGGGAGGAAAAGTGGCCAAGGCACTGTTGCTAGCATTTTGAATCTTCTTTCTATCATTATTTAACCTGCTATAGAAAACACAAATGGAAACAACCTTCTAAATCACCAAAAACAACCTATTCTTAAGCAAGAAAGAAATTCATGTAATAAAAACGAATCCATAAACTGAAACAAAGCATATAAATACAAACAAAGAGGAGCTTGGCTACTTGGATTGGGCCCTAACCCAAGAGCTTCAGCCCTCTGAGGTAACTCAATGCTAGCTCAAAAAGGATCTCATCTTTATTATCAAAACAGTAATAGGATTACATGAAAATGTCCACAAAAGTAAGCTCGAAGTTTAATAGAGTTTTACAATAGCAAAAGTACAACAAAAATCTGACAAAAATTCAACCCTAGTGAGGCCCTAGGCATCTCTACTTATACAACTAAATCTCCCAACAGCTTCCTTAAAATCAGGGAGGCTTGGCTGCAAAAACTTGAGATAAACACAAGTTATCCTCCACTTGCATTGTTGCCTCCTAGTGCGTTGATTTGGTTGTTTGTACTCTAAGCTGCATGAAGGGTAATTTGAAGTGGGGAGTAATAAAGGAGGGGATTCCCTCCTATAAATACTTTCCTTTGTCCACTTGTAATTATTGTTGCCAATTGTCCATTAAATCTTTGACTTTGTCTTCAAAATTCAACTCACTGCATAAGAATAAGTATAATAAAAAAACATGCAATAGGCTAAGAGAATGGTTTATTTACCTATGTTAGGAGGCAAAATGAGCCCATATAATTACCCATTTATGGGGCTCATTATCACCCCCTTGTAGAAGGTGTAGCTCATCCTCTTAGCAACTCAGTCCATCTCCTCATCTTTGATGGCCTTGGTGGCCTCTCTAGCATCCCAAGCTTCTGATGTTGTTTCCTTTTCCTTGTCACAGAGGCCTGCCTTTTTTTCTAACTCTTTCCACTACCTCTGCTCTTATTGTTCGGTTCTCCCTTCTATCATTCCTAACAACAGTGGTGAACTCAATTTGAGGCCAATCCAATTGACCTGTAGCCTCTGCATTGAGTGCTTGTAAATTGGCACTCTCCTTAGTGCCTCCTTCATCCTCATTTGGGAATGATATTCCCTGATCTTCAGATTGTGTGGTAAGGTGCTCTATCTCCACATACATGCATGCACATAGTCATCCCCAAGTAGCCTTTCCATTTCCTCAAAATGTGCAATGGCTTGTGGTTGATCCCTTATATATCTAGGGGCAATTTGAGTATTATTTCCAAGCAGCTGATGTGTGTTAATGACGGCCATGGGATCTGATGGCTCAACTCTGATCATTAGTGGCTCATTCTGCTCTCTGATCATTAACCTTTTTACTTCAGTTCTCCTTAACTCCTCATGGTTCATCCATGAAGCCATTTCCATTAGTTGTAGGTCCCCTAGCCTAGCATTGGGGTTGCACACATTCATGTCTGTGAGGGCCATATTATGAAGGTAAAATTTTGCCATTTTTTCCTTATCTTCTGTTGTGCTTTGGTCGTATAGGTCCATAAGTTTTTTGTAATCTTAAAAATGCATTGTACCTCTTTGTGCCAAAGTCTTTATCTGAAACTATAGGCATTGGTCCTTGAAATATAATCCATAAAATGTTGCTAGTGTTCTACATTGCAGTGCCTCCATGTATAAGCCAACCATACATGTCAGCTGGGTTTCTTTCTCCTTTAGTTGCCTTCTTAGCAATTCATTTTTAGTTTGGAGTTGGCTTCTTGCAATGGCCTCCCTATGTCTGAGAGCACTCAACTCCTTGCCCATTTCTCTAAGCTTGTTCTCCATGTGGCCAACATCCTCAACTCCCTTGGATTTGTCTATTTGCATCCACCTATGTGTTCTTATTCTTTCATTTTCTAATTCAAAGAATAGTGGGATTGCAAATGTTTGTGGATTTATCCTTCCTCCTTCAAGGAGATGGTGATAGGAGGCAATGATAGGCTAGGGATCAGGTTCTTGTGGCTCTGTAGCTTCCTCCTTCCCCTTTGGCTTCCATTATTTTCTTAAATTGTTGGGTCTCCTATAGCCTTGACAATCTCTCCTGTAGAACTATCTATGCCTCCTATGGGACTATTTTTGGGTCCTATAGTTGACTTTTTCCTTCCATGTGGAAGATCTAGGAGTCCCTCTTTCATATTTGATAGGGGTTTTAGAGGGAGATTCTTCCACTTTGACAGTGGGTGAATCTTCAATTGTAATCGGCACTGTTGAAGATGGCTTGGGTTTTCCTGTTCTTATCCTTGTGCTTTTCCTAGCCTTGAAATACATGGAGGCCTGCCTTTTCCTCTTTTATTTTTGTTTAATTGGTGTGCTCAGGGTTGTGAGGGTAGCTTCCACCTCCCTTTCCAGGGTCTCAAGGGACCCTTCTCTTTGTTTTACCTCTGCTTGTTATAGACATTTTTGGGCACTACAACCCCAAGCATGAAATGTCCATAAACCAAGGGCTCCTAAGTCCCTAAAAGTGTTGTTCTAACCCCTAAAGGAACAAGGTCAATTGATTACAGCTTCTCCCAGAAGTTCTCCATGAAAAACTACTCAGAATTGGTCAAAACAGGATCATTTCAGCTCCTCCATAGGTAAAGTGCATTGCATCTCACCTAAACACACTGTGTGGGTGCGTTTCATTTCAAAAGGCCCTTCTATGGGGTGTGATGGGCGAGAAGTGACAAATGACAGTGTCATTCCACGAGGTGGAGAGGCAATGGAAGCTTCCAGAAACTTCTCCTGTGACACTTGCCTCTTTGAATTCGACCAAGGATGAGTAAGAGATCATCAATCTCCAAGTGGAAGCAAGAACTATCAAAGGGAAGATACTAATCAAATCACAAGCTGACTCATCTCCCTTATGGATATCTATATATGGATCCCTCATCCCAGAGATCCAGAGGCTGGAATTTTGCATATTGTAAGGAATTGTTGTTGGTTTCTTGAGACAAAACATCAGATTGTTGGGTGATCTAAGCTTTGTATGAGGTGAAGAGGGGCTTCCTTGCTGAGAGGATGATGCTGGGTGAAAACAACTAGCTGTAACTCCCCTTGGCTCTTTCTTGTTTATCAATAAAAGCTATTCAAGTTTTCCTCCATACTCTTGTGTAATTTATGTTTGTTGCATTTGTATGGTCAATTTACATCTAATCCTAGATTGCGTATGATTAAAGATCCATGTTCTTGTATAGTGCTATGCTACTGTGATCTTACAGGTACTTTGTGAAGCTAGGTGTGCAAGGGAACAAGTAGCGAAAGACTATCAAGAAAGAGAGGAATCGAACTAGGAGATTAGCACAAGACAGAGGTTGGTCTTCTTTGTTCTTCTCTATCTATACTTCATAAAGGAAAAACGAAAGTAGCTTTACTTTGCTTGTTTCTAAGGCAGCTATCACACCTTAGTGGGATAAGCAGTTCTGAGTAGACACTTTTCCCTGTAACAAAATGGCGACTCCGCTGGGGACGAATTAGTTTGTTTGTTTATCTTCCTTGTTGTCTATTTCATAAACTTACAGACAAAGCCTGAAGTCGTGCCAGGTAGCTTTCGAACTGCATTTGCTATGTAAATGCAAAGTAGATGAATGCCGCTTCAGTCAATCTCCAGGATGTATTTATGATTTAAATAACTGATTCACAAACTCTCTGATTGCCCCTTGTGGTAGCTATTAGATCCTCCTTAGATCTACCCCTGATTGTTGCATTACTAATTACCATTTTGCTCGGCCAAAACCCATTAACTGTACTACAAACTGTGACCCGGAACCCAAGCAAAGTCTCGTCTCTGGCCCAGCGCAGGTACTGTTCTGAGAATCTGAAATTCAGCGCACTTCGCGAGTGTAGTAGGTGCGCTACATTTCAAATTCCCTGTGTTACAGGTGCACTGATCAGACTAGGCATTGTGCAGTTTTCGTTTCTCTGATTCATTCTTTCCAGTTCTATTCATGAATTTTGCTGCTTGTGATCAGTATATCTCTATTTGAAACCCCTTTTCCTTGTTTTTATTCTGCCTCCTTTGTACAAAAGAACTGTAAATGTTTTTGTGTGTTTGTTGAGTTATTTTCAGTTCTCCTTTGCAAAAAGTAACATAATGGCACTGTCGTCCTTTGATTTGAAAGTGTCGCAAGTGTCGTTTTCAATCATAGGAAAGAGTTTGATTGTTGTAGATAATTGATTATCCTGTTACTATTGTTTTTGGTCTGAATTTGTAATTTTTCTAGTGTCGAAAACAAGTATTCATTTCCAAAACGTAAGGTGTTGTGATTGCCTCCATTTTTTATTTCGAAAAGAAACTTGTTGATAACTGTCGCTTGAAAAGTAATTCAGATTTGTGCATCAACTTTCTTTTTATCATTTACACACTAATAAAGTCGAAAAAAATACATGCATGTGCATTTGCATTTAGACAGTCTGATTGGTTTGATTTAGGAAAGTGCATTTAGAGTGTGCTCTTTGCTCTTTGTGAAAGGATTATGTCTTTCTTTCCTTAGTAGCTAGGATTTTCATTGCACAAAGAAGATAAAAAGATTGTTTATCATCTTAGATTGCATTTTAGGAATTATACTACATCTCGCGGTGAACCTGAAAGGCAAACTTCATAAACAAGATCAACTATAAAATAAATTCAATGAATATAACAACGCTTTGGAACCTAATGCACAACATTTAGAAGTCTAGGCTAGAGACGTATTCCGGCGTCGTAAAGCCTGGTAACTGTTGTTCTCACTGATGGTTGGGTGATTCCTCCACTTTGAGACGATAAGTGCCAGTACGGACTTTTGCTCCCACGTACCGTCGAGTATATTTTGGGAAACCCCAATAGGCTTAATCCTTTATCCATAGGAAGCCGTGTCTGCTGCCCTATCGATCACAATGCACTGAACACAGCATTCGGGAAGATTGACTGCCGTACCGTAAAAAGTATTCTGCAGTTTTGCGATTGGTTTGGTAATCCCTCTACCTAGATTTCCAGAGCAGTCCCTTTCGTTCCTTTTCAGACTCTTTAATAGAAAAGGTCCATCTGAGAACTTGTCACTTCAGGCTCATTAAAAATCGAAGGTGACTAGAGTCATCTTTTGTTTTTCTCGACTCTTAAAAATTGAAAAACAAGTTGTGTCAAAGTGTCTAAAATTTATTTTAAACGGAATAATCATCACCTTTTCCTACGTTGATCTTAGGTTGAAGAAAATGGATTCCACCAACCAAGGAGTTCCCATTGGAGGAAATCCTAGTCCCTTCTCCTCTTGGGGAGATGTTGGTGCACCCCATATGGCCACATTGTCGCTTCCAGGACTGAAAATTGGCTTGCTCGTATGGCTCTTCTCAACCTCTGTGATTCAGAACACCGCAATTCTTAAACAGTCGAGTCAGCAACTAGATGAATCCAGAGTTACCCACCAACCTTCTACTTCCTCCAATTCTTCCTCTCCTCCTTCTTCTTCACTTGATGGGGTTGGTAAAGCCAAAAATCAATTACCTGAGAAGAAAAAGGAAAAGAAGAAGAAAGACAAGAAGAAGAAGGAGCCAAAAGCGAAAGGGCGCAACCAAGCGTCGTCTAGCGAAAATCCACACACTGTACCGACCAGGTCTAAATCGCCATGTGTCATTTGCAAAGGAGACCACTATCATAGAGATTTTCCTTGCATCCCTCGGATCTTAAGGGACTGGTCTCCTCATTTGCACAACCCGGTGTCGTCAACCTCTGATGATCATGTTGAAAACATACCGTCGACTAGTGAAAGTGAAGCCCCAGGACAAAAAGGAAAATATAGATTTCCTTGTAAATTGTGCGAAGGCGACCATGTCGTCCACCGTTGTCCCTTCTTAGATGAGGCGAAAAGAGTTTTGGACGATCGTCTGGTTTCACCGTTACGACTTCCCCCTGGATATAAAAAACTCTTGCCGAGTCCGTCACTAGTTGAAAAATCAGTTGACCTGCCTAGATGGTCGGCTGAAGCATCTATCATTGAAGACAAACCATATGAACCCATACCAGACGAAAGTCAAAAGGTTGAGGTGGCAGTTGACCCAGTCTTGCCTTCAGAGGTTCCATCTTCAGATGATACAGTCACCGAAGAGAACAAGGATGACACCGTCCAAATTCTTTTCGTAAGCACAGACTCCGATGAACATGGGGGAAATTTACCTGTTCCTTTACTGCAGGAAGGAAGTTTTTCAGAGTCATACCGAGCCATCTATTCGGTCCCACCTCCAAGAAACCTAGTTGTCTCCTTCGATTGGAACCAACTAGGCAGACCCCGTTTACCGGCTAGTGTACCATTCCGCATCATTGTTCAAATATATAGGATGGTTATGGCCGGTACCATCATAGATGAAGGGACTTCTATGAGTATCCTTTCCTCGACTGCTTGGAAAGCGCTTGGTTCACCATCGATTTTTCCTGAGATGAGAAATCTAACAGGCTTTGACAAAAGAACCAGTCGACCGTTAGGGATCCTTCCCAATGTGCCCATAACATTGAGAGGGAAAACCATTCAAATGAATGTAATGGTAGTTCAAGGACCCCTGGATTATAATCTACTCCTTGGACGAGAATATATTTATTGCATGGGAGTGATTCTCTCCTCACTCTTTAGAGTAATGTGTTTTCCGCATGAAGGAAGAGTGGTCAAGCTCGTGGACCAGCTTTCATTTCCCGGATCACACGGAGAAAATAGTCATATACCATCCCTGAATGGTATTTTCACACAAGGAATGTCTCATCAATCTCCAGTCCGTTCACCTGATGAGTGCAAGTGATTCGAGGGACATGACTGAAACCCAGGGGGCATTCACCCTGGTCTGCTTCGGCAGGAAAACTTCGGGTATAAGGTAGGTTTCCGCGAGAGAATATGACTAGTCTATACTCGCATCCGTGATTGGAAGAGGGGTTTATTCTGGAATAAGATTCTCTTGTCAAAGTTATGTGGGTTGGCAGGCATTGCCACTCACCTTTGTTTATTTCGATAAACCTTTTGGCATGCAAGCGAAGAGCGACTGTTTATTTTTTAAATTTGTAGGTCCTCTAACCCTTTAAACTTGTAGGATTGGTCATTTCCTAACTTGCATAAAGGAAGGATGTGGGGAAAAACTCTAAAAATTGCCTTTTTTATATATGAGACATTCTTATTATATGACTGGATTAATCGAGCAGTTTTAAGACATAGTTCAAGCTCGTTAAAAAATAAACATAAGTCATGAGCAAATGTTTCCCCCCAGTGTTTAAGCTCAATAAAAAAAAATGAACCGATTTCCCGGTAAATAACCATCGTGAATGTAGTATTTCAGCCTTTAAAAGCCTTGGTCGTGTTCTCATCATCACCTCCACTCTGTATTGGCCGATCATTCACCTCCATTTGATTGTTTACCCCTTTTTGAGGAACAGCTGCGAAGAGTGATCTCACTAGCCATCCTTGTAACACTGCCGTGATTGGAAAATTCCAAACCTTACCTGGAATCAACTGCTACCCATTTTATCACTCGTTCCTCAAAAGATGAGTCTCCTTTAAGCTCTTTTCAATTGACTCGTAAAATATGAAAATATTGCCGAGCCATTGGCCTCTCCAGCTCTTTAAAGGGACCGGAAGTGCTATCCCTCCTCTAAATTTTAATCCTTTTGGACCTCAGGGGTTATTACACAAAAAGATCGAGCGCTTGTTTTGTTCGGCTGGTTAAAAGAATTGAAAATTCATCCCTTCTGTATTGTTTTATACTTTTTCGGACTTAAGGGATTAGATGACGAAAAAGGAATTTTGGAGTTTCCTTTACGTTCCTTTTCAGACTCTCTAAAATTGAAAAGAACCAAGTTATCTTTGTCGTTAAACTCGTTAAAATTTTAATAGCGACAAACTTGTCTATAGACGAGAACGAGTTTCACTATTGCTAGGCTCGTTAAAACATAGCGATGGGTTTGCCCAAAGGGCAAATTATAGAACAAGCATATGTTATCCTCCTCAAGCTTAACAAAAAAAAAGAGGTACTGGTCAGCAATGACTAGGGAAAAATTGGGAAGAAAACTTGAAGAAACTTTGTTGGTAGCAAGTAGCTCTTGAACATGACACTTTCACTCCGCATCCAAGTCGGGTTGGGTTGTTTCATTCACCGGTCACATCGCCATGGTCCCATCACACGATCCAGATTTGGGGTTAATGCTACCAATCCATCATGTCAGTGTCGCCGATATGTTCAAGAGAAGTCATTCAGAGAATTCACTTGTGTCTCACCCGCTACAATACATTTACACTCCATTCTTTCATGACTGCCACCATGAACCTTATATCACCAGCTCGTTTTCACCTCCATTAAAATCATTTTCTCCGTTCCATGTCATTGATGTGGGATTCATTAAGGCCCTCCTATGACGGATCACTTCTTGTCGACATCAACTCATTATCCAAGAAGTTGATCTAGGAACACCCCATTCAGTACTTTGAAGCTTGCATGCCACAATGGCAAGTTTCTCACTTCCGGCAACAGGTTTACATCAATGACCTTCGATCGAAAGATTTTGCGTGGTGTTCGACGCCAAGTCCTTTATTCACACCACGTGAATTGTACTGCAGTACCTTGAGGGTCATTATCATTATCAGTGATTCCTCTCGTGCCTGTTAACAGCTTACATCATTGGCTGATAATCAGGCGATGTCTTTCCATGTTCGACTCCAGAACATCTCTCACATGGATCGACTTGTACTTTGAGTGAAGATCGAACGAGATTGAAGACCCCGGATCTAGTTTCATCCATCTGGGCTGCGATATATATTTAGGGAAATAAAGACATCGAATGTACATCATTGCTGCACAGATAATCATCCAATCAAAGGGATGATGGCTCTACCAGAATCATCAGTCTACACTCAGACGATTGTTTGTCATATGTACATGAAAATGAATTTATAAAGCTGAGCATGGGAATGCCCGCCTCAGCTAGATAATGAAAATATTATGAAGATAAAATATTGTATTGTATCTTATTACAGGTCTCCTCCCAGCTTGAAATAACTTCGGATCCTCGTAATAAAGCATTTCACCCGACATCAAAAGATTAACGACCTCATGCTTTAGGGGGCAACTGTTATAGACATTCTTGGGCACTACAACCCCAAGCATGAAATGTCCATAAACCAAGGGCTCCTAAGTCCCTAAAAGTGTTGTTCTAACCCCTAAAGGAACAAGGTCAACTGATTACAGCTTCTCCCAGAAGTTCTCCATGAAAAACTGCTCAGAATTGGTCAAAACAAGATCATTTTAGCTACTCCATAGGCAAATTGCATTGCATCTCACCTAAACGCATTGTGTGGGTGTGTTGCATTTCAAAAATCCCTTCTATGGGGTGCGATGGGCGAGAAGTGACAAATGGCAGTGTCATTCTGCGAGGTGGAGAGGCAATGGAAGCTTCCAGAAACTTCTCCTGTGACACTTGCCTCTTTGAATTCGACCAAGGATGAGTAAGTGATCATCAATCTCCAAGTGGAAGCAAGAACTATCAGAGGGAAGACACTAATCAAAACAAAAGCTGACTCATCTCCCTTACAGTTATCTATATATGGATCCCTCATCCCAGAGATCCAGAGGCTGGAATTTTGCATATTGTAAGGAATTGCTGTTGGTTTCTTGAGAAAAAACATCAGATTGTTGGATGATCTCAGCTTTGTATGAGGTGAAGAGGGGCTTCCTTGCTGAGAGGATGATGCTGGGTCAAAACAACTGGTTGTAACTCCCATTGGCTCTTTCTTGTTTATCAATAAGAGCTATTCAAGTTTTCCTCCATACTCTTGTGTAATTTGTGTTTGCTGCATTTGTATGGTCAATTTACATCTGATCCTAGATTTTTTATGATTATGTATCCATGTTATTGTATAGTGCTATGCTACTGTGATCTTACAGGTACTTTGTGAAGCTGGGAATGCAAGGGAACAAGTAGCGAAAGACTATCAAGAAAGAGAGGAATTGAACCAGGAGATTAGCACAAGATAGAGGTTGGTCTTCTTTGTTCTTCTCTATCTATACTTCATAAAGGAAAAACAAAAGTAGCTTTACTTTGTTTGTTTCTAAGGCAGCTATCACACCTTAGTGGGATAAGCAGTTATGAGTAGACACTTTTCCCTGTAACACTGCTGCCTCCTTTTCTCCTCCTTTTGTCTCCTTTTCTATCTCTATTTGCTATGTTTCTTCCTGTTCTATTTCTTCCCCATTTTCCTCTTCTATCTTAGTCTCTTCCTCCTCCTTTTCTTGTCCTGTTGAGTCATCAGTTGCTTCACCTTGTCGCCCTTTCTGCTCTTCTTCCTCACTGTCAGAAGGAATGATATCATAGGTTAGGGCCTTTGTGTCATCTTTTGTTGTCATGTTTCTGAATACTTCCGATGCTATAGGGAGTGTTAACGTATGGAGGGCTTCTTCCACTAAAATGTTGATTAACCCATGGTGAACCAACTGATTTGGACTCCCTGCCTTAAACTTAATGTTGGAGTCTATGGGGGATTGCAGGAATAAATAGGGGATGCTGAGTTTTTGGGGTGTTGGAGTGTCCATGTGATATCTCAAGTCAGGAAGGATTCTAAAATGGTAGCCATAAACTATGCTATACCTCCCCTCACGGGAAATGCATTTGATGATTTGATAACTAACCTCATCCCAAGGGTAGGGTATGCTTGTCCTTCTAATGCCATTTTTATCTTCTATGGGATGTTCATTTTTTTGGAAGAAGTTTCTCTTGGTAGCCTGTCCAATTGGTTTTTCATCTTTGCTCCAAGGTAATCCAAGAGGTAGGGTAGTAACCCTATTGATAAATTCAGGGGTTATCTCAATGGAAAGACCTCTAAAAGTGATAGTGGCATGGGTTCCTGAGTGAGGGACTAAAGAAAGGGCAAATTCTTGACCAATTTCCTCATCAAACCCTCGTAATTTCTCAAAAAAATTCATCCAATTTGCCCTTGTGAATATGGTCACTACTTGGGGATGTTCATGGAGCCTAGTGGAATTAGCAGGCTCCTTCCTCATGAATCCTCTTATCATTGTGCTTATACCCCTTTTGAACACCAAATTTAAAGGTGGAGACAAGAATTTTGAAGAAGCAGGCAAACAAAGGAAAACTGTGTTTTTTTTTTTTAAAACAGACAGAACTTTTTATGTAATTCCTCTTCTTCTATGGACTAAATTCCTCCTTAAAATGATATCATTCCTTGCACATAGTGATAATCAAGGTGGGTATGCATGGGACCTACCTCCTTAAGCCAGAAATTGAGCAAAAAACCCGTGTTTTCTTCTTAAAAACAGCTCATTGCCCCTCTTGTAGAACTGCTTGTAGGTGCTCCTGTAGAAACTGTAAGTGCTCTTGTAGAAAATGTTGAGAGTAGGAGGATGGGTGAGATTGATGGAAAGCAAAGGTTTAGAGGCTGTGGAGTGACAAGGATTTTGTTGTAGCTATGTTTACAAGGAGAGAATCAGGGAAAAGGTGATGAGAGTGCTCAAGTAGGAGTACTTATTACTTCTTTTAGATATTTATGGTGATGGGGGTGAGCTGGAAAAAATGTACGTTGGCCATATTTGGACCATTGGTCCCCACCTACCTTGTCATCATGGTTTCTTCCCGCAATCATCTCTCATTATTTCATCAGAGTTTGCATACCCTCCACTACCTGTCCTTGGTATCTTTCTCTGAGTTGACTATGCACATGTGTGGGTGACATCTTCAGATGAGTGTAGTCAACTAGATGAAGGTGGCCAAGTTAACTGGCCACCTTTTCCTCATTCAACCTCAACCATCTTATTTGCTCATGCATATCTTTCAATTACACAAATGCAAACAGAGGACCGGGTTAGTCACTTAGCTATGAGTCAAATGTATGTGCTGTGAGGTATTTTGGTTCCTTTTATTGCTACATGCTTGTATTTCCTTTGCTGCATGATATCTACTTTCTGATGTATGGTTGTTTTCCTTGTGCGGGTTTCCTCTAGTTGAATCTAAGCTTCATATGTCTCCTTCAATCCTCATGGTTGCACTTCTTTTACTGTTGTAGCTTGATTTTAATGGGATCAGGTGCTACAAGAATTCCTACAGGAGCACCTGTAGTTGCTTCACCCTTTGAAATTTTAGCTTATTTCTATGCCGGGAGCTATGAGGGTGATGCTATAGATGTAGATGGAGATGGAGAGATACTAGGTAAGCTACATGTGAGATTTGAGGTGATGCTTCCTCTGTTACTTTTGTTTTATTCTTTTTACTAAAAACTAGTTTTCTATGTTTTTCTATGACAGGAAGGGAAAAAAATGATGATGATGATGTGATGCAGGCATGGAATGGATGGCAAGGAGGGTTGATAGTTGTAGGAGGGTTTATATGTTCTTCATGAAGCTTCTTAGCCCCTCAAACTAGTTTTTGGAACTATTTATAGGTCTCCGTAATTCCTACAGGAGCCTCCTGTAGAAAACATAGAGCCTCCTGTAGAACACACAGTTTCTAGAAAAAAAACAGTGGGGTGGAAGAAAGGTTAGATATGATGGAGAAGAGTGTGGAGGATATGAATTAGGTGTTGGTGTTAATGTCAAGGCTCTGTGGCATCTCCTCTTTCTCTCTGTGGTCCTCCTGCAAACATGCAATGCACATTAAAATTCAGTTTTTTTCTTTTTTTCTTTTTTTTTTAAAACAACTAGGGCACCTCAAGGAGGTTTTCATCCTAATTGCCTACCCTGGGCATCTCCAAGGGAGGTTTTCACCAAGGGATCTTATTCTCTCTCTCTCTCTCTCTCTCTCTCTCTCTATATATATATATATATATATATATATATATTTGACATCATTGGGCAACCTTAGGAGAGGTTTTCAACCCAATGATGGGACTTCAAGCGCCTCATGGAGGTTTTCACTTGAGTCCTTATTTTTTCCTTTTTTCT
This sequence comes from Pinus tabuliformis, assembly GCA_031772625.1. Taxonomy (NCBI): domain Eukaryota; kingdom Viridiplantae; phylum Streptophyta; class Pinopsida; order Pinales; family Pinaceae; genus Pinus; species Pinus tabuliformis. The sequence continues at coordinate 1,001,428,371 of CM062820.1, forward strand.
TCTTTTTTTTTTTCAGTAAGTGGGTGGAGTGGAGGCTAAGACATGCTCCACTACCATTACTGTCTCATTCAAATCTTCAATAAACTCTCGCTTCGAGAGTGGTTTCTTGTAAATTTTCAACCAATTTCCATTGACAAGCACGGGGATGGCTTCATCATCAATGGTTCTGGTTAGGACTGAACCATTGTCATTGCATTTTTCCACAGTGTACGGTCCTAACCATTTTGTCCTCAGCTTGCCTTTAATGTCTTTATACCTTGAATCATAGAGCAGTGCCCAATCTCCCTCTTGGAATTGCTTCTCCTTGATATTTTTGTCATGCCATATCTTCCTCTGAAGTTGAACTACCTCTCTGTGGAGAAGGGCTTGCAACCTTTGTTCATCCAATTGATTGAGGTGGAGTAACCTTTCCTTCTATGCATGGCTGGGGTCTAGGTCTAGCTGAGATGCCATCCTTAGTGTATTGAATTCAAAATTATTGACAGCAAAGCCTTCTTCCCATAGACTAGTTCATAGGGTGTGAACCCTGTAGTTGTCTTCCATGTTGTGTTGTAGGCCTAGGTGGCCTCAACTAATCTGTCTACCCAATCTTTCTACTGATTCTCACTGCCTTGGTCAGGATTCCTTCCAAAGCTCTATTAGTCACTTCCACATGCCCATTGGCTTGTGGATGGTAAGGGGTGGAAGACCTTTTCTTGATTTTATGATGTGTGAGCAGGTATTCAATCAAATTGGAAGTGAACTGACTGCCTTGATCTATGACCAATTCTCTTGGATACCCGAACTTATAGAATATGTTTTCTCTCAAAATGTCAGCTAATTTTTCCTCTGTTACTTCTTTGATTGTTTTTGTTTTTGCCCACTTTGTCAAGTAATCGGTTCACACAATGATGTGTTGTTTCTGTCTTGAAGGAGGGCTGATAGGAGCCACAAAGTCCATGCCCCACTTCTCAAATGGCTCAAAGGTCACTTGAGGTTGCATGGGCATCTCATCCTTTGGAGTAGGGTTCCCCATCCTTTGACACCGATCACATTTGCTGGTGTATCTCCTCACATCTTGATGAAGAGTGGGCCAATAGTAGCCTGCTTTAAATATTTTGAAGGCAGTTCTCTTTACTGCAAAATGACCTCCACAAGGCCCGTCATGGCAGGTCAGGAGAATGTCAAAGAATTCCTCATCCCTGACACATCTTCAGAAGGTTCGATTTGGGCCAAGTTTGAAGAGATTACCCCTAATCCAGGTGAAAGTGGCGCCTTTCCTTACTATATTTCTCTTCTCTTTTGAGGACAGGTGTGGTGGAAACTGTGTTGAAACCAAGTAGTTTGCTATATCACTAAACCATGGGGAGAGTACTAAAATAGCACACAGATGTTCATCTGGAATTTGGTCATCCACCATTCCTTCTTCACCTACAAGAAAATTTATTCTAGAAAAAAAGTCAGCAACAACATTTTCTTTACTAGGCTTATCAATAAAGGTTAGATCAAATGGTTGCAGTAAAAGTAACCATCTAATAATGCAAGCATTTACATCTAGTTTGTTCATCAAGTAGCTAATTGTAGCATGATCAGTATGCATGAAGGTTTGATAGCCTATAATATAATGCCTGAATTTGTTTAAGGAATGCACAACAACTAGGAGTTCCTTCTCAGTCACTGTGTAATTTAACTCTGCCTTTGACAAATTTTTTCCTATAAAGTATTTGGCATAAGGAAAATTTTCATTAATTTGTCCTAAGGCTACTCCTATTGCTTTGTTCGAGGCATCTGTGTGAATGTGAAAGGGTAGGGCCTAGTTTGGGCCTCTGAAAATTGGGGCAGTTACTAACTTTCCCTTCAAGGTATCTAGGGCTTCTTGATAGTTTTCAGACCATAATGAACTCAACATCTTTACCTAAAAGGCCAAACAAAGGAGAGGCTAGCTTGCTGAAATCTTTAATGAATCTTTGGTAATACCCAGCTAAACCTAGGAAACTTCTAACATTTCTCACCTTTTGAGGAGGTGGGATCCTTTGGATGATGGCAATTTTGTTGCGGTCCACTGCAATCCTTGTTGAGATATTGCATGACCTAGCACAGTCCCTTTAGTCATAAAAAATTCACATTTTTCTGGATTGATGGACAGGTTCATCTCAATACACTTGTCTAGAACTTTTCCTAAGACATCTTTACCTAAAAGGCCAAACAAAGGAGAGGCTAGGTTGCTGAAATCTTTAATGAATCTTCAGTAATACCCAGCTAAGCCTAGGAAACTTCTGACATCTCTCACCTTTTGAGGAGGTGGGACCCTTGGATGATGGCAATTTCGCTGGGATCCACCTACAATCCTTGTTGAGATATTGCATGACCTAGCACGGTCCCTTCAGTCATAAAAAATTCACATCTTTCCCGATTGAGGGACATGTTCATCTCAATACACCTGTCTCGAACTTTTCCTAAGTTAGATAAAGCTTCCTAAAAATCAGTGCCATAAGGATTAAAGTCATCCATGTATATCTCTACTCCATCATGAACTAATTCAGAGAATATAATTAGTACCGCTCTTTAGAAAGTGGCTGGAGCATTACCGAAACCTAAAGGAAGGACCCGATATGCAAAGGTACCCCAAGGACAAGTGAAAGTGGTCTTATCTTGTCTTTCGGGCTGATTTGAATCTGATTGTACCCGCTAAACCCATCTAGGAAGGAGAAAAACTTTTTCCCCGCCAGACCATCTAACACTTGATCTATGAAAGGCAAAGGAAAATGGTCCTTTTTAGTGGCTTTGTTAAATTATCAATAGTCGACATAGATTCTCCACTTGCCATTTTTCTTTGGCACTAGCACCAACGGAGAGACCCATTCACTGTCAGAGATGTGGTAGATGAATCCTACATCAAGTAATTTTTGTAATTCTTCCTTAACAATGTATTTAAGTGCTAGATTCATCCTCCTTTGAGGTTGCCTAACTGGTTTGCAATCTTCCTTAATGTATATATGATGAGTACATACTAGAGGGTGCACTCCCTTCATCTACTTATAACTCCAAGCGAAGGCACCTAAATTTTTTCTCAATAAGCTGCACAGCTCCTTTTCCTGGGAAGTGGATATGGATGGATTGATTTTGAAGGTTCTTTCTAGGCTGAACTGTATAGTCTTAACACAAAAAGAGGTCAGGTCAGCCACACAGAGATCAGTTGAGGGGTTGTTTTTGGTTTTTCTCACTATGTCCTCTAATGGTAAGACACTGGGGGGTGGATTCTGAATCAAATTTTCAATAATATCATCCTCATCTTGCAATTTCCCCCCATGGTGGTTTCTAATGCACAAAGTGGTGTAGAATAGACCTCATCCTCATCCTCCTCCTCGAACTACAGAGGTAGATTATGTTATAGCAAGGGTTGGGCTGGAGGGTATAGGATTAATTGCTTGGACATATGCCCGTTCTTGATGGTCATGTTCCTAGCATGACAGATGATGTAGGTGTTATAGACATTTTTGTGCCTCGCATCATGGAGCATGGAATGTCAATAATTACAGGGATCCTCAGTCCCTAAACATGTTGTTCTTACCCCTAAAAGAACAAGGTCATCAAACAACAGCACTTCCAATCAGTTCTCCACCTGAAAACACTTCAAAACAGGCTTATTTTGGATCATGTCAGTTGCTTAACTGAGCTTCTGCACTGTAATGCAACTGTCCCACTCTGTACCTGCGCTGGAAGTCAAAAGTAATGAAGGCTACCTGCGCTGGGCGAGATTGGCCAAGTGGCACAGTCATCCTGCAAGGTGTCAATTGCCCAGGAAGCTTCCAAACTGACATTTGGTTCATAAGATTCGCCCTATGATGAGTAAGAGGTACTTGATCACCATGTGTAACCAAGGATCTCCAAGTGGACTCAAGAACTGAAGATTAACTGAAGAGGGAGAGGACATAAGGTAGCTTCATGTCAGTCTCAAGCTGACTCATCCTCTCTTCTTCTATCCTATATATAGAGCTCTTCTATGAGGTCTAAGGAGGCTGGAATTTTGTGTAAAGCAAGGAGGTGCTGTTGGATTACAGTTAGAGCTATTGGGTGATTGTTTTACTAGAGGTGAAGAGGAGAGTTCTTGCTGCTGGGGAGGTGCTGCTGGATTGGAGCCATCATTGGTTGTAACCTTCTCAGAACCCTGTTACTTCTATCAATAAAGTTTTGCATGTTCTCCTATATACTTGTATTGCATTGATGTATTGTATTTACATGTATATTTGATTCACTCTAATCCATGCATCAGTTATGAGTACTTGTATCTTGTAGTTTCCTCTCTCGTTTTGTGCAGGGCTTGTGTGTAGCTGGACCGGCAAAGAGAGCAAGGAGCTGGGAACAAGAGACAAAGAGAGAGGATCAAGATCGACTAAGCGAAGGATACCAGGTTGGTTGATCATTTCTTCCCCCTCTCTGTACTTTCATAAAGGAAAACATCAAAGCTTTACTTTCAGTTGTTGCTAAAGACTGTCACCTTTAGAGTAGGGATAGGGTCATCCGCATCGGATACTTTTCCCCACAACAAAATGGCGACTCCGTTGGGGAGCGTATCCATTTGATTTGTGTTTGTAGTATCTTTGCTATTCATTTCCTGAACAAAAGAGTACCAAATCGAAAAGCTTTTGACTATATCAAAAGCGAAGTAGAGGGGCTGCTACTCTTGCTCATTTTCTGAGCAGATTCATGATTTGAAGAGCTGATCTACAAAAGAATCTTGTACTCTTTGTGATAGCTTTTCATCCTCTTGATCATCCCTTAGCTTGTACTTGACCTATAGCTTTTTATTTCAGCAAAAACAGTGAATTTTTGAGCTTTTTATGACCCGGAAACCCTTGTAAACGCAACTCTCGTGTCTCAGTGCAGGCTGCCCAAAGGCAGTCTGCATTTCAGCGCAGGTACTCCCTTCGGGAACTGCGCTGAAAGTCAGTTTGACAGACCAGAGCCTACGCTGGACCAGTTAGGCTATGTCTTCCTGAGGTTTCCCACTGAGTCTTGGCCCTGTTTTCACTGTTATTTTGCTGCTGATTGCTTGTCATTGGTACTTGCTGTAAACCAACTTTCCTTGACATCATTCTGCCTCTGTTATATAACGAAATTGTACTTGTTCTTTGTATTTCTTACTCATTTACAATTTCCCATAACGAAAAGTAAACTAGTCATGCTTTTGGCCTCTTAGATCTGAACCTGTGTCAGGCATTTTTGCTGGTCTAAAGAGTTAGCTTGCTTGCTGTCCATAGCTGATTAGTCATTTTACTTTCGTTAGTATGGTTTGATTTCATGTATTTCCAGTGATTAAGCAAGTGAATCTTAAGGTGTCTTTTGATTTTGGACAAACTTGTTTACTTTCACTTTAAATCGAAATCAAAGTTATATAACCACTTTCTTTTTGTATCCATCCACATTAAGAAAGGGAAAAGAAAATACATGCATTGTGCATTTTGCATTTGACTGTGTGCTTGACGATTTAGGAAAAAGTGCATTAGTTTGTGTTGTATGAACTGTGTGAAAAGATATGCCTTTCTTCTCCCTCAGTAGTTAAGATTTTCATCAGTCAAAAAGATTTGAAAAAGTTTGCTTCTCATCTTAGACTGCATTTAGGAATTTGTTGCATACATCTCGTGGTGATCCTTAAAGGCAAACTGATAAGCAAGATCAACATTAAAATAAATCCAATTTACATAACAACGCTTTGTAACATAACGCAAACATCTAGAGGTCTAGGTAGAGACGTGTTCCGGCGTCGTTAAACATAGTGACTGTCGATCTCTACGAAGGTGGGTGATTCCTCCTGAGAGTCGGTGGCGCTAATACGGACTTGTGCTCCCACGTACCGTCGCGTATATATTGGGAGACCCCTATAGGAGCAAAGCCTTTATCCTTAGGAAGCCGTGTCGGCCGCCCTACTGATCGCAATGCAGTGAACACAGCATTCACGAAGATTGACCACACGTACCGTAAAACGTATTCCGTGGTTTTGCGAAAGGTTTGGCACACCCTCTGCCTAGATCTCCAGAGCAGTTTCTTTTGGCCTTTTTCAAACTCTATAACTGAAAAAGTCCAACCGAGCATTTGTCACTTCGGGCTCGTTAATACATCGAAGGAGACTAGAGTCATCTTTAGCTTTTTCTCGACTCTTTAATACTGAAAAAGCAAGTTGTGTCTAAAAGCGTCGTTATAAAAATTTATTTTAAGCGGAATAATCATCACCCTTCCCTCGTTGATCTTCGAAGTTAGTCCACCACAAGTGGAAGTTCCTGTAGAATCGCTAAGAAATCTTTTGGATAGACTAGATATGTCTGAACAACCGTCGACATCTAGGACTGTGTCGTCCGACACAGCTGCAGCAGAGCCTCCTGCTGCTACTCCAACGATGTTTGCTGGTATACCATCTATCCTGGCAAATTGTCAACAACAAGCCGGAGTCCAATCAGGGACAGCGACATGGTTAGTTCCTATTTCTTCATCCGGATTATCATCTGGTATTTCTTATGTTGAAACTCGCCAAATTGATCCATTTGGAGGTCAATCTGGGCAATCGATCCCCTTGAGTCCCGGATTGATACCATATGGGGGGCAGTATGCCCTTTCATTACCTCCTCCGGGAGGATGCCCATCCGTGAGTTCACAACAAAGTTCAGGTCAAACTGGAATTACATCCAGCGGTTGGGTACCAATACTGCCTCAACAACCAGGAGTTGTATATTCTATGCAACCAGTCCACCCTGTGTCGAATGTTGCCACTATACCTGGTATGGTGATTGCGTCGCAAGTACAAGCGCTGCCTACTGTATGTCAACCCCAAGTTTCTCAGGTTGCCATACAACAGCCTCTTGTCTCGACATCTCAATCGCAACCTCAGGTCAGTGCCTCCTTATCTGGAGCGACTCAGGATCAAACAAATACTATGACTCCTCATCTTGGTCAATCATCTAGTATTGGGCATCAGCAAATGATCCAACAACCAGAGCTGGTTAGAACTCAACAACTGCAATTCCAGCAATCATATCAAGGACCTGAGCAACAAGTCTTTGTAAGTAATGGACAACCATACTATAATGGTTATACCCATCAACCTTGTCAAAGTTGCCAACATTATGCTGGTATGCAAAGACCCACTGCTCAGGCGATTCCGTCTTATCCTGGATATGCTTCGCCTAACCTGAATCAACAGTTGCCCTTTGTAGCAACTCTAGAATTACCAGATCTAAACCGGCTGACGAATGATCCAATTGCTTATGCCCCTTGGTGGCCAGCGATTCCACACAAACTTCCATCAGACATTCCTAAATTTAATGGAAATCCAGGTGAAGACCCATCGAATCACGTGATGACATTCCATCTATGGTGTTCATCAAACACCTTGAATGATGATTCGATAAGACTTCACCTTTTTCAGAGGACGTTAACGGGTCCAGCGACAAAATGGTATATTGAATTTCCTAGAGCTTCGTTCGACAACTTCAGTACCTTAGCTACAACTTTTTTAACCCATTTTCAATTACCAATAAGGTATGAAACGGGAACAGAACTCCTTACCAACTTCAAACAGACAACGGCCACTCATATATCTGATCATATACACGAATGGCGACGTCGTCGTAGGATGGTAAAAACATATGTTCCCAATCAGCTATTAGCTGAATGGTTTATAAAGTCATTACTTCCGGCCATAACGGAAGATGTGGCCAAGGGGGGAGTCGTAACAGAAGAGCAAGTTATAGCTCGTGCGCAATATCTAGACTTGGTTTATACTCAGTCTGGCACGCTCTACGACAAAATACCTGACGCCCCTAGACCGGAATTCTCAATTCCTCCTCCTCCTAAATCAAACAATGACTCTCACGCCGGCGATGACGTGATTGGCAAGCACAAAATTTACAGTCAAAATGCAAATGAAAAACTTCTTGCCTCCGAAGTAAATGCCATGTCGACCGACAATGGCAAACAGCTGAAGCAACCAGGGGGCAAGAAGAAAAAGACAGGAAGAAAAAGGAAACCCCCGGCAGGGTGTAATATATGCGATGAGGATCATTGGACGAAATATTGTCCACATATAGCTGAAGTTAAGAAACTCTTCAAGAGTTCAAAAACCCCAGCAGTATTGACTGATCCGTTTCCTAATCCAAGTCAAAATCTGGTTGCTAATCAAAATGCTTCCGGATCCCAAGTGCTTATGTTGTCTACCTCGAAGCAACATAATAATGCTTTGACAAGGAGTAAAGATTACGGGAATCCAAAACTGTCGAACAACAAGGTTAATGAACGACCTAGTAGTTCAACAACAACTTTGACCGAAGTTGTGCCACCCATCGTTCCTGTGCCAATGATAAAGTCGCCAAAGGGAGTAGTACACAAATCGACATTTAATCCTCGTGCCAAAGGAGCACAGAATTATAATATAGTAAAGGACCTGGCCCAATCGCCGTCCACTATGTCGACACTTGAAGTACCACAAAATTGCCCCTCCCAAGAGCAAGCTTTATTATCAGCAATAGGTGGGATTGGCCCAATGGATTCCAATCTTGTGGCCTTTGATCATAAAGGATATGACCCTCAGTTACCAGCTCAACTAGCTTTCCTTATTCAAGTGAAAGCCCTCAACAAAACTGTTCATCGAACAATTATTGATGAGGGGGCATCTACATGCCTTATGTCGATGAGTTTCTGGAAAGATTTAGGCTCACCACCCTTGTCGAAATCGTCAACGATGTTAAAAGCATTTGATGGACGATCATACACTCCATACGGGATTTTAAGTAACTTGCAAGTTGAACTGGGGGGCAAAACACTAGGAATTGATGTTGAAGTAATTGATGGAAACCTCGATTACAACATCCTACTAGGAAGGCCCTGGATCTATGCCATGGCCGCGGTTGTGTCGACCTACTTCAGGAAGATTGCATTTCCCTTCCAAGAAGGAATTACAATCGTCGACCAACAAACTTTTCTCCCCAACAGTTCACAAGTTACAGGAAGCATTCCAATGATCCATGGAAGGAATCATTTGCTTCAAAATATCGGAATAGGTCTCCTAAAAGACCCTGCCTTAATGGGTACTTTCGCCCTACCGCCTCCAAGTAATCTGGCGGGAGTGGCCACGGTGGAAACCTACAAAATGAAATCTAATCCAATCTTCTGGTTGGATTCGGAAGATTCCTAAATATTTTGTCGGCTTCGAGGATAGTTCCTATCTCAAGTCAACCTCGTTAAAAAATGAAAAACCATGAGGATAGTTCTTTTACTATGCCAACCTCATTAAAAAATGAAACAATCCCCTTTCCAGATCTCAATGGTAAACCTTCATTCCAATCAACAAAGTTGAATGCAATGAAGCTTGGGGGGCATGCACCTCGATTTGTATTATTATGCTGGGGGCATGCAAACTTATCATCGAGCAGTTTTAGCACATAGTTCATGCTCGTTAAAAAATAAACGCAAGATCCAAGCAGTTTTAGCGCATAGTTCATGCTCGTTAAAAAATAAACATAAGTTTATGAGAAGGCTTCCCTTCAGAGTTCAAGCTCATTCAGAAAAAATGAACTGGTAAATAACCTTTTGAGATCGTAAATTCGTCAGCCATAAAAGCCTTGGTCGTGTTTGTGCACCGTCACCTCCACTGTTCATTTGGCCGATCATTCACCTCCATTTGTGTGTTTACCTCTTTTGAGAAACAGCTGCGAAGAGTGATTTCACCTAGCCATCCTTGTGACACTGCCGTGATTGGAAAATTCCAACCTGTACCTGGAATCAGTTGCTATCCTTGTTTATCACTCGTTCCTCAAAAGACGAGTCTTCTTTCAGCTCTTTTCACTGACTCGTAAAATATGAAAAGTTTGCCGAGTTTTGGCCTTCCAGCTCGTTAAATGACCGGAACGCTATCCCTCCTCTAAATTTTAATCTTTTTGGACCTGAGGGATTATTGCACAAAAGGATCGAGCGCTTGTCTTGTTCGGCTCGTTAAAAGTACCGAACAGCCATCCCTTCTGTATTGTTTTATACTTTTTCGGACTTTAGGGATTTGCTGACGAAAAAGGAATTATGGAGTTGACTTTCCGTACCTTTTCAGACTCTCTAAAAATGAAAAGAACCGAGTTTTCTTTGTCGTTAGACTCGTTAAAATGATTAAATAGCGACAAACTTGTCTTTAGACGAGAACGAGTTTCCCTATCGCTAGGCTCGTTAAATCATAGTGATGGGCTTGCCCGAAGGGCAGGTTATAGAACAAGCATATGTTATCCTCCTCAAGCTTGACAAAAATAAAGAGGTACTGGTCAGAAATGACTGGGAAAAAATTGGGAGAACATCAAAGTTTAATGGTAGCAAGTCACTCTTGAACATGACACTTTTCCTCCGTACCACATCGGGTTGGGTTGTTTCATTCACCGGTCTCATCACCATGGTCCTCGCCAAACCATCCACATTTGGGGTAATGCTACCGATCCATCGCATCAGTGTTGTTATATGTTCAAGAGGGGTCATTCTGAAAGTGTCAACCGTGTCCCATCCACTGCCATACATTATCCTTCATCCATTCATGACCGCCACCCTGAATCCTATGTCACAGTTTGTTTTCACCTCCACTAAAGTCATTAGCTCCGTTCCGTGTCATTGATGTGGGATTCATTAAGGCCCTCCTTTGACGGATCGCTTCTTGTCGACTTCAGCTCATTATCCAAGAAGTTGATCTAGGAACACCCCCATCAGTACTTTGAAGCTTGCATGCCTCAATGGCAAGTTTCTCACTTCCGGCGACAGGTATACATCAATGACCTTCGACCAGAAGATTTTGCGTGGTGTTCGACGCCAAGTCCTTTATTCACGCCACGTGAATTGTACTGCAGTACCTTGAGGGTCATCGTCATTATTGGTGATTCCTCTCGCGCTTGTTAACGGTTTTCATTATTGACCGGTAATCAAGCGATGTCTTTCCATGTTCGACTTCAGCGCAATTCTCACATGGATCGACTTGTACTTAGAGTGAAGATCGAACGAGTTTGAAGACCCCGGATCTAGTTTCATCCATCCGGGCTGCGATATATATTTAGGAAATATAAAAGCATTTGCCATGTACATCATTGCAGCAGATGATCATCCTACTCAAAGGATGATAATTTCAGCAGAAAATTATCAGTCTATCTTCAGACGATCGTCTATCATATGTACCAAAATGTATTTATAAAAAGCTGAGCATGGGAATGCCCGCCTCAGCTAGATCATGAGAATAATGATGAATGAAAAATAATGTATTGTATTGTATTGTATTACAGGGCACTCTCCTCAGCACTGGAACGAACTTCGGATCCTCTAGATAAAGCATTTCACCCGATAAACGGCCTCATACTTTAGGGGGCAACTGTTATAGACATTTTTGTGCCTCGCATCATGGAGCATGGAATGTCAATAATTACAGGGATCCTCAGTCCCTAAACATGTTGTTCTTACCCCTAAAAGAACAAGGTCATCAAACAACAGCACTTCCAATCAGTTCTCCACCTGAAAACACTTCAAAACAGGCTTATTTTGGATCATGTCAGCTGCTTAACTGAGCTTCTGCGCTATAATGCAACTGTCCCACTCTGTACCTGTGCTGGAAGTCAAAAGTAATGAAGGCTACCTGCGCTGGGCGAGATTGGCCAAGTGGCACAGTCATCCTGCAAGGTGTCAACTGCCCAGGAAGCTTCCAAACTGACACTTGGTTCATAAGATTCGCCCTATGATGAGTAAGAGGTACTTGATCACCATGTGTAACCAAGGATCTCCAAGTGGACTCAAGAACTGAAGATTAACTGAAGAGGGAGAGGACACAAGGCAGCTTCATGTCAGTCTCAAGCTGACTCATCCTCTCTTCTTCTATCCTATATATATAGCTCTTCTATGAGGTCTAAGGAGGCTGGAATTTTGTGTAAAGCAAGGAGGTGCTGTTGGATTACAGTTAGAGCTATTGGGTGATTGTTTTACTAGAGGTGAAGAGGAGAGTTCTTGCTGCTGGGGAGGTGCTGCTGGATTGGAGCCATCATTGGTTGTAACCTTCTCAGAACCCTGTTACTTCTATCAATAAAGTTTTGCATGTTCTCCTATATACTTGTATTGCATTGATGTATTGTATTTACATGTATATTTGATTCACTCTAATCCATGCATCAGTTATGAGTACTTGTATCTTGTAGTTTCCTCTCTCGTTTTGTGCAGGGCTTGTGTGTAGCTGGACCGGCAAAGAGAGCAAGGAGCTGGGAACAAGAGACAAAGAGAGAGGATCAAGATCGACTAAGCGAAGGATACCAGGTTGGTTGATCATTTCTTCCCCCTCTCTGTACTTTCATAAAGGAAAACATCAAAGCTTTACTTTCAGTTGTTGCTAAAGACTGTCACCTTTAGAGTAGGGATAGGGTCATCCGCATCGGATACTTTTCCCCACAACAGTAGGCATCAACAGTAGCCAACCAGGGTCTTCCCAGGATGAGAGGATACCCAGTGAGCTTTGCCTCCGGCTGGAGAACTAAGAAATCAACAAGGTACTCCCAAGAATCAATGGAGACCATCACATCTTCCACAATCCTTTCAAGGGTCATGGTCGAGCAGTCTGATACCTGCAGTATTGTCATCATCTTCCTCAAGGAGCCCTGGAGGTTAAGTTTGTGCATTGTGTCCTTTGTCATCATATTAATGGAAGCTCCCAAATCAATCAAGGTATGTGGGATCATAGTGCCATTGATGTGGACATTGACTACTGGGCTTCCAGGGTCCAAATATTTTGGATAGATTACCTGCCCCAACATCAGGTTGGATAGTTGTCCTATGACATTGGTGATTGGGGCATCTCTCTTGCACCTTACTGGATGCCTAAAGCACTTCTCTTTGATCAACCTATATTAGATAGCCACATCTTTTATGTGTTGGAGAAGTGGTATCTTTACGCATAGCTATTTCAATTCTCCCAGAAGTTTAGTTTCTTCTAGGGTAGGCTGTGTTGTCCCGTATAGTCTCTCAGGAAAGGGTGGAATTGCTTCAGGTTCACTTTCCTCTTTATCTTCCTCAACCTCCCTAGGTGGAGGCTGGCTATCTGGGAGAAATTTCCCAGATCACAGGTTAACCTCCTAAGCCTCCATAGCATAAGTTGGGCATGATAATTCCCCACTATATACTTGCTGAGCTTGTCTGTTGCTTGGGTTTGGGTTCAACTGGGCAGGCATTTGGGGTTGCCTTGGTGGAGCAGAAGGTAATGGTTGTGGTTGAGCAGGTGGTGGAGGCAAAAGAGTGGGAGGAGATTTGTGTCGGGGCCTCCACCCCTGATGAGATGCATTCCACTGGGGTTGTGGTTGAACATAGGATTGAAATGAATGAGTGGTTGTTTGGGCATGATATTGAGATGGGAAGGACCAAGGAGGAGTCATGGACTAGGAAGGGTGAGCAAGAGGGCCCCAAGAAGGTATGGAAGTGACTTGGTTGGGGTTGTAGTATGCCTGAGATGTCCCTTGCATCCCCTACTGGTATGGTCTAGGTCCATGCGGTCTCCTTTGGTTCATGAAATAGAGTGGTTCAGTGGCTCCTTTTGCCCCTTGGTATACAGCTTTATGTCCAGGCAAGGAAGGGCACTTATCTGTAGATTGATATTCTTCATAGACTTAGAAAACCTCTATAAAGTTCAATGGACATTTGTTTTTAGGATGCCTTCTGGTGCATCTAGGACAAAACATGGAGAAAGCCCTCTCTGCTTCCTCTTGTTTTCTTTTGATATGCAAGGTATCCATTTGCATGGAAAATGTCTACAACATCTTACTTTTGAAGTCTTCTAGCATGTTTCCAATTTCATCTTTAATGGATGAATTGGAAGAGAAGGTACTGGCTATGGGTTGACTTCCCCTACCTTTCTTTTCGGCTGCTCTAGTATGGTTTCTAAAAATAGTATTTATGTCCTCATAAGATAGTTGGTAGATGTCTACCCCAACCAGCATATGAAAGGTGTCTAGAAGGTGTTCTTGAATTCCCGTGAGCAAGACCAACTTTAGAGATTTAGGGTCAAGTGCACACCTAGGCATTTTGTAGCTGAGCTAGAACCTCTCTTCATAATCTTCCAAGGATTCATCACTTCCCATGGTCATTCAAAAGATTTCTTCTTGGGTATCTTTTGACCTATAGTAGTCTCGATACTTGTCATTAAAGGCCTACTGCATTTGAGCCCAAGTTGTAATGTTATTGCCAAGTAACCCTATGAATCAACACAATGCTACATCCTTGAGAGTAGAAGGGAATAGTTTCAACTTTTGCTTATCTTCTGCATAGTCATAGGTTCGACAAATGACAGTGAACATAAACAAGAAGGTGTCAAGATATTCTTTAGTCAAACCATGGAAGTGAGGTAGAGATGAATGGCTTATATTCTTCATCTTGGTGTCTCCATTAGTCTACCTAATGGGAAAGGTACCCTCTATTCTCTCTCCATTTCCCCTAGCATTTCTATTTTCAGCAATTAGCTTAGGAGGGATGTTTTCTTCTTCTTCTTCCCCTATAGGTTCTTCAAATATCTCTGGTTGTTCACCTAAAGGTTCTTCTTGATCACTACCACCAAAGGAGAGAGAAGGTTGGTTGTGTGAGGTAGTGGGGGTGTTGGGCAAGAATTTTCCTGAATTATCTCTATTCCTACAAGGCATGAAAGGAAATCTTTTTAGTTGGTTTCTGTTTTTTTTTTTTCACATTGATTGTACCAAAAAACTAAAATGGATTGGACTGAAATGAACTTGTTGAAATGAAATTTTCAGAATTGAAAATGAAAGCAAGGAAATGACAAACTTGAAAGAAATGACTAGCCTACTCTTGCTGAAATAAACTATTTAGTAGAATGTTACAATAGAAAATAGAATAAAGCAGTAATCATAAAATAGTTTGATGCTTCCATAGCAACGACGCCAAAAAGTGGTGAGCACTAGTATTGTAGCAATAATGTTGCAACTCCTGGGCTGCCTATTTTACTCTTATCAACCCGGTAGTTTGTAACAAACTTGGAAGCAATAGTGCTATATGCACAAGTACTAGTTCTTACTGCAGGTTGTCACTTGGTCAGCTGGTGCAAGATCACTAGGAGCTCAAGCCAACTTCTATGGATTCCAGAAGAAGCTCTATATGTGATGAAAGAAAGGAAAGCTTACTATATAGAGATTATCCTAATTGCAAAAAGGAAAAGGACTGAAATGTAAAATAAACCTAGCAAACCCTACTTAACCAACTAATCGTAATTTTATAGAAAGCACTATGAAAACCATGAAATGAATGCCATTACCTACTAAAGGAAGTAAACAACATCTACTCAAGCTATTTCTAGAAGTAAATGAGCAAAAAACATCTTTTTTGGATTTTTAGGTATTTTTATGTGAAATTGGCATGCATGTATTTTATTGTGTGTGAAGGTGGAAGTGAATAGGTGGTGTTGAAGGATGACTTTGGGGTTTGAGGAGAAGTAGCATGGTGTAGATGCGTCCTAGGATGTCGCAGGTGCCTTTCTAGAGGCTTTTACCAAACTCAGCCTTCAAAAGAAAGCCTACAGAGAAATCTATAGAAGGACACAGGGGATCTATAGGAGGTCTATAGGAGGATGCCGAGAGTAGTTTTGAAGGTTTTGTGGGTGGAAAAGGTAGGTGAAGGTTGGGATGATGAGTTAGGGTGCCTAGGGTCCACCAAGAATCACTGGGAGAGGGAAAGATGATTGGGAGAGAGGAAGAAGTCCTATGGAAAAATGCAGAAAACTAAGGAAAATTTGAGGTGAACTTTGGGCAACTTGTAGGGCATGGATCAAAGGGAGAATGTGATGGCTGATAGGATGACTTTTTGTGAGTAGAGATCTACTGCAAAAGAACTGACAGTCAACCAATGATCAAGCAAGCAAGGAAGTGAGTACATCTAAAAAAACAGAATTTTGCTTCAAGCTAATCTAAACTATGATCCATGGAAGCGAATGGTGAGAAATGCTACAAGAAAAGAAAGCATGGAAGAAGACTTATTGTAAATATAGAAATAAGCATGGTGGAAAAGATCTAAAGTAAATCATTAACCTTCTAACACACTTGCGAATACTAGAAATGCTATGGAGAAGGAAAATCTATGTTTTGGGGGTAGCAAGAGGGTATTTGCCTCAATTCATAGTCCCAAAGGGAGGAAAAGAGGCCAAGGCACTGTTGCTACTCTTTAGAATCTTCTTTCTAACACTAATTAACTTGCTATAGAAAACACAAATTGAAACAACCTATTCTTAACCAAGAAAGAAATTCATCTAACATCAACTAATCCATAAACTGAAACAAGGTATATAAATACAAAAATAGAGAATCTTGGCTGCTTGGATTGGGCCCTAACCCAAGAGCTTCAACCCTCTGAGGTAACTCAGTGCCAGCTCAAAAGCGATCTCATATTTATTATTAAAACAGTAATAGGATTACATGAAACTATCCACAAAAGTAAGCTTGAAGTTGAGCAGAGTTTTACAATAGCAAAACTAAAATAAAAATCCCACAAAAATTCAACCCTAGTGAGGCCCTAGGCCTCTCTACTTATACAACTAAATCTCCCAACATCTTCCTTAAAATCAGGGAGGCGTGGCCCCCAAAACTCGAGATAAACATAAGTTATCCTCCACTTGCTCAGCTGCCTCCTAATGCATTGATTTGGGTGTTTGTACTCTGAGCTGCATGAAGGGGAATTCAAAGTGGGGAGTAATAAATGAGGGGGATTCCCTCCTATAAATCCTCTCCTTTGTCCACTTCGAATTATTTCTGCCAATTGTCCATTGAATCTTTGACTTTGTCTTCAAAATTTGACAAAAAATTGCATTAAATAGATATTAGACCTCATGGAATCATAACTAACTCAACTCACTCCATAAGCATAAATATAATAAAAAACATGCAATAAGCTAGGAGAATGGTTGATTTAACTTTGTTAGGTGGCAAAATGAGCCCATATAATTACCCATTTATGGGGCTCATCAGTTAGCATAATGATTCTCTATGGTACACTCAATTTCACACCAAACCCTTGGTCTAGAATTCAAACAGGCCATTACACCATTATGGATATGGAAAACCCTCAGCTTAATACTCCAACTGACCAAGAACATTAAGCACTGAAACAATCATTCAATCCCCTACACTATTAATTTGTAAAACACGGCTAGACATGACATACCTATAATCCATTAGACGACTAAAGTAAGAGGTTGGAAGCAGGTTCCGTAAAACCCACTATGGTGATCACTGAGCACCTCATGATTGCTTCTATGTGACCTGCAAAATAGACTCGACAACATGTCAAAAGAAAGCTATAAATTGATGAACTAAATCTAAATGTCAAGAAAATTATCCATATAACTTGCCTGGTCCTTGCTGCACTTGGGAAGTGAAGCCATCTACCTTAGAAGTCTTTTCCAGAGCCATGATATCCTCAGCGTTATACAAACCCTCATGAATGGAAAGCCCTGGTAGCAGAGCCGAACTCACCTAAAGTGAAACCCTGGTAGGAGTGCTGAGAGCCAAAGAACAAAGGTGAACAATGAATCACATTGCCAACAAAAGGAGTGTTGAAGATTTCTAGAACAAAGCACAACCATCAGATCGAAGCTCGAGCTTCCACACCATCGATAAGGAGTACAACTGGTAGGAAACTAGGTGAATAGATGAAGCCTACTCTTGCCACAAATCTGTGGTAGAGCATAACCATTAATAGATAATAAATTTGAAAACCAAATCCGCGTGTAACTAAAGCTAAGAATGATTTGAATATAAAAAGAAAATCACTTGTGCATTATATCCCTATCAGATCTCGATTATTCGAAGGAATTATTGCATACAGATGTAAGCCTAATTCTCATACCTAAGTACAATAAATTATAGCTAATACATTTTAAATATTTTATGCCATGTCATAAATCTTCTGTGCATTAATCAAAATTACAATTAGTGATTTTTATTTTTATTTTTGATATTTATGTGAATATGGAGGTGTGACAAGTGGTATCAAAGCCAAGGTTACCAAACTGAGGCCTCTAGAGCCAAATAGATAAGAAAATACAATTATTTTTAACTGATAGTCTTGTGCATGTACAACAAAATAAGAACATGAGAAGGGCAAACAATGCTCCTCACAGAAACATGACAAGCCTAGGACTTGCAACTTTTCCTAAAACCAACTCTAAATTATGGGTACAATTAGGAGAAGAACCTCACAACACCAATCCTAAGATATTGGAGACTGTGCATGAATTAAAGAACCAAATGGCCTGACTATAGGTAGACAATGAAAGGTTAATGCTAGAACATGAAAATATTATGAAAATCCTATCAGATAAGCAAAATCAGTGTCAGCTGATTCCTAGCCCAGAACATGGACATATGTCAGGAGCACAATAGTATTGGACTGAGTATGCGGAAATACAGGGAGGGGAATAAAATCAAAAGGAAACATCAGATAACGCCTTTGAGAATAAAACACAAAAAAGGAAGAGGAAAAAACTACGAGGGGAGTTTCGGAAAATAAAGCCACCACTCTTTGATGAGGAACTAGAGGAGGCAATTGAAGCCTGGCTTATTTCCATTAATAAGTATTTTCAACTATACAAATATGACCACAACTTAAAGGCTCATTTGGCCATTTTCCAGCTGGAAGGAAAGGCCACCTTATGGTGGGAAGAGGTAAAAATTGTACAAGGGGTAAATAAACAAAATATAACTTGGGAAAAGTTTCAGAGATACTTCTAAGAAATATATTTAACTGAGCGATTCTACGATGAGAAGGAAAAAGAGTTCCATGACCTACAACTTGGATAGCAAACAATGGATGAGTTTATTACTAGTTTTACCTCCTTACTTTGGTATGTTCTTTACATACGAGAAGAGAAGGAAAAAGTGCAATGATTTGTTAGTAGTTTACCATTGTTCATGAAGGAGCGAATTGAGTTCAATAACCCAAAAATGATGGATGAAGTGATATGGAAGGCTAGGATATGATATCAGCAAAGCAAATAGAAAGGAGAAGTTATGGGAAAGAAATGGATTGACAAGAACGACAATAAGTTTGTTGTTGGTAATAAGGGAAACTAAGGAAATATCAACAAAAGACCTCCCCGGGGTCAGATTAATAGAAATCTACATAGAAATTAATCCAGATTTAGACCTCCCCATGAACCCAAACCCATTTAGCAATCCAGCAGAACTGAAATCGAAGCAACAACTAGACCCCCAGTACAATGCTAGGGATATGGAGGCCAACATTACATTAATAACTGTTCTAATTGCACAAGCGTTGAACATATTTCATGGATTCATGAGGCATTTATAGTAGGAGATGTAGCCTGGAGTATTCCAAAAATCAATGTTTCCTTTGAAGATCATCAGGTAGAATACCAGTCGACTATGGTGGAATTCAATGATAATTTTTTTTATCATATTGTATCTATTTTAATTGATCCTCTAGCTACATTATGTTATGCTAGTCCTAAGATAGTTGAGCAATGTAATTTACAAACTGTCAAGTTTAAAAACCCCTGGTTAGTACAACTAGCAACAGGGGCAAAGAGACGTGTGTTGGCCAAGGTCAATAAATGTCCTTTGGAAATAGTAGGTCGGCCTTTGGTGGCAGATATAAATGTACTTCCCCTAGGATATTAAGATGTCTTGATAGGCATGGATTGGCTGGAAATGCATTGGTCGGTTATAAACTATAAAAAGAAAACTATTTGTTATGTGAATGAGTAAGGAGACAAATAGAAGATAAAAGGCATTTTGGCACCACTAAAATTACGCCAAATAACCACCTCTCAACTGGAAAATTTCATCAGAAAATGACTCCAGATTTATGCTATTCAGGTTGGTTATGCCAACTCAAAGGACAAGTCTACTTCCCTGGAAAGTATCCCTGTAATAGAAAATTTTACAGATGTATTTCTTGAAGAAATACTAGGGGTGCCTACAAAGAGAGACATAGGTTTCACCATTGAATTGGTGCCACGAGTAACCTTGGTGTCCTAAGCTCCTTATCGTATGAGCACACTAGAACTAAAAAAACTAAAAATGCAATTACAGGACCTATTGGATAAAAATTACATTTGCCCCAGGGTATCACCTTGGGGAGCCCTCATACTATTCATCAAAAATAACTATGGGACCCTACGTATGCATATGTACTATCATCAACTTAATAAGTTGATTGTTAAGAACAAGTACCCTTTACCTTGCATAGATGAACTATTTGATCAAGTGAAAGGGGTGACGATATTTTTCAAAATTGAACTACGACAAGGATACCACCAGATCAGAATCAGGGAGGAAGGCATAGCTTAAACTGCTTTTAGGACCCACTACAGACACTACGAGTTTTTAGTGTTACCCTTTAGGCTAACCAATGCCCCCATGACCTTTATGTGTCTAATGAATAGTGTATTTCATCAGTATTTAGATAAATTTGTATTAATATTTATTGATGACATACTGATTTATTCCCGGAATATTGAAGAACATAAGGAGAACCTCAGGATAGTGTTGTAGACTCTTCGGGAACATCAACTGTATGCCAAATTCAGCAAGTGTGATTTTTTTAAAGAATAGATTCAGTACATAGGCCACATTATTACCAAGGATGGAATCATTGTAGACCCCAAAAAGATAAAGACCATAATGGAATTGCCAGTACCAAAATATGTAGCTGATATAAGATCTTTTATGGGATTAGCAGGATACTATAGATGATTTTTTGAAGGATTCTGTAGGGTGGCCTATCCTATTACCTCCCTACAAAAAAAGGGAAAAACATTTAAATGGACAACATAAAGTTAGAAGAGTTTTGAGCAACTTAAGCATCTGCTCACCACCTCACCAATTTTGAGCGTAGAAGATCCAAGTAAGGACTTGTGGTGTGTACAGATGCTAGCAAGGAAGGGGTAGGTGGAGTTTTAATGCAAGATGAGAGGGTAATCACCTATGAGTCCAGGAAATTGAAGGAACACAAGCATAAATATTCCGCCTATGACTTAGAATTGACAGTCATCATTCATGAATTAAAAATGTGATGTCACTATTTGATGGGCAAGAAATTTATTTTAATGACTGATCATCAGAGCTTGACTAATTACTTCAAGAAAGCAACTTTAAATGCTAGACAAGCCTGATGGGTAGATTTTCTAAGTGGATTCATTTTCAAGATCAAACATGTGAAGGGAAAGGAGAACTGGGTAGCTGACGTTTTGAGTCGAAAGGTACATTGTCTTTATGAAATTTCTTACAACGAAGTGCGAACTACCTTCGATGAATTAATTAAAAAAGTAGTGAAGCAGGACCTAGAATATCAGCAGTTAGGACAACAAGCTCAAAACACAAACAACCATGAATATCAGCTAGGATATGAAATTAATTCTGTAGGTAAGCTGAATTATAATAAAATATTATATGTGCCTAACAAAAATAACATTAAAAATCTAATTCTAGATGAATATCACAAGAGTCCCTGTGCAAGACACCCATGATACCAAAAACTAATTACGACACTCTGAAAAGAGTACTACTGGCCAGGTATGAAAAAGGATGTAGCAGAATATTTGACACGCTGCCTGGAATGTCAGCAAGTAAAAACAAAACACCAGCATCCCGCTAGGTTACTGCACCCATTACCAATTCTAGAGTGGAAGTGGGAGACCATCTCCCTTGATTTTATCATAGGACTACCCAAATCCAAAAGGAAAAATGATTCAATAATGGTGGTAGTAGAAAAATTAAGCAAATCAGCTCATTTTATACCAGTACAATCCACCTTCATGGCGGTGCAGATTGCCAATATTTTCATGCAAAATATTTTTAGACTACATGGGCTGCCAAAAACTATAATTTCTGACTGTGATGTAAAGTTTACATCAGCCTTCTGGAAGACCCTATTTGAAGGTTTAGCTACTCAATTAAAATTCAGTACAGCCTATCATCCTCAGACGGGTAGATAGAATGAGTGAATCACGTAGTGGAAGATATTCTAAGAACATATGTAATTCAACGACCATCTAAATGGAAAGATTACTTACATCTTGTTGAATTTTCTTATAATGAAAACTACCATACCTCCTTACAAATGAGCCCGTTTGAAGATTTGTATGGAAGTAAGTGCCACATACCATCTAGTTGGGGGGAAGAAAGGACAAGCTAATGTTGGGACCTGAGATGTTAAAAGAAATGGAAGAAATGGTTAAGAAGGTACGTTCTAACTGCAAAGCTGCCCAAGATAAGAAAAAAAAATTCACTGATCGAAAAATAAATTTAAGAGAATTCCAAGTAGGAGATCATGTATATGTCAGAGTACGCACTAAGAATAGTACGTTACAATGGAGTGGGTGTGCTAAGTTAGCACCTCGGTTTTGTGGTCCATTTCAAATTTTGGTAAGGGTCAGGCCAATGGCATACCAGCTCACCTTACCCAGCCATATTCAAGTCCACAATGTTTTCCATGTGTCCGTATTGAAAAGATATGCTTATGATCCTAAACACATAATTAGTTGGAAATATATACAAGTAAGAAAGTTCCTTATGTCAGCCAAATAAAACTTTAATGATAATGGAAAACTGATTCAAGTTACTGTTCTTTCAAGTTGAACTGGAAGGAGAATTCTTGGTCGAGCCTCTGGTTATACTCGATTAGAGAGAAGTAATTCTATGGGAACGAGCTATCACTGACTGTGATGTAAAGATTAAATAAGCCTTCCGGAAGTCCCTGTTTGAAGGTTTAGCTACTCAATTAAAATTCAGTACATCCTATCATCCTCAGATGGACGTGCAGATAGAATAAGTGAATCACGTAGTGGAAGATATTCTAAGAACATATGTAATTCAACGACCATCTAAATGGAAAGATTACTTACATCTTGTTGAATTTTCTTATAATGGCAGCTACCATACCTCCTTACAAATGAGCCCGTTTGAAGTTTTGTACGGACGTAAGTGCCACATACAATCCAGTTGGGGGGAACAAAGGACAAGCTAATGTTGGGACCTGAGATGTTAAAAGAAATGGAAGAAATGGTTAAGAAGGTACGCTCTAACTACAAAGCTGCCTAAGATAGGCAAAAGAAATTCACTGATCGAAAAAGAAATTTCAGAGAATTCCAAGTAGGAGATCATGTATATGTCAGAGTACACACTAAGAATAGTACGTTACAATGGAGTGGGTGTGCTAAGTTAGCACCTCGGTTTTGTGGTCCATTTCAAATTTTGGTACGGGTCAGGCCAATGGCATACCAGCTCACCTTACCCAGCCATATTCAAGTCCACAATGTTTTCCATGTGTCCGTATTGAAAAGATATGTTTATGATCCTAAACACATAATTAGTTGGAAATATATACAGGTAAGAAAGTTCCTTATGTCAGCCAAATAAAACTTTAATGATAATGGAAAACTGATTCAAGTTACTGTTCTTTCAAGTTGAACTGGAAGGAGAATTCTTGGTCGAGCCTCTGGTTATACTTGATTAGAGAGAAGTAATTCTGTGGGAACGAGCTATAACTGAGGTTAAAGTGAAATGGTAGCACTTTGGGCTGGATGAGGGCACTTGGGAGGATGAACAACTCATGAAAGAAGCCTTTCCAAGACCATTTGTGGCAGAAAAACATCAGGACAATGTTTGATTTCAGGAGGGGTAGATGTAATGTCCCTAGAAAACTGTAAATATTTTATTTTACCGCAGTAAAAACAAAACTGGATATTATGATTATTATTTGAATTAAGTATTTAATGGTTGTTAATTATTAAAGAGAGAAAATTGTTCAAGTATTAGAAAATCTTGTAACTTTTCATAACCAGGAAGTTAGGAAAGGCAGTTGCCAATAAAACCCTAACTACCCCACTAATTATGAATGCTCCAAAGAAAGCCTTGGGTGGGGGCATGGAGAAAGGGAGGAGGAACCATGATGAGAGGTCAGCTGGTAAGAGAAGCTAAGTCTGGTGGTGACTAGATAGTGAAAGCACTGTGTGTGAAAACTTGTAGGAAGACATTGGTCTTATGAGCAAGCTCGGGGGGAGACTTGGACCTGACTGCAAGTCTCATGGTTGGGAGGATTGAAATCTGTAAATAACAAAGGTGACTTCAACAGTTGAAATTTCTTCTTTATTACAATAGTTCAGGTAGGTAAATAACCTAGAATAATCTATTTGATGTAAGCTGTTCTATTGAATGTTCAGATTTGGTAGAGGTTAATACCTGAAATGAATATTGTACAAGAATATTTGAAACTTAGAGGAAAATTATTCCTACATAAATAGAGTCTGGGCATTTAGGTATAGACTCAGGAAGATAGTATTTATTTTATTCTTCTACTAGAAAGGAAAAATAGAACTAAACATGCATAGCATAAACAAAATTAGAATTAAACATGCACAAGATAACGATAAATAGAACTATCTCTAGTTAGTTATAAGAAGAAATAGTGAATGACTAATTCTTTGCAAACAAAAATAAATGAAAATGGAGAAAATGAACAATGGTATACGTAGAAGCAATAGGAAAAGCCTGTTTAACTTTCCAAATGAAAAGAAGCACTCTAACCCTTCTCTTTTTTTTTACATTTCCTATGATTAGCAAATAAAATCTAAAGAAGAGGAATAATGTACATCGAATAGTGGAAACTTGAAAT
This sequence comes from Pinus tabuliformis, assembly GCA_031772625.1. Taxonomy (NCBI): domain Eukaryota; kingdom Viridiplantae; phylum Streptophyta; class Pinopsida; order Pinales; family Pinaceae; genus Pinus; species Pinus tabuliformis. Next base: position 1,001,453,019 of record CM062820.1, read on the forward strand.
CTTTAGGAAGAAGCTACCATGCAAGCACGTTACCAATGAGCATATTATATTCATATAATAAGTGTAACCATGGAAAACATACAAATATATATAGCAAGCAGATAAACTTCTCAGCACAAGATTGGTGCATATAAGAATTTAAAGAAAGGTGAAATGAAGAGCCTCCAATATTGTATATTGGAAAAATAGAACTTAAACATGAACCCAGTACCTCAAATATTACACATTTGGAAAATAACAGAACTTAAACATGACCAGTGCCACAAATATTACATATTTGATATAACAGAACTTAAAAATGACCCAACTTCTCATATGCATCACTCCCCAGAACTCAGGAAGGTGCAGAACAAAGAATACCTAATTAAATGGTAGTTTTAAAAAAGAAAGAACTACGATAGTCATAGATACAAGCTTCACATGTCAGAAAATAGAAAACTTGGAATTGCTGCAGAGAAGGGACTTGGGCCTTCTATCAAGTTTCCAGAAATTGGCAACATAAAACACTAAAATAATTTAAAAGGACACTAAACGAGTAAACTATAAGACAGTAAAGGCTTCCATCGAAAAACTTCGAAAGAACAGAGTTTTGTGTAAGCATATCAAACAAAGGCAATTTCCCTGTTATCATAATGATTCTCTACAGTAGGCTCAATCTAAGGCCAAACCCTTGGTCCAGAATTCAAACAAGAAACTTACACCATTATGGATATGGAAAACCCTCGGCAGAATACTCCAACTGTCCAAGAACATTAAGCACCAAATCAATCATTCAATCCCCTACTCTGTTAATTTGTAAAACGTGGCTAGACATGACATACCTATAATCCATTAGACGACTGGAGCAGGAGGTTGGAAGCAGGTTCTGTGAAACCCACTACAATGATCTCTGAGCACCTCATGACTGCTTCCACGTGACCTGCAAACCAGAATCGACAACATGTCAAATGAAAGCCAGCAGTCGATGAACTAAATGTAAATGTCAAGAAAATTATCCATATAACTTGCCTGGTTCTTGCTGCACCTGGGAAGCAAAGCCATCTACCTCGAGAGTCTTTGCTAGAGCCATGATATCCTTGGTGCTATACAAACCCTCATGAAGTGAAACCCTGGTAGCAGAGTTGAACTCACCTGAAGCAAAACCCTGGTAGCAGAGCCAAGAGCCAAAGAGCAGAGGTGAATAATGAATCACATTGGCAGCAAAAAGACCATTGAAGATTTCTAGAATGAAAGATAACCATCGGATCGGAGCCTGAGCTTCCACATCATTGATGAAGCAAGAGGAACAAGGTAAGGAGTACAACTGGTGGGAAGCTCGGTGAATGGATGAAGCTTGCTCTTTCCATGACTCCATGGCAGAGCATAACCATTAATACATAATAAATTCACAAACCAAATCGACATGTAGCTAATGCTGAGAATGATTTGAATATAAAAAGAAAATCACTTGTGTGTTATATCCCTATCAAATCTCGATTATTCGAAGGAATTATTGCATATGGAAGTCAGCATAATTCTCATACCTAACTACAATACATTATAGCCAATACATTGTAAATATTTTATACCATGTCATAAATCTTCCGTGCCTTAATCGAAATTACAATTAGCAATTTTTTTTTTTATATTTATGTGAATTTGGAGGTGTGACAACTAATTTTAAAAATACATTGAATAAGTTAGCAAAAGATTATGATCACTCTACAAACCTTCTGTTACTTTTTGAGAGTTTTCATTCTTCCACCACTAATAATATTCAAGATTAACAATAGCATATCTTATGAAGCACGAGAAGAAATGAAATGACATTCATTAATAAATCAAAATAAAAACAAATATCATGCAGTAAGGAAAGATAAACCACAACCATAAATTAAATAGTATTCACTATAGGAAAATAATACAGTTCATAATAAATTACTCGTATCTGAACAAAAGAGGACCACTAATCATGGAAGAAGTTATAATAGAACTTGTAATTAATTGAAATTAACAAGAATCGAGTAATCTCAAAAATTTAACCGAGTAATAACTACATTGAACCACCACTTGATTATGTTGAGGGTTATACTAAAAGGATAATGAACCCATATTAAATAAATGAAACTCGAAATTCCAGCAACCTCTGAAGAAGCCTTCATGGATCAAACACAAATTACGCACTTGTAAATTCATGGGAAGGAAAACCACCATTAATATTTGTGGAAGTTCGAGACCTATAGGAATGTGCCTGGGGGGAAAGGGTCTGCCTGTAACAAGGAACATAAACTAGGTCAGCAATAATTTGACTAATGATAAGGGCTAAAGAAAATCCCATGGCTATGGAAACAAATTCTTACCTGTTGATCTATAGGATTCATCTGGAAATATTACTTCATGTGGTGGGCTATCAAGAACCCATTAGAAAATAGAAAATAAAATCCTATGAACCACCTCGATAGCCCAAGCCCAAGCAAACATAGTCCATTAAAGAAGCAACTGATTACTCTCTGGAAGAAGTGAGGAGAATTGCTGGATGAGAAATCACAACAAGAGAACCCTAGAACCGAACCCAAATCCAACAAGGTTGTGAGACTCTTGAACTCTCGATAAACATCCAATCATACCAACAATGTATTGAGCTGTAAGAGTGGGAGTACAACAGGACTGTAACAGAAAAAGGAAGTAAAATAACCTTGCCATTTAATTTAGGAAATGTAAGATGACATGGTTCAGCTCATCGCATCTAGAATTACTGAAGGGCAGCAGGGTATGTAGGGATTCAAACCATAAGGCCTGAAACCAGTTCGCCAGGTATCAACACCAAAAAACAAACAAGGCAAATGATGTCAGACCAAGAGTGGTTGGGCCATGTTTGTTTTTTCTATCCATATCCAATTAAGTCTTAGTCGTCCAATTTGAAGATGAGATGTGAATCGTTGATGGAGCACTAATCCTAAGTCTTGGATGTCAAGTGGATGAGATTGTCATAGTTTCCAGTGGCCTCTACACTAACATAATTAATTAATGCATTAAATGAGCTAGACTGTAATCAACTATATTGTCATGGTTGAAATATTAAGGTTTCATTGCATTATGATAAATCCCATGTGAATGTAACGAACCTAAATCATACCGAAAAAAATAATTTCCTTTCTCTCACTTTTATAGTATAATACTATATCAAAACATTGTTTATATAAGTTAGAATTCCCTTAATAAACAATGGTTTTTAACATCAATGCAGACATGTCATGTATGGTGTACAATGGTTGGTACTTCATAATATTTTCCGTGAGTGATATAATGGAACCCTTGATTAAGTTCTGGGTTTTCTTTTGTTTTTATATGAATATGATTTGTTATAATACTAGTTATTAACACTTACCCTAACCCTTCATCGAACCCCACTATCTAAGTTACTCTCTTTTCCTCAATTCGGCAACTCTTTGTCTAAAATTTCGAATGGCTCTACTATCATTTTTTTATTAATGAATTCTTGTGGTTCTCTTGCAGGGAAATTTCAAGGAGTTTTTAATGAGTGTCATTTCCTTTGGCATGAGGGTGCTCCTTGGTACCCAGGTAAGTTGTCTCTTAGGATTTCTTATGCAATTATGCAGTTCTAATTTGGGGTTTCTCCTCTTCTCTAACTTTTCTCATGATGTCAACGTTATGTGCAAGGGGTTGGATGTTGTTCTATGCTCTAGCACTTCTATAGGCAAATCGATTTTATTTCCTTTCCCCTTTTTGTTATTGTTTAGCCAAGTCACATGGGTTTTACCTTTTAGTAACTAGGTATTTTAATTTTTAATGATGGCCCAAGTAATCTTCAATAGCGACCAAGTTTGTTCTCACATTTCCAACAGAACTAGGCACACCTCATTTGCCTTTTGTCATCTTATTCCAGGTTGGAGTTTCTTGGTCGCTCCTGTCTCCCCCTCATGTGGTTAGCTGCTTTGCAACTCCTCTCCTCTAACTCTCAATTCATTGAGTATGGGTGGTTGTTTATTCCAGTTTCCCGTGGGCTCTTAGAATGCCTTTCTAGTTTCCTTGGCATTCTCGGTTGCAGACCCAAGTCTCCCAGACATCTACAGACCCTTGTTGGGTTGTAGATCTACAACCTACTAGAGAAATATTTTATTGCATTCAATGCATCTTATTTCAGGGCTAAGTTTAGCCTATAGTCTTATTCTGTGTCTAATTTATTGGTCTGCGACTCTATCAATATGTATTATATTTTGTGGTCACACTGGCTGGGTCGAATAAGTTCTCCATTCTTGAGTTCAATATCAAACAAAAATGTTGTATCCTACTAGTGTACTAATGATTTATTTTTATTTCTAATGCAAGAGAGATATGCTTTATTTAAATGCAGCTTTGTATTTTTACTGTTTTATAATGGTTGTCAATATTGTCTTAGTATACTTCATGTATTTTAGTTTTGAGAATGGTGGTAGGAGAATTTGTATCCTCATTCTCAGTTTCTGACATGTACTAGTTATTATATTTCTAGTGTTCTCTTTTACCAGTTAATTCTACTGTCCTTACAAAAATGCCTTATTTATGTTGTTGTGGTCTTGAACTTAGTCATCACTCTTTTTCAACTATATATATGGAATTTTTTATTACTCATTGTTGCAAGTTCTGGTCGATACTACTCTATGGTTATTGTAGCTATGGCATACACAATTATTTTGTCGAAGTGTACCCACCATATACCAATACAGTTCCCTAGAAGCATGCAACTTTAATGTGCTTTCCTACTAGACTTAACTATACATGTCCTCTGTATTGGGTTATTATTATTTCAAGTGATTATATACTACCATTAAATTGTCTAAGCTTATCATAATCTGTGTCATTACATGCATTCATGGTGGTTAATATAATTTCCTATTTAGATTTAACCTTGCATGCCCTTGGTATAATTTTTCTTATTCATTTATTAGTATGGTAATGCATATGTGTTCCACTTGCACTAGGCGAAAAATGATTTAGACATATTGATACTATCATTATAGCCATGCGTGTGTTTCGATTGTAGTACTCAACATATGGTTTTACTTGTTTGACATACCAATGTTGACATGCATGCACTTTATTTGCACTGTAACATAATTTCCTTTTTTTTTTTTGTAAACTCATACAGACATAAAGGATAAGAAAAACCACCAGCTAAATTCTTTCAGAAATACTACTTAAATCTGGCATGCATTGATTTCCTTTTAAGTAATTTTGATTACTTTCCATCATGAAAACAATATGCTATGATTGATCCAAATACTACATAATGTTGTAAAGAATCTTTATTTGAGCATATAAATCATTCATACCCATCTCACTTCACTAATTCATAATAATAACCATATAACAAGAATTGCATATTTTCTTCACTTGAGTTTCTGCAACACTTCCTCACATATTTATAAGTTAAAACTACACCTCTTAGGACCAAAACATAACAAAATCTACAATAGTGCTAATATATTAATTTTTTTTTATACTTCATAATTATAAAATTGTCGAGATTCTTTATGGGTACATGATATTCTGACTAGTACTCTTATGCAAAATCTATGCCTAGCCACACCAAACCTCCCAACCATGAATCACCTCTGATTCCCCCTAAGCTCTGATAACTTTCTAGGACTCCATAACCTCTATTGAGCCTTGATAATGTTTATTTAACATTATCTTGCTCACAAATTCTTTCCCTTGGCAGCGTCCTACCTTTGGGGTTTTTGTTTCCACTCATCTTAGGCTTTTTAACTCTTTTTCCTAAAAGAAAAAGCCTTCTTTTCTCCTTGCATCAATTTTATTCCTTGTATTTATCTCCCACCGAGATGTCATAAATATCCTTATATATATTATTTTATTTTAGGAAAATCAAGGTGAATCTGATTCTTCTCAGGTTCTGACAAGTTTCAACCTATACTCTGGTGTCAGCCAAGATAGCTTCGAGAATAAAGTCAATAGCTTTATTTATAATATTCAACATCCTTTCCAACTATAGTAAGTTTGTTTCATCCTAGTAAAGTCACTATATATGGTAACCATCAAATGACTAATTACTTAATTACAATGAGGGGTGTTACATCATCCCCCCTTCAAATTTAACACTGTCCTCAGCGTTATTATTCATAAGAAAATAATTATGGATATGCTGACTTCATGACATCTTCTTTTTCCTAGGTTGTCTTCAGACTAGTAAAGTACCACCACTTCACTTTAACCTAAGCAGTGACACACTTCCATAGCATGGCTTCTCTCCGCTCCAAAATGCGGAGTGCTTCGGGCAATAAGTTTCCTTCATGCTCCACCTACAAGAGATGCCAATCAATTATATGAGAGCTCTCATGCACATATCTTTTTAATAATGACACATGAAATACATTATGCACTTTAACATGAGTAGGTAAAGCTAATTGATATTCTACTAGACCTATTCGTTCCACTACTTCAAACGGCCCATAGAACCATGGTGCTAGTTTCCCACAACTGCCAGTACTCAAAGTTCTTTTGCTAGGTTTAATTCTTAGATACACATGCTCCCCAATTCGAAATTCTTTAGGAGTCCTTTTCTTACCTGGATAGCTCTTTTGATGGTCTTGAGTGATTTTAATTTTTTGTTGAATTTTCGGCACTCTTTCTTCCATTTAACCAAAGACCTCAGGTCCAAGGATCAATCTATCTTCTGGTTGACTCCAGTTGTGAGGAGTATGGAATTTTTTTCCATAAAGAGCTTCAAAGGGGCTCATTTTGATGGAAGTCTGATAATTGTTGTTATAGGAGAACTCGGCTAGATGTAGAAGTCTTCCCATTTTTTGGGTCTATCCATTACATACATTCGAAGCAAATCTTCAAAGATCTAATTCTTTCTTTCAGTTTGCACATGCGTCTGTGGATTTAGTACCAAAATATGTGAATAATGATTTTTAGAAATTTGAGTTGAACTTTGCGTCTCAATATGATATGATCATTTTTGGTATACCATGTAGTCTAAAGATATCTTCCATGAAGATATTTGTAATTTGTGTCATTCCAAAGGTAGATTGCATGGGAATAAAGTGTGTTGCCTTCGTCAATAAATCTATTACCACCATAATGGAATCTTTCTGGTATCGGCTCCTTGGTAATCTAGTTATGAAATCCATAGAAATCACTTCTCGTTTCCATTCCGGAATGGGTAGTGAATTCAATAGGCCCACAGGTTGTTGATGCTCCACTTTCACTTGCTGGCATTGCAGGCATTTTTCTAAGGAATCCGCTACATCCTTTTTCATTCTAGCCTAGAAAAGTTATTTTCATAGAGAAGTTATCATTTTCTAGTACCCGGGGTGGCCAGCATATGGCTTCTTATGCTACTCATCCAAAATAATCTGTTTTAGAGTGGTAACGCTGGGAATGACCCATGTACCTTGGTAGGTGATAAATCCTTGAGGATTTATCCCATACCCATTTTTCTCCCTTGTTGTATTTTATTCTGCAACTCTTGATACTATGGGTCCTGTTGCTCGGCTAATCTTAACTACTTCACAAAATTTGTCCTTAAACTTACTCCTGTATATGCAATTGAAGCATGAACATGCCAACTTAATGCATCAACATTCTGACTTAATGAATCAACAATATTGTTCTCCTTTCCTTTAATATGTTTGATTTCAAATTGAAATTTGCTAAGGAAGGCTAACCTCCTTTCCTACCTTGCATTCAGGTCGAGTTGATTGAAAAAATATTTAAGACTAATGTGGTAGGTCATCAGAACAAAATTCCTCACCAGTAAATAATGCCTCCACATTCTTAAGGCATGAATTACTACAGCTAATTCTAAGTCATACACAACATAATTCTACTCATGTTTCTTCAATTTCCCTAATTCATATGCTACTACAACATTGTCTTGTAGCAGTAACCATCTTAAACCTTGAAGGCATGCATTGGTGCATAATACAAGCTCCTTATCTAGATCTGCTATTGGTAGGACATGAGCCATTGTCAGCATTTTTTTTCAGTTTATTGAATCTTTCCTGGAATTTTTCTGTCCACTCAAACTTCACTCTTTTTTTCTGCAATGAGGTGATGGGGTAAGCCAATTTGGAGAAGTCCTTTAAAATTCTACAATAGTATCTTGCAATTCCCATAAAGGAATGAACTATAGTTACATCTTTTGGTACTGGCCATTCTAGAATGGATTTAACTTTCTCAGGATATACTACTGACCCTTCCTTAGAGATGACATGTCCTTAGAAGTATTGTATAATGGGCTTAAAGAATTTGCACTTACTTCATTTTGTGTATATTTTATGTTCTCTTAATGTCTGCAATACCAACCTTAAGTGTTCTTGATATTCTTCTTTGTATTTTGAGTACACAAGGATGTCGTTTATGAAAACCAACATGAAGCGATCCAAGTAGCGGTGTAGCAAGTTGTTCATGAGACATATGAAAGTTATAGGTGCATTGGTGAGGCTTAATGGTAGCACCACGAACTAAAAATTCCCATACCGTATTCTAAAAGTCATTTTCTGGATATCCTCCTCCTTTATATGCAATTTATGGTAGCTTGTTCTTAGATCAAGTTTTGAAAAGAGTGTGGCTCCTCTAACTTGATTAAACATATCATCTATTCTTGGTAGGGGGTATCTGTTTTTAACTCTTAATTTGTTCATTTTTCAGTAGTCAATACACATTCTGTACGTACCGTCCTTTTTCACAAATAGTACTAGAGGCCATGAGGGATAGACATTGGGTCTAATGTAACTGTTATGCAGTAATTCCTATAACTACATTTTGAACTCCAATAATTATGGGGTAATCATATGATATGGGGCCTTGGATATAGGAACAACTCTGGTTAATAGATTTATATTAAAATCTATATCTCGATATGGGGGTAATCCCGCAAATTCCTCTAGAAAAACATCCAGGAATTCCTTTATGATTAGGATCGTCTCCAATTCTTCTTTTTCAGTTAGTTGGGCCCTAAATTCAACCTGCACCAAGTACAATTGGTAGCGGTTTCTGGCACTTCTTTTAAGATGTAAAGCTGAAATTCGTCAAATAGATACCAGTTTCACTTTCCCTTTGATCACTCTAGAGACCCCATCCATCCCAACAAATGCCCACGATTTTTTCTAAACAATTTATGACAGTGGCTTGTTATTCTAACCAGACCATTCCAACTAATAAATCATATGACCCGAGTGGAACAGGATTTAATTATACCTTTGAAGAGTACCCATTAAAATCAACCATGCATTATTTCACATGTTGGGTTACTCTTCTCTTGGTTCCTGTGGTTAGATGCACTAACCATGCATTTATGATTTTTTTTGTTTTCAGATTGCATTTTTTTACAATTTGGGTGCTAATATAACTTAGTGCAACACCCATATCTATCAAAGTAGACACACACTGGTTTAAGATGTTACCTTCAACTTTTAGCATAGTAGCCTCATGTTCAACTTGTTAGTTTTCCAAGGATGCACTAATCCTCAGTATGTTCCTTGCAACATCATGAATAATACTGGCCTCACGAACTGCCTGGATGTTTTAGATGGATCAAGGATTGTGTGGGAAGTCCCTTAGCATATGCGACTCTCTACACCTATAGCACTTTTACGAGTTCCTTGGAAAAAACATATGTTTTATTGTTCTGCTCTGCCACTCTCGAACCCGTATAGGATTGATCTAGAAGGGGTACTTCTACTTTCATCCCCTTCCTTTTTTGATGATCGCTACCATAATTTTTTAGGTGGAGTGGATTTTGTTTCTTCACGCCCCCACCAACTCTATTGCCTTCCTTCGTCCTCCACAGTCTGCCACCTTCATTTTTAATTTTGAATTGCTGATAACATAGCCTAGCCTTTCTGACCACCTTGTCCATGGTATTTCATTTATCAAATTGAATTCTTTCCTTATAGGAGACAGGAAAGCAATTCAGGAAACACTGAATTTTAGTTTTTTTCCTCTTTCCAAAATGACACGTACTGCAACAAGTTGGTGAATTTGTTTACAAATTCATCCATAGTCATTTTCCCAAACTTCATCTCATGGAATTCTTTAGTCCTGTTGTCATAATACCTTTCACTCAAAAATGTTTCCTTGAATTGCTTCTGAAATTCTTCCCATGAAATTGTTATTTTCTTCAAGCACGTGAACACTCCTCCTCTCTTCCCACCATAGTGTTGCCTTACCCCGCAATTGATAAATTTCCAAGTAGAATTTTAGGTTACTTTCACATTCATATACTTTAAAGTATTTAGTCATATTCAACAGCCATTCCTTCATGTCGTCCTCCTTCTCTCCATCAAAAACTAATGGTTTGATCTTTCTAAATTCACCTGGTAACTCTACTTTCCTTCGCTTCCTATGCACTTTTGATGACTTACGATCGGATTCCCCTCCACTTCTTGACTTGTTAGACTCTATCTTCCTCATGCCTTTATTGTCTACACTCGTGTCACTAGACTTCTATATGATTCGAGTCTCTAATTAACTTCTCCTATTCTTCACTGGCTTTCAGAAGCCTCTCATTACTACTAAGGAGTTGAGACAACTCCAGTTGTAGGGTTTTTACCATTTCTACCAACTCTGAGGATATGGATGTACTACCCTCTTCCCCCAGTTCCACATATAGTTCTTCTCTTCTTGTGTTAGGTGACAGAGGTCCTTCCATAACTATTCAAATTTTCAATTTCCTACAAAACAATCCAAAATAGATAAGAACAACTGTGGCTTTAGTTTTGTATATTTTTGTATATGTACATATATTTTTGTTTCTTTATGCACACAATTTCTAATGCTAATGCCCTGTTCAGGCTCCAGAGTAGAAACCTGGCTCTGATACCATTTTTAATGAACCTAAATCATAGCCCAATTATTTTTTCTTTTCACTCACTGTTATAGTATAATATTATATCCAATCATTTGTTATATAAGTTAGAATTGCCTTAATTAACAGTGGTGTTTAACATCAATGCAAGCATGTCATGTATGGTGTACAATGGTTGTTACTTGATAATATTTTCTGTGAGTGATATAATGGAACCCTTGATTAAGTTGTGGGTTTCGTTTTGCTTTTATATGAATATGTTCTACTATAAGCCTAGTTATTAACCCCTTATCCGGACCCTTAGTCTAACCCCACTATCTCCTTAGCTACCCTCACACCCTCTTCCCCATACCCATTGAGTTAGCCCTCCTACTTTTTCATCATCACCCTGCTTAGATGGCATACTGATATTTAATTCCTTTGGTGGTGTGGAAACTGATGCCCATCCCTTCCACCAATTGGTGATGATGGTAGGCCTAGTACCTATATTTTCATGGGGTGGGAAAACCCTTCAGCACCAAACAGTTAGATTCATGCATCAATTAGGTGGGCACACATCTTGAGGGTTATGGTTTCGAGGTGAGATCAAGGCTAGATATTCTACCCTTCCTGATCTACAGTTTTTATTTCAATGGCCTAACCCTAGCCGTATTTTTTTCCCTCCTCTGCTAAGTTTTCCATTTCGTTTCTTCAGGAGACTAGAATAGAGAGAGGTACAAGCTATTGTGGAAAGGGTTAGCTCACGGTGGCCACAGGAGTTACTTCTACTTCTAGTGTTAAGATTCAGTTTTTTCACATTATTTTGCACCACTACCACTGCCTTTCAATGAAAGGTCTTTAGACTCAGGCAAAACTGGCTTCGGCTTGGCTCCATTGTTTAAGCGATCTCAAGTAATCTCTTTTCCTCATTTTGGAAACTCTCCGTCTATATTTTTGAAGGGATCTGTTATGGTTTTTTTTATTAACGAATTCGTGTGGTTCTTGTGCAGACAAAGTTAAAGGGGTTTTTAGTGACTGTAATTTCCTTTGGCACAAGGGTGCTCTTCGGTACCTAGGTAAGATATCTCTCAGGATCTCTTGTGTGATTCTACAGTTCTAAGTTGGGGTTTCTCTTGACCTCTAACTTGGCTCATGATGTTAGTCTTTTGTGAAGGGGGTTGGATGTTGTTTTGTGCTCTGGCATTCTACAGGTAAATATCTTTTATCTCCTTTTCCCCTTTTCATCATTATTTAGCAACATTGCATGAGTTTTAATTTTTAGTAAATGGGTGTGTTAATGATGGCCGAAGTAAGCTTCACTGTCGACTGGGTTTCTTCGCACATTTCTATCAGAATTGGGTGCACCTTATTTGTCTTTTGTCATCTTATTCCAGGTTGGTGGTTTCTTGGTCTCTCCTACCTTCTCCCCATGGGGTTTTCTGCTTGTAGCTCTACTCCTCTCGCTCTCAACTCATGGTGATTGTTCATTCCGGTTTCCATTTGGAGCTAGGAATACCTTTCTAGTTGCCTTGGTATTCTGGTCGTAGGCCTAGGTCTCCTAAGCATCTACCGAGCCTTATTGGGTCGTAGATCTACAACCTACTAGAGAACTATTCTATTGTATTCACTGCTTCCTATTTTAGGGCTTTGTTTAGCATATAGTATTATTCCGTGTCTAATTTATTGGTCTACTACTTTTTCAATATGTATGATGTTTTGGAGGTCACACTGGTTGGGTCTTCTATGTCCTCCATTGTTGAGTTTGTCATGAAACAAAAATGTTGTATCCTACTAGTGTACTAGTAATTTTTTATTTTTTTAATGGAAGAGAGATATGCTCTATTTAAATGCAGCTTCGTAATTTTACTATTTAATGGCTGTCAATATTTTGTCCTCATTTTCGGTTTCCACCATGTACTAGTTATTATATTTCTATTGTTCCCTTTTTCTAGTTAATTATACTGTCCTTACAAAACTGCCTTATTTATGTTGTTGTGGTATTCAACTTAGTCATCACTCTTTTTCAACTATGTATATTGAATTTTGTATTACTCCCTGTGCAAGTTTATTACTTATGCACACTAACTGCACTATAATGGCCTTTCTCCTTTGTCTAGTTCTTTTCGATACTAATCTATGGTTATTGTAGTTGTAGAATACAAAGTTCATTTTTCTAGGTGTAACCACCATATTCCACTCTCGTCCCCTATAGGCATGCATCCATAGTCTTTGATATGGTATCCTACTAGACTTAACTGTACATGTCCTTTGCATTGGGTTATTATTATTTCAAGTGATTATATACTACGATTAAATTGTTTAAGATTATCATAACCTATGTCGTTACATGCATCCATGGTGGTTAATATGATTTCCTACTTAGAATTAACCTTGTATGCCCTTGGTATTTTTTTCTTTATTTCCAATTAGTTGATGCTACTACTCCATGTTTCCTGTCGAAGAACAACTTTACTGACTCATTGATTTGCATTGTAATGCATATGTTTTGCTTGCACTAGCTGACAAATGATTCTACATATTCATCTAGATTATTATGGCATAGGTTTGGTTATTTTTTTATTAGTATGGTGATGAATATTTGTTCCACTTACACTAGGTGACAAATTATTTCTACACATTCATCCTATCATTATAGCCATGCAGTTGTACTGATTGTACTACTCCACATATGGTTTTACTGGTTTGACCTTTCAGTGCTGCCATACATGCACTCAGTTTTCACTGTAACATAATTTCCTTTTTTTTTTTTAACTCATACAGACATAAATGATAAGAAAAACCACTAGCTAAATTCTTTCAAAAATACTACTTAAATCTCACATGCATGGATTTCCTTTTAAGTCCTATTGATTACATTCCATCTTGCAAACAATATGCTATGATGATCCAAATACTACATAATATTGTAAAAAATGGTTAGCTCAGGATCTAAATCATTCATACCCATCTCACTTCCCTAAATCATAATAATAATCGTATAACAAGAATAGCATATTTACTTCACCCGAGTTTCTGCAACATTTCCTCACAGAGTTATAAGTTAAAACTATGCCTCTAAGGACCAGAACAAAACTGAATCCAAAATAGTTCTAATCTATACAATTTATTTATTATACTTCATAATTATAAAATTATCTAGATTCTTGATGGGCATAGGATCTTCTGACCATTACTCTTATGCAGGAAATCTATCGTTAGCCGCACCAGACCTCCCAACCATGAATGACCTTTGATTTCCCCCGAGCTATGATAACTTGCCAGGCCTCAATAACCTCTACTGAGCCTTGCTAATGTTTATTTAACATTATCCTACTCACAATTTTTTTCCCTTGGCAATGTCCTGCCTTCAGGGGTTCTTTTCACCCTTAGCCTAGCATTGTTAACTCTTTTTCCTAAAAGTATAAGCCTTCTTTTCTCTGTGCGACGCTTTATTCACACTATTTATCTCCCACCAAGATGTCATACATAACCATCTCTCTCTCTCTCTCTCTCTATATATATATATATATATATATATATATATAATTTAATTTTAGGAAAATCAAGGTGAATCTGATTCTTCTCAGATTTTGGCAAGTTTAATCATCTACTCTCGTGTCAGCCAATATAATTTCTAGAATAAAATTAGTAGCTTTATTTATAATCTTGCACATCCTTTCCATTTATAGTAAGTTTGTTTCATCCTACTAAAGTCACTGGAGATGGTAACCATCAAATGACTAATTACTTACTTACAATGGGGGTGTTACAATGAACCGGTAGCACGATTATTATGCTACAAGTGTATTGTGTAAATGATAGAAATCTCAATTACATATTATCACTGATTGTAAACCTTTTATTTTGAACGAAGTGCTTTGTTTGTTTATGCATATATATATATATATATATATATATATATATATATATATATATATATATATATATATATATATATATATATATATATATATATATGGTGGTGATTTTTTTTTATTTGTGGATATATTCGTTACAGGTGGTATCAAAGCAAAGGTTCCACACTGAGGACCTGATTAGACATCGCCAAAACCTATTTGTGCGTGTATTCATAGGAAGAAGATAGATTATCATGAGGAGGAGAAGTTGACTCACCCCTACACCTTCAGGAAGACCTAGTACAAAACATGATACAATACAGGTAGAAGGAAAGAATTTTGAGTTGTGGATTTAGGTGGAAAGTGAACCGTGTAATAGAGCCATTGTAATGATGGAGACAATCCAACAGCTTCAAGAAGAAATGGAAACTCTTTGAATAGAAAAGGAACAACTTATACAGGAACAAGAACGGATTATCAAAAGCCTGGCATATAAGAAAAATCATCGAAATTCAAAACCAAGTTCTGATAACAGTAATCAAGGTGAGTCTCATCAAAGAAAAGAGGACTCTATGCTAAAAAGGAGGCAAACAAAGGAGTCCACAGGTGGTCAGAAGACTCAAGATAGTGAGATCAAAGAGACCTCTGTCAATGACGAGCATAGAAAGAAAAATAAATGATGAAAGGTTGAATTACAAGGATAATTTTAAAAAAATCATCCCCTAAGCTATGATGGTGAGACTAAGGAGGTTGTTGAGTGCTCGTTAATAAACTTAGAGAATTATTTTTAGATTTAGAATTACAATGAGAATTTAAAGGCTCAGTTATATTTTTATCAATTATGGAGAAACGATACCCACTGGTGGGAGGAAATAAAGGTTGTACATGTTTTTTTTTAACAATCAATTACATGGGATGCATTTCATAAATATTTCCATAAAAATACACGAAAAAATTGTTTTACGACGATGAAGTGAAGGAATTTCATGAATTGTGACTAGGGAAATTAACCATGGATGAGTATGTGGCTAAATTTATCACCTTTTGATATGTACCATATTTAAGAGAAGAAAAAGCTAAGGTGTAGTAGTTTGTAATTAGTTTTCTGACACACATGATGGAATGACTAAAATTTGAGTACCCGAAAACTATGGATGAAGTTATGCGGAACACCAGAATATGTTACTAGCATATGCAGAAAAAGGACATTAATAAGAGTTGGAATATGAAGAAGTAGCAGAGGGCGACACCAAATAATAGAAGAAATTGAATGAGTAAACATTGAAGTAATGTCAAAGGACAGTAGGGTGAACCCACAGAAAAATCGATTTGCAAATGAAAATAGGCTTGTGAATCCATCCAACAAAGTTGAAGGTGAGCTAGGACAAAGGCCACCGTTACGATCTTGGGGTTGTGGAGAACCTCATTATATTAAAATTTTCCACATCATGGGAGACTAGAGCCAATAGCGAACTTGTAGGAGGCATTAATAGTGGGTGATATAACAAGGGCAATACCTAAGACTAGTACAACATTGGAAGATCAATAGGTAGACTATCAACCCAACATGGTTGAAATGGAAGGTAAAATTTCTAAACATGTTGTTTCAATTTCGATAGATACTGGTGCCATTCTATGTAACTTAAATCCTAGACTAGTATATCTATGATAACTACAAACTAAGAAATTTAAAGGCCCCTCGTTTGTTTAACTCGCCAAAGGAGCCATGTAGCGGGTGGGAGGTAAGGTGGAAGATTGTTCCATTGAAATAGAAAATCAAATCATTAAGGTGAATTTAAATATCTTACCTTTAGGTTTGTATGACATTTTGATATGAATGGACTCATTGGAGGCTCATTGGTCTTTAGTAAATTGTAAGGAAAAGACTGCCAACTTTTTCAATGATGAAGGTATTAGATGAGAATTGCAGGGCATGAAGAGGCCAGTACAGTTAAGACCCATCACTCCTTCCCAACTAGGTAAGTGTTTGAGAAAAGGTTTTCGTATCTATGTGGTACAAGTGAGTTATGCTAAATCTGATAAATCATCCCTTGAGTTTAAAAATCTACCAATAACTCAAGATTTCATGGATGTGTTTCTGGAGAAAATACTAGGGTTGCCAACTAGAAAGGATATTGATTTAACCATATAATTAATTCCTGAAGAAACCCTAGTTTCAAAGGCTCCATATAGGATGAGCGTGCCTAGTTTGAAATAAACGAAAATACAGCTTCAAGAACTATTGGATAAGAATTACATACGCCCTAGTGTATCTCTCAAGGGAGTACCACTGCTATTTGTAAGGAGAAAAGACGACACATTGAGATTGTGCATTTATTATCATCAATTAAATAAATTAACCATTAAAAATAAATATCAATTAATGAGAATTGATTACCTGTTTAATCAGGTCAAAGATGCTAAGATATTTTCTAAGATTGATTTAAGATCGGGGTATCATCAAATTTCAAGAAAAGTAGAAGATATAGGAAAGCCCACTTTTTGCACCTGTTATGGGCACTATGAATTTGTGGTTCTACCTTTTGGACTGACCAATGCCCCTACAACATTCATGAGTTTGGTGAATGGAATATTCCATCCATACGTGGATAAATTTGTATTAATATTCATTGCTAATATATTGATTTATTCGAAAAATCTAGAAGAGCATCATCAACATCTGTGAATTGTGCTACAGGTTCTAAGGGAACACCAGTGGTATGCAAAATTCAGCAAATGTGAATTTTTCAAAGAACAAATATAGTACATAGGACACATTATCAACAAGAAGGTAGAGTGGTGGACCCAGAGAAAATTATATTGATCATGGAATGACCCATCCCAAAAATGTCATAGACATACAATCCTTTCTAGGATTGGTTGGATACTATCGTCGATTTATAAAAGGATTTTGGAAGATGCCCCATCGCTTGACCTCATTTCATAGGAAGGAAAAATATTTTAATTGGACTAAGGAGTTCCAACAAAGTTTCAACCAATTAAGGCACTTGTTAACTATTGCACCAATCCTTTGAATAACTTATCCATGCAAGGAATTCCTAGTGTGTATCGATGCATGCCAAATAGGAATTGAGGCGTTCTCATACAAGAATGTCGTGTGGTGGCATATGAGTTACAAAAATTGAAGGATCATGAACAACGCTATTCATCTTATGGTCTAGAACTCATCACAATAATTGATGTGCTGAAAAGGTGGCGACACAATCTATTGGGGGGGAAAGTTTATTCTTATGACAGATCATATTAGTCTTACAAAATTTTTTCATCAAACAAACTTGAATGCTTGACAGGAACAATGGACAACATTCCTAAGTGAATTCAATTTCGAAATTAAGCATTTAAAAGGTAAATAAAATCAGGTTGTTGATCCCTTAAGTCAAAAATTAAATTGATCTATGAAATTTCTTCTAGTAAGATTCAATTTGATTTCACAAGACAAATCAAAGAGGCTACCCTGAAGGACCCCAAATATTAGTTTTTATGGCAGAAAGCAAAGCAGGACAATAGCTCTAAAAGAAATCTAGGATATCAGGTCAATAGCGAGGGCATGTTTCTATATAGAAAAAACATTTATACACCAAATTAGAAATATGTAGAAATATTTATTTTTTATGAATATCATAGAAAACCATACACTGCACACTCAGGTTATCATTGACTAATTGCAGCAATAAGAAGAGATTATTTTTCGCTAGTTATGAAATCTGAAACAACCCGATACCTAGCACAATGCTTAGAATGTTAGTAGGTGAAAGCTAAGCACCAACACCCAACCAAATTGCTTCATAACTTACCCATTCCTAAATGGAAACAGAAAATGGTATCTCTATATTTTATCACTGGACTACGAAAATAAAAAAGAAATAATGACTTCATAATGGTGGTGGTGGAAAAATTGAGCAAGGCTACTCATTTTATTCCATTTCAATCAACTTATAAAGTGGTGCAGATAGCTGACATTTTTATGAGAGAAAGTTTTAGGTTGCATGGGATTCTTAAAGTGGTTATCTCAGACTGGGATGTAAAGTTCACCTCCGCATTTTGGAAGGCATTATTCACTGGCCTAGGCACTCAGGTATAGTTCAATACTGCTAACCATCTACAAACATATGGATAGAATGAGCATGTAAATCAAGTGCTAAAGGATATGCTTAGAATGTTTGTAATGTAGCAACCCACAAAGTAGGAGGAATACATACATTTAGTGGAGTTTGCATACAATAATGCCTATCACGCATCATTGGAAATGAGTCCATTTGAGGTATTGTATGGAAGAGGCTATCGAATTCCAGTTAACTGGAATAGCCCTGAGGATAAATTGATGTTGGGCTTAGACATGCTAAAAGATATGGAAACCATGATGAAGAGAGTACGTTCTAATTTAAAGGTTGTGCAAGATCGACATAAGATTTATGAAAACCAAAAAATATTTGATTAGGAGTTCCAAGTTGGGGATCATGTTTATTTAAGGGTAAAACCCAAAATACATACTCTAATATGGAGTGGATGTATTAAATTGGCCCTGCGGTTTTGCAGACCATTCTAAATAATTGTTGGAATCTGTCTAGTAGCATATCAGCTAGCATTACCTAGACATATTTGTGTTCATAATGTATTTCATGTCTCCTTATTAAAAATATATATACATGATCCTGGCCATATAATTCATTGGTAAGACACTAAGGTAGAGTGATTGAATGAATTTAGGTCCCTCTTTTATATTTTTGGTATTATTACCATTATTAACCTAATGTGAATATATTGAATGTCGGTCGAATGAGACAGGGATTTCATGGTCAAACCCATGTGTATCCTTAATTAGAGAGAATCAGTATTGCAGAGACAAGTTATCCCCCAGGTTAAGGTGCAATGGCAACACTTTAGCCTAGAAGAGGATACCTAAGAGGATGAACAAGTCGTGCAAGAAGCTTACCCATACCTGTTTCGAGGAGAATGAACACTGAGGAAACTATTCCAATCGAGGGGAAGAATTTGATGACCCCTGGTAATTTTGAGTTACTGTAGTTAAATAGATTCATTCAACAATGGATGGTTAATAAACAAGGATAACATTTGGAAATCGAGATTATGTTTTTTTCTCTTAACTATAGTTGGAGAGAAATGCTAGAGTAAGCATACCCCAGGCAATTAAAAAATTATGAGTAGTTATCTACATAGATCCCTTCTAAAAAGAAAAAGGCCTCAGGAAATGTCAAGAGGGTATAAATAGCATTAGGCAAGAAAGAGGGGATAGTTAGAGAAGTGGAAATGACTCAAGAGCTGGATAGTCAATGGAGTCCATTTTGGGAGATGGGGCTCAGAATCTATGGCTAAGTCTTGTAAGGACTAGATAGCTTAGATAAGTCATAAAATACTAGTTCAAATCTACCTGGGGATAGCTAGCTCTAGGGGAAGGAACAGTGAAGACTGGCCTCACGGTTGGGTGGAGTGTTTCACTTCCTTGTATTTTTAATTTCATTTCAAGGGAAAAGGGTATTAGAAACAATATTTTCTTGTTCTATAATAAGTTCTATTTCTGTGTATTTATTGTGGGTTGAAAAATTTAAAAAGAAAGTCATATTCTGTGTATTATTAAAAGTATGAAAGTATGGTCTTTCTCTTTGTATATTTAATTTTATTTTATAAAGGATGTCTGTGTTAGAGTACAAGATGAATATATATAGAAAATATTTTTTTTAACAAAAGACCTGGTAAAACAAAATAATTTAAATTTTGGAAACTAGGTAAGATCTGAGGAGATGGCATGGATGAGACTAGCCGAAAACAAGGACCCTGCCATTCACCTGTGACTAGTGAGTAAGCCCGAGGACCGAGACATTTTTTTTAAAACTAGGAAAATGAGGTAAAGAACCATGAGAGGCTTAGTTCTGAGCCAACAAACTAGTCAGGCCTAGAACAGCCCCTTAAGGGCTCTAACATAGTGTTAGGTGTAAAAAAATTAAAATTAAATATAGCAACAATTGATATTAACTAATGTTGTTTGCATGCACAACTAATTTTAAAAAGAAATTGAATAAATTAGCAAAAGAGAATGACCAATATATAAATCTTTTGTTACTTGTTGAGAGATTTCGTTCTTTCACCATTAATAATACTGAAGACTAACAACAACATATCTTATGAAGCATGAGAAGAAATGAAATGACATCCATTAATAAATCACAATAACAATAAAGATGATCCATTAAGGAAAGAGAAACCACAACAATAAATTAAATAGTATCTACTGTAGGAAAATAACACAGTTCGTAATAAATTCCTCATATTTGAACAAAAGAGGTCCATTTACTATGGAATAAGTTCTAATAGAAGTTGTAATGAATTGAAATTAACAAGCATCGTGTAACCTCAAAACTTTAACCGAGTAACAATTACATTGAACCACCACTCGACTATGTCGAGGGTTTTAATAAAAAACTAATGAACCCATATTAAATAAAAGAAACCCAAAAGTTGGGCACCTTCTAGAGAACCCCTGAGGGGTCAAACGCAAATGACACACCTGTAGATTCAGGGGAATGGAAACCATCATTAATTTTTGCTGAAGTCTGAAACTTGTAGGAATGTGCCCAGGGGGAAAAGGTTCTATCTGCAAAAAGTGGGAGAAACCAAGTTAGAAAGAATTCGACTAATCATAATTGCGAAAGAAAATCATATGGCTATGCAAATGGAGGCTTACCTATAGATCTATAGGGTTCATCTAGAAATTTTACTCTATGCATTGGGGTATCAAGTAGCCATTAGAAAACATAAAAGAAAACCCTCTGAATGACCTCGACAAACCAAGCCCAACAGACATAATCCATTCATGAAGCAATCGATTACCTTCCAGAAGAAGGGACAAACCTTGTCGGACAAGCAATCACAACCGGAGAACCTTGGAACTGAACCCAAATCTAGCCTTGCTGTTAGACTTTCGAAATTTTGATAAACATCCAATCAAACCAACAATGTATTAAGTTATAAGAGTGGGGTTACAGTAGGACTGTAATAGAAAAAGGAATTATAATGAACTTACCACTTAATCTAGGAACTGTAAGATGACTGGGTTTAGTTCAGTTGCATCGAGAATTGCTAAAGGGTACCAGGGTATGTAGAGATTCAAATGGTAAGGGATGAAACCATTTCGCTGGAGGTATCGACACAAAAAAATAAAGAAAGAAAATGACGTCGTAGCAAGAGGGGTTGGGAAAAATTAGTTTTATGATCTTTGTTTAGGATGTGAGCTATGGATGGAGTCATGGATGAAGTTTTTGTAGTTTCAAGAGGCCTCTATGATGGCATAATTAATTAATCCATTAAATGAGCTAGAGTGTAATCAACTATATCATGTTGGTTGAAATATTAAGTTTTCATTTCAATATGATAATGCCCATGTGGCCCATTAACATTTTTATAATGTTACAAGTGTATTGCGCAAATGATTAGAATCTCAACTACATATTATCAGCAATTGTAGACCATTTCGCTTGCCAGAAGTACTTTATTTGGCTATGCATATATAAATTTAGTGGTTATTTTTATTTTTATTTTTATTTGTGGATAGATTCGTTAAACTAAAATAACTATTTTAATTTAAACCATACATTACAAATATCTACCATACTAAGTTGGTATAGAAACATATATTTTTCAATAAAGTCATAGTATTAGACAAAATTGAACTTTTATGCTCACTTAAAGACCACAAACTTCATAATTGGAGCAATTTCATTCAATTTAAGGTAAAAAAGATAAAAGTAATAATAAAATTATATATATAAATGACTTGTTGCAATTCCTTAATTTAACCTCTCCTTCAACCCTTAAGACCTATATTTTTTATTCGGTGAGAATATCTATAGTAAAAGTAATTTTAGACACTCGTTCGTGGTATCAAATTTGCAATTATAACAAAAATTCCTGAAGGCCATTCTAATTTATTATGTTGAAAGGGAAGAACTATTATTTCTAGTGATAATGACTATGAAAAATAATCATGCTAAAACCAACATAGTAGGATACCCTATTGATCTGCCACAAACCATGCCAATAGATCTTGAGGCCAATGCAAAGAAGAGTTTGGAATCACAAAATTCATACAAGAATTGAAATTGTTCATACAAATAAAAATAGCCCAAGTAATACCATTAGGTGATGCTTGCAAAAGAACCCAACCCCCAATGTTACTGAAAGGAGAGTAGAAGGGAACTCAAATAAGCACTCATACAAGAACACTAAAGAGAACTCAATTTACAAACAATTTTTTCACTAAAAGAAAGAGACAAGTGATCTAGAGCTACTATATTATTACATATTTTATTTAGAGAAATTTTGTAACATTTTATTACCAATTTACCCAAGTAACCACTCATACAAAAACATTAAAGAGAACTCAATTTAAAAACCATTTTTCACTAAATAAAAAGCCGAGTAATCTAAAACTACTATATTATTAGATATTTTATCGAGAGAAATTGTGTAACATTTTAATATCAATTTAGAATTTCTAAAATTATGAAATGAAAATACAATATGGATTATTATATTATTTTCAATAAAATCTTTTCAAAAAATTAATTCTTATCTTACTTTATGAAATCAACTACATAAAATGAAACACAATACACCTCAATAGTGTAAAAAAAAAGTTAAATAATTATTTGCAATATTATTGTACTTCAATTCTATCATTTTATTACAGATTCAGCATCACTAGATTATCTCCTTGCATTATTTTGCATTAACCATTTCTCTTATCGTTAACAACACTTAATAAAATAAAGCATATCACATCTTATCAATCAAAAGCAATCATAAATCGTCCTTGCAATGTTAACATGTTCCGTATCTATCATGCTACTTAACAAGTATCTTATTATTACCAAGTTATCCTATCACATAATTTTCGATTAACCATTGCTGCTTTTGTTATCCAGATTTGATAAAACCAAACTAATATAACTTGAAAAATAAAATAAAAAACTATTTAAAATAATCAATTAAAAATATGTGAAATAAAATACCACTTATATTTGGACTTGACTTAATTTCCGAATAACGAGGTAGCAAACCACTCAATAATATCATAAACTAAATGAAAACATGCCATATTTAACCATAAATATTGAAAATCTATATGAAACAAAATATTAGGAAGTTTTGTGCTATTTCATCATATACTTAAGATTCCGCCCAATCGAAATGGAGCAGACACCTTTATTAGTCACTGTCAAGGCATGAATATAACAACTGATTTTCATGTTTAGCATTAATATTTTAGCATTGGTCATGACAGCTTTTAATGTTTAACTTTATAAATCATTATAATATTTCTTTTTAATTAAAAATTAATTGGTTAGCATATGATTGGCTTAAAAGTTTGTGTCTTATTTCATCTTTCTTCATGTGTCCCATGGCATCCATGAAATTTGGTCACCCTCAAAATTCACCAATTTTAAGGAGGATTATGATTGGCATAAACTAAAACTAAAACTAAAACTATAATTAAGTAAATTATAATCATATTACCTAAAACTGAATGAAATTAACAATACAACCTAAGTAAAAATATAAATAATTAATCTAAAGTACAAACTAAAAAGTGATAATATTAACTAAAATTCAAAATAAAATTATAAGGTTGAACTAAATTAAATTATTATAAAAATTGAAGTAACAAAACTAGAGAAAATATTAAAAGTAATTAAAATA
This sequence comes from Pinus tabuliformis, assembly GCA_031772625.1. Classification (NCBI taxonomy): domain Eukaryota; kingdom Viridiplantae; phylum Streptophyta; class Pinopsida; order Pinales; family Pinaceae; genus Pinus; species Pinus tabuliformis. The sequence continues at coordinate 1,001,477,403 of CM062820.1, forward strand.
AAATTGAAGAAATAACTAAATGACATTTAAAACTAAACTAAAACAACTAAAAATCTTAATTATAATCATATTAACTAAAACTGAGTTAAATTAATAATACAACCAAACTAAAAAATAAAGTAAAAATCAATCACTCAATCTAAATTACAAATTAAAATGTAATAATATAAGAGTATATTATTAATACAATTAAAGAAAAAAAAATAAGAAAAAATCAATAATTTAAACCAAAAGATAATAACATAAAAATATCTTAAATAATAACCCAAATAAAATTATGAATTTAAGTCCGCATAGGGTAGCTCAAGTGGCAATGGCCGTGGAAATGAAGTCTCACCGAACCGGAGATCTTGGGTTCGATTCTTGTGCTACCCTCCCTGGAAATGGGGTGAATAACGGACATGTAAAAACTCGAAAATGAGAAGGTCCCACCTAAGCTTACAAAAAAAAAAAATTATGAATTTAAACTAAACTAAATTATTATAAAAATTGAAGTAACTATTAGAAAAATATAATTATATAAAAAAATATTTATTAAAAATAAAAATAGATTTATGAAATTAAACTAAACTAAATGATTATAAAAACCGAAGTAACCAAAATAAACTAAAAGCTAAAAATAAATGAAATAAAACTAAATTAATAATTAAAGCACATTTAAATATAAACTAAAACTATATTTAAGAAAAAAAAATGGTCATATTACTTAAAACATAATGAAATTAATAATAAAATTTGATCATAAGAGTACAGAGCTTTGCTAATGTAACTGTTTTTGAGTTCTTTGTATTAGTTGATAGTTATCATTATGTAATGTTTTATTTTATGGCAGACCTTTAATCGGCTTAAGGTAGGAGCATAATTTAAAAATCAAGCTTGCATTTGTATTTGCATTTATAAGGGATTTCTTGGTCTAATTTTTTTGTGCATAAATACTTTCAAAATTTACAATAATTCAAAAGAATCTGATCAGGCTTTTCTATCGCGAACGTATAGCTTTTTGTAAATTTGAAAATTAGTTAGTTGCCTCAACTTTTGGTAAAATTCTAGTTTATTTCACATTTCAAATTATAAGATATTTTGTCGTACATCGTGTATCAATATATTGTTAAACTAGTCTTATCATCATCTCGGAAAATTCTTATTTGTTAGAAACACAATTATACTTGTAATTTAATTTTTCCACTTACCAATCAATAATCACCAACATCCTTACATGACAAACTTATGGATATGGGTGTTTTTCATTGATTTTTAGATTAATGTGATGGAGTTATAATTGTTTTTAAATATTTTTTAAAAGGAGTTTAATTTTGTTTATATAAAAAATAAATAATTAATAGATAATATTAATTTATTTTATTTTTTATTATAAATTATTTTGTATATAATAATGTTAAAATATTTTAGTTTTAGTGGTTGGGTAGATAATTTATTTTTTTAGAGATGTGGGTTGAAGTTTTTGGAAACATGTTGTAATTGTTGTAATAATTGTATTTAATATAATAATGATAGTCAATATTTTGTTGTTGTTCATTTTTATGCCAACTACCAACACAATGGAAAATGCATTGATTTACTGATTTTATATAATGCTCGTGGGTATCATTTCATTATCACATTAAACACTAGTTTCATTAGTTCCATGTTTTCTAAGATTATTTTTAATTCTAGAAATAAATTCAATTCCAAATATAACATTTCTAAAATTAAATTAATTTTAGTGATGTTGTCTTGAAAATGGAAAGTAGTGAATTCAGATATGTTTATAAAAAAGAATATATATACATTTCTTCCACCAACATTCTTTACACTACATCATTATAAGTCACTCATGAATATGAACATCCAACAATAATAATTAAGTTCCAAAAATTTAAAAGTTGAAACTTTCATTCTTGCATGCATCAACGACGTGTCTCACTTATATAGCTTCAATTTAAACCACATTAAATGTAGATTTTATTTTTCATTACATTCAATGATTATTAGAATTGATATTGTTCTTTCAAATTAAACCTATATAAACAACAATATATACACTAACTTGTATTTTAAATTCCTAATTTTTTTTTATTACATTCGATGCTTATTACAAATGATATTGTTCTTTCAAATTAAACCTATATAGACAACAATTTATACACTAACTTGTATTTTAAATTCCTAATTTTATTTATTATTATTTTTTTAATATATGTAATAATATATGAATTGGTTAATTTTTATAATAGTGTAATACTTAAAAATAAGAATTTAAGACTTCTTGCCAACTTATAAAAAATTGTTGGTGGTTAAGTCCACATGATGAACCTTCCTTAAAAGTCTTCTAAAAATCTCTAGGAGAAAATAATAAAAAATATTAACCTAGGGAGAGAGGGATTATGTTAATCACTTAATTGGAGACAAATACTAACTATGGTGGAATAAATCACTATGGGAGAGAAATGAATGCTTTAAATGAAAATAAAAGAATATTTTTTGAAAAAAATAAAACAAAGAATCCAAAAGGTTGACATACCTTAAAGTGGGACATTCATAAAAATAAGCTAAGAAGAAATCTATAAAATAAATCCACATAGTAATCAAAGAGTTGTTTATTCGATAGGCCAAGAAGATATTATCTCGGGAGGAATTGGTAAAGAGACTCCATGGTTGGTTGTAATGTGCTTTGTTCATGAATATTCCACAAGCAATGATGGATAGATGGAATGTTCTTTATTGTTATATTGAAATTTACCTGATTAAATTATATGTTTTAGTATTCTAGTTTTATTGATCTATATGTAGAATTACATTTGTATACATGATTGCTAATTGATATTAATTTATGTACATGTGTGGAAGAAAGATGGATTTAATGGAAATTTTAAGAGTAAAATAAGTTGGTAACCTAAGATTTGTTTCGAAAAGAAGGATTGCTGAAAAAATGCAATAGTTACTCAATTGCATAATTAAGGTCTCTAATGATTTATGAACATAAATTTTTTTTATCAAAAAAGGATTGAAGGATAACAATATAATAAGAAGAAGTCTGTTATGGTCATTATATTGAAGTTTTATTAAGAATATTGAAACTTTATTAGGATCCTATATGGTTAATGGAGAACATGCATAGATCTATAGGAAAAGGAAAACTACAAGATCTTTACGATCATTTTAATTTGAATCTGGAATATTTTTTTTTGAAGTCTAGCTAAAAAGGGTTAATGACAAATAGAGTAACTTTATATTCATCCTTTTTAAATATAAAAATATTCTTTTCAAAACTTACATTCTCTATTTATACCAATTAGTATGATTGTATATGGTCGACTCGTATTGTGATTCCCTTGAGAATATTAAAATAGAGATAGTATCTTTATACATAACCATGATCCCTTGTAATAAAATAAGGGACGTAAGTTAAATCTATCATCAAAAGGCATATCGCTCTTCACTGTAATGAATGGGAACCATGATACATTAAATAAAGAATTAATATATGTTCGGCGAAATATATACATATAAATAAATTGTTTATTTATATGATGGAGAATTCATGTTTACATGTGTATATCTATCTATATCAATATATATAAATTTATGTACGGGAAAAATACATAAAAACTAGAAACAATGAGCATAAAATCCATTTGGGTAAGACATAAGACACGTGAACAGTCAAAGGAGATTATAGGTAAGTTATAATTATCAAATCTAAATAGCATTATATACACAATAGTGGAAGTCAAAAATATTATCATTTAAGTCAATTTCGGCCAGACGCTATTATATACGAAATATACATAAAAAATTCCATGACAAAATCTACATAACCATTTTATTAAATATAAAAGAAAAAGGACTAATAAGCATGGAGGATGCACACAGGACCCATGGTGTCATGCCCCCAATTATTTTTTTGTTAAATTGGCCGGGTGCGGCACCGCCTAAGTAATTAACATCTTCCATTGTTACTTACTTTATGAACTATGCCCTAACATTTATCTTAAACATGAATAACATATTAATGTGCAGAATCCATTAATATTAAACATCAGAAATATAGAACGGCAAGAGAACAACATCACATGTAAAGTCAATCTTTTATTATATGAGGGGATTTTTACAATGACCGAGAGTATAAATAGACCGACGTTATACCCGAGTTGGGTGCCCACCCATACAAGACCGCACGGTGGTCTCACCACAACCCAACAATAATACACGACAAAAGTTTCCTTTGCCCAAGTGGGAGGGCACCCCCGTGCATGACCCTTGCCACAATACAACCCAAAACTTGTCAACTCGTTCGGTGGGCAGGTGCCTTAGAATGCCCTCCACCCGTGCTCTACAACCTTATTAAACTCGTGCAAGACTTGGTAGACTTTGCTCGGCAAGCGGGCGCATAGTGTTGCGCCTTGCTGCGGCTCCTCCTCCCTTACTTCACACTTCTTGCTCATTGGTTGAAGACCGAATGTTTGGTGATCAAATGGCAAGCTTCATCGCATAGTTTATATGCCTCCTTGTGTGGAGATCATGCCCTCGACTGACCCTTCCACCTATCTATCCAACCGCCACGTCTATGCAATCGTTCAACATTTTTGTGGGTCGGCCCACCCATGGCGCAGGACCGCCCACCAATTCGTCCATTGTTTGCCTCACGCCCTTCGTTCGGCTTGCAATACGAGCTCCTCCACTCGCCCTTATAAACTTCGAATGGTAATTTGTCCACACAACAATATGTGACGCCTTTGGTCATTCCTCGTGGTTCTTTCATGAGTTATTTGCTATGCATGGTGGATGGAGTGCACGCCCGGTCGCGTGTCAACCGCAGGGCGTTACATCCTCCCCCACTCGAAATCATTATCGCCCTCGACAATCCTGACTGCCTCAGTAGCTTCCTATCATACTTCTCAATATTCTTCTTCCATCTCCAAAGTGAGTCCTCTGATTCCCACCTTTCCTCCTCCGGTGCATTCTTCCATCTGACAAGAAGTTCCCATTTCATGTGGCAACCAATCCCTATAGTTCTAAAGATCAGAATCTTCTCCAACTCCAATCTGGGCTTGTCCACAATCCTGACTGGTCCTCTCGATGGTTTAGCCCTCTCTGGATGATCAGTATTAAGTCTGCATCTGTTCAACTGACTCATGTGAAAAACCAGATGCTTCATGTGCATATGGTGTGGAAGCTCTAGCTCATAAGCAACTTCCCCCACTCTCCTCTTCACTTGGAATGGTCCCTCATACTTCCGTGTTAGTTTTCTCGCGGTCCCCTTGGCTAGCTGAAACTGCTCCCCGGTATTCCTGAGAAACACCATATCTCCCACACTGAAGTGCACATCCCATCTTCCTTGATCAACCCATTTCTTCATTCTCCTTGCAGCTTCGTGCAAGTGCAACCGTGCCAACTCCAAGCTCTCATCCCAAGCCTTCATGAACTTCTTCGCATGAGGACTCCTAAAAAAACCTCTTTTCACTTTGGTATGTGGTGCAACTCGCATCTGTCCATTCAGCAACTCAAATGGACTGTACCCCATCGCAAAACTCTTTTGAATATTGTAGCTGAACTGAGCAATATCCAAGAGTTCAGGCCAATTCTTCTGATTAAACGTCACATAATGTCTCAAGTAATCCTCCAGCAATGCGTTGATCCTCTCAGTCTGTCCATCTATCTGCGGATGGTAACTCGAAATCATAAACAACTCTGTCCCGACTAACTTGAACAATGTGGTCCAAAATCTCCCTGTAAAACATGGATCTCTATCCAACACATTGCTTAATGGCATCCCTCAATACTTCACTATGCTCTTAAAGAACAACTCCACAGTCTGCTTGGCTCCACAAGGCATCTTTGTTGGAACAAAGACAACATACTTGAAAAACGATCAACCACGACCATAATCCCATTATACCCCTGAACCTGTGGCAACTGAGAAATGAAGTCCATCGAGACACTCGTCCATGGCCTCTCAGGAATCGGTAAAGGCTGCAACAGTCCTCCTTGCCTCTGATTATCCGATTCGTCCTACTGAAAAATGATGCACGTATGTACATACTCCTCTACATCCTCTCACATCTTCTCCCAAAAGAATCCTCTCTACAGCAATGCCAAAGAACGATGCTGCCCTGGGTGGCCAGCCCACTGTTGTTATAGACATTTTTTGGCACTCCAACCCCAACCATAAATGTCCATAAAACAAGGGCTCTTAAGTCCCTAAAAGTGTTGTTCCAACCTCCAAAATAACAAGGTCAACTGATTACATCTTCTCCTAGAAGTTCTCCATGAAAAACTGCTCAGAACTGGTCAAAACTGGACCATCTCACCTGCTCCATGGTCAAAGTGCGTTTCATCCCACCTAAATACACACGGGAGGTGCGATGCATACTGAAAAGCCCTTCTATGGGCTGTGATGGGTGAGAGTGGACAAATGGCAGGGTCAATCTGCAAGGTGGAGGATCATGGAATCTTCCAAAAACTTCTCCTGTGACACTTGCCTCTCTACATTTTCCCAGGGATGATTAAGAGATCATCAATCTCCAAGTGGAATCAAGAACTATCAGAGAGAGGACACTAATCAAATCTCAAAAGCTGACTCACCCCCCTTGCAAACATCTATATATGGATCCCTCATCCCAGAAATCGAAAGGCTGGAATTTTGTATCTTGTAAGGGAGTGATGCTGGTTTCTTGGTGCAACATCATAGTGTTGCGTGATCTAAGCTTTTCATGAGGTGAAGAAGGGCTTTCTTGCTGAGAGGATGATGCTGGGTCAAAAAAATTGGTCGTAATCCTCTTTGCTATTCTTGATTATTAATAAATCTATTCAAGTTTTCGTCCACATTCTTGTATGATTGATGATATATGCATTTTTGTGGTCAATATATATCTGGTCCTATATTGTTTATGATAATAGATCTATGTTCTTGGATAACGTTATGCTGCTTTGATTCTACAGGTACTCTTTGAAGCTGGGTAGACGAGGAAGCGAGTGGCAAAGATCTATCAGAAGGGAGAGGAATCAAGGAAGGAACCAAGCGTAAGACAGAGGTTGGTCTCCTTTATTCCCCTCTTATCTACTTCTCATAAAGGAAAATGAAATTAGTTTTAGTTTGTTTGTTTCTAAGGTAGCTACTAGCCTTAGTGGGACTAGCATCTCTGCATAGACACTAGATTTCCCGATAACAAAAGGGCGACTCCGTTGGGGAGCGAATAGATTGTTTGTTTGTCTACATTTGTTTGCTTTATAAAGTTACAGATGGAGCCTGAAGTCAAGCCAACTAGCCTTCGAACTGCATTTGCTATGCAAGTGCAAAGTAGATCAATGCTACTTTAGTCTATCTCCGGGTTTTGTTTATAAACTGAACAATCGATTTACAAGCTCTCTAATTGCCCTTGTGGTGGCTCTATTAACCTCCTTAGATCTACCCCTGTGATTTATTTACTGATTACCACTTGCTTGGCCTAAATCCCTGAACTGACCTACAAACTGTGACTCGAAACCCAGTTGAAGTCTCGTCCCTGGACCATCGCACTATCTCTTATTTGGATTCTGGATGCATCGCACTTCCCTAGTGTAGTAGGTGCACTGCATCTCTTTTTCCCTGTGTTACAGGTGCACTAATCAGACAAGGCCTCTTCTGATCTTAGATTTTGGTTTCTGTTTTCACTCTTTTCAGCTCTATTCAAGAGTTTTGTTGTCTGTAGTCAGTACACCTCTGTTGAACCCACCTTCCTTGCCATTATTCGGCCTCCATTGTGCAAAGAACGGTAAATGTTTTATGTATTTTGAGCCATTTTCAGTTCTCTTTACAAAGAAGTAGCGTAATGGAGCTGTTGTTTATTGATTTGAAAGTGTCGCAAGTGTCGTTTTGTTGGGTCCCTATAATACTAGTGATTACCCCATTACTATTGTAGTTATACCCCTTATTTATATTGTTGTGCCCCTATTACCCCCATGTTTTTATTTCTGTGGCCCATAGAATCCCTCTATTGTTATTTTTGTGGCTTTATATTATTATTGTTAGGTCGGCTGGATTATATTGTGACTCCTTAGACTCCTATATATAGAAAGGAGAATTTTTCATTTGTATCATAAAAGAATTGTTCATTTATGTAATGTAAAGGAGGTTTCCCCCTCGAAGAGGCTAAATTCTAAGGCGTTGATCTATCTTTTCTATCTTTTCTTGAGCTGGTTTCATAACATTTGGTATCAAAGCTTTGGATTCTAGGGTTTCGCTGCTCCAAACAAGTCATCGTGGCATTTTCGCTATAACTTTTTTTTTTTTGTGACATTTCAGAAGTTGCAAAAAAAACCCATTTGAGAGGAAATCACGCTGAACCTTGGGACCAAATTTCAGAGCTTTTCGCACGATATTTGCGAAGATATGATCTGAGAAAGTTGGTATTTTTGCAGACTCCTGAATTACATTCAAAACAGGTGACCTGGGGAAAATCGTCATAACTTTCTCTCTGGGGATCGGATTGAATTTTTGTAAGAAGGTAAAGAAAGAGGATAGACTTTAGTTTCTTGTATGTGTGGTTCAGATTCAAAGGTTGAAACAGTGACTCGTGGCATGTCGTACAAGTTCGCTCTATTGAACTAGTCTAAAAGCAAGTCACTGTGGGAGATTTCACATAACTCTTCCTTGGAGAACCCAATTCGGGTTAGACTTGTGGCATTGGAAAGAGGACGCAGAAGGCTACTACATGTCACAATTTCAGAACTGGATGATCTAAAATTACAGAGATACATCAAATTCAATATCAGGCTTCTATAAAGTGAAAAAAGGTGTGTAGTTTTTTTTTTTTAATTTTTGTGTAAGCTTGGTTTAACGGAATTCAAAGGGAATAGTAAAGCATTATTATCAGTAACTGATGCCCCAAGGAAAGAAAATGCAAACACCTAGTAAGGAACCTGAAAGCTCGAGCATGACTCATGAAGAAGAAGAAGAAATGCTACATGGTATATCAAATTACAAGAACAAGTGCAACAAATGTCATGCTCACAAAAGCTAATAGAAGCTAAGATAAGTGGCGTGGAATCTAATATAAATGGCATGGAATCTAAGATAAATGGTGTGGAATCTAAGATAAATGGCATGGAAGTTAAGATGGATGATTTGAAGACAGATTTGAGGACAGATTTGAAGACAGACATGGCAGATTTGAAGACAGATTTGACAAATTTTCTACAAGAAATACCTACTAATGGTGAAAAGGTTGTAAAGGAAACTCATGATGTGAAAAAAAGTAATGTTAATCATGATTCCATAGACTCTAATGTTGGATCGAAGACCCACCATATTCCAAAAATCGATATGAGGAAGTTTGATGGCAAGGATCCTGCCACATGGATATTACAGATGGAGCAGTTCTTCGATCTCAATAATGTGCAAAACACACAAAAGGTACGTATGGAAACTGTATATTTGGAACCAAATCAGTTTGTATGGTATCAATGGCTTTGCTCTCGTAAAAAATTTATCACTTGGGCAATTTTTACGGAAGAATTGATAGCACATTATGAAGATACAAAAAGCAACACTTTTTTTAGCCAATTGATAAGTCTCAAACAAAAGGGTTCAATAATGGAGCACATTGAGGAGTTCCAAAAATTGAACATAAGGGTAAAAGATATTCCAGAGGAGCATAGGATTGATGTGTTCATAGGGTCTTTAAAGGATAATATCCAACATGATGTTCGCCTTTGGGAACCTGATTCATTAGAGAAGGCATTCAGGTTAGCAAGAAAAATGGAAAGCAAAATTATGGCAACCAGGAAGCATACCACTCACAACTATAAAGAAGGAAGTGTTGTTTCCCCTAGTCTTCCACAACCTATAAGGTTGACACCACAACAATTGGAAGAAAAAAGAGCAAAAGGGCTTTGTTACAGTTGTGATAGCAAATACACTAAAGGTCATAAGTGTGCTGAGAAGAAATTATTCTACATAGATTGTGAAGAGGAAGAAGAAAAGGAGCAAGAAAGGTCAAAAGAAGAAGATATACTCCAGGAACAAAGCCTAGATGAAGAACAAATAAATCCAACCATATCTTGTAATGCATTGGCGGGAATTACCACTCCTCAAACCATCAAGATAGAAGGACAAATCAAGAAGGAAAAGGTAATAGTGTTGATTGATTCAGGAAGCACCCACAATTTTATTCATTGTAGGGTAGCAAAAGAATTGAATTGCTTCCTATATCCAGCACCAGAGTGTCAAGTGATGATTGCAAATGGAGGAACAATAAATTGCTCTGGAAGGTGCCATAATATCAAGCTATCCATGGGAGAATATGTATTGACTAGCCCAATGCTTTCCATTCCAATGGGAGGTGCTGATGTTGTACTAGGAGTCCAATGGCTACAATCCTTGGGTACAATAGCTTTTAATTTTCAAGAAATTTTCATCAAATTTTCTATGGAAGGAAAGGAAGTTGAATTAAGGGGTATTGCAGGGAAACCAGGAAAGATAATCAGCTCTAATGGTATGACAAAGCTTCTAAAAAAGGAGCAAAGAGGTGTAATTGCACAATTATGTTCGCTAGATGTTTCCACATCGGAATCATCTATTTCTCCAGATCTCCAAAAAGTCCTGGACAATCATTCCAAGGTATTTGAGACTCCCAAAGGTCTCCCACCTATGCGTGATCATGATCATGCTATTCATCTGATTCCAGGAAGTGTTCCTCCAAACATCAGGCCGTACAGATATCCCTATGTCCAAAAAAGTGAAATTGAACGTATGGTTGCAGAAATGCTAGAGGCTGGTATAATTCAACCAAGTCAAAGTTCTTTCTCTGCTCCAGTAGTATTGGTGCACAAGAAGGATGGATCATGGCGCATGTGTCCGGATTATAGGGAGCTCAACAAGCTCACTATTAAAGATAAGTTCCCCATTCCTGTCATTGATGAATTACTGGATGAATTGCATGGATCAATTTACTTCACCAAGTTGGATCTTCGTTCGGGATATCATCAAATCAGAATGAAGATTGAAGACATTCCGAAAACGGCATTTAGAACTCATGAGGGTCATTATGAATTTTTGGTCATGCCTTTTGGCCTTACCAATGCACCTTCAACATTTCAAGGTTTGATGAATTCAATTTTCAAACCATTCCTTAGAAAATTTGTGTTAGTATTTTTTGATGATATACTAATCTAAAGCAAGTCTTGGAAGGATCATGTTGAACATGTTGACAGGGTGCTACAACTATTGGAGGAGAAACAATTATATGCAAAAAGATCCAAATGTTTCTTTGGAGTCCAGGAGGTGGAATATTTGGGTCATATTGTATCTCATGAAGGAGTTAAGGTAGACCCTAGCAAAATTAAAGCCATTAAGGAATGGAAAATCCCCACATCCATAAAGCATCTGCGAGGATTTCTTGGGTTGACAGGGTATTATCGCAAGTTTGTTAAGAATTATGGGAGAATAGCAGCACCTCTAACAACATTATTGAAGAAAGATGCATTTTCATGGACTCCGGAAGCAACAAAGGCCTTTGAACATCTTAAAGAGGCAATGTGCCAAGCACCAGTCTTAGCTACACCCGACTTCACAAAAACCTTTATTGTGGAATGTGATGCTTCAGGAAATGGAATTGGTGTTGTTCTAATGCAAGATGAAAGACCCATTGCTTTTGAAAGTCGTCCAATCAAGGGAAAGTTTTTAAGCAAAGCTATTTATGAGAAGGAAATGTTGGCAATACTCCATGCACTTAAGAAATGGCGACCCTACCTAATGGGAAGACACTTCAAGGTAAAAACGGATCATGATAGCCTTAAATACTTTTTAGAACAAAGATTATCCTCTGAAGAGCAACAAAAGTGGGTCACAAAGATGTTGGGTTATGACTTTGAAATCATCTACAAAAAAGGGAAGCAAAATGTGGTGGCAGATGCACTCTCAAGAAAGGATGAGGATGTGGAAGCATTGTTGTGTGCCATTTCTATTATCCAACCAGATTGGATAAACGAAGCAAGGGAGGAATGGAAGAATGATGAAGAAGTGTGGGCACTTATTCGAAAGCTACAACAAGATTCCAGTACGTCTGATACATTTAGCTGGAAAAATGATTCATTATGGTACAAAGATCGCTTATACCTCTGTAAGAATTCCCAGCTAAAACAAAAGATTCTTATGGAATTGCACACTTCTCCCTTAGGAGGGCACTCAGGATTTTTAAAAACTTACCACAGGGTTAAGAAGGAATTTTTTTGGGATGGCCTTAAATCAGATATTCAAAAGTTTGTGGCGGAATGTTTGGTTTGCCAACAAAATAAAGTTGAAACAATTAAGACACCAGGTCTATTACAACCTTTATCCATTCCAAGCCAACGTTGGGAGGAGGTTTCAATGGATTTTATCACAGGTTTACCCAAGTCTGAGGGAAAGAGTGTCATCATGGTGGTAGTTGACAGACTTACCAAGTATGCACACTTTTGTGCATTATCACATCCATTTAAAGCCAGTACAGTTTCTACTGCATTTATGGAAACAATTCAAAAGCTACATGGAAACCCAAAGATTATTGTAAGTGACAGAGATCCCATTTTCACTGGAAATTTTTGGACAGAATTATTTTCTTGTCTTGGTACTCAGTTAGCTCATAGCTCATCTTATCATCCTCAATCTGATGGGCAAACTGAGATAGTAAAAAAATGTTTGGAAGGATATCTTCGTTGCTTTGTATCTGATAAACAGACACAATGGGTCAAATGGTTGCCTCTGGCTGAATGGTGGTATAACACTTCCTTCCATACAGCAACAAAAATGACCCCATTTATGGCACTTTATGGGTATCAACCACCATCCATCACATCATATTTAAGAGAAAATTCTAAGGTTCAGGCAGTGGAACATCACATCGAACATCAACAACAAGTCCTCCAACTCTTAAAGGATAACCTCGTGTTGGCACAAAATAGAATGAAACAACAGGCAGATCAACATCGCAGTGAAAGAAGTTTTGATGTAGGTGATTGGGTATTCCTACGGCTACAACCATATAAGCAAATGTCCCTAAAGCAAGCTAAGAAGGATAATAAATTATCACCAAAGTATTATGGTCCATACAAGGTGTTGCAAAAGATTGGTACTATGGCATACAAATTGGAGCTTCCTGCAGCTTCTCGATTGCACCCAGTTTTCCATGTTTCATGTTTAAAGAAGGTTATAGGTGACAAGCTCCCAGTTCAAACAATATTGCCAGAACTTGATGAGGAAGGAAAAATTATATTGGAACCGGAAGCAGTCACAGAAACAAGAACTCGACAGCTACAAAATTGATCAATTTCATAGTATCTTATCAAGTGGAAGAACTTATCCGCTGAAGATTCCACATGGGAGGATGAGAATTTTATGCAGAAGTATCTAGAACTACTCAAGCATTGAGGACAACACTTTTTTGAAGGAGAGGGGCATGTTGGGTCCCTATAATACTAGTGATTACCCCATTGCTATTGTAGTTATACCCCTTATTTATATTGTTGTGCCCCTATTACCCCCATGTTGTTATTTCTGTGCCCCATAGAATCCCTCTATTGTTATTTTTGTGGCTTTATATTATTATTGTTAGGTCGGCTGGATTATATTGTGACTCCTTAGACTCCTATATATAGAAAGGAGGTTTTGTCATTTGTATCATAAAAGAATTATTCATTTATGTAATGTGAAGGAGGTTGCCCCCTCGAAGAGGCTGAATTCTAAGGCGTTGATCTATCTTTTCTATCTTTTCTTGAGCTGGTTTCATAACACGTTTTCAGTCATAGAAGAGAATCCGATTGTACTTGATAATCGATTACACTGTTACTCTTGTATTTGATTTGAATTAATAGTTTTTCAAGTGTCGAAAGAAAGTTTTCAATTCCAAATCGCAAAGTGTCGTCATTGTCTTCATTTTGTCTTGAAAAGAAACCTGTTAGTAATGTCACTTTGAAAAATAATTCAGATTTGCGCTTAGCTTTCTTTTTATCATTCAAAAATTAAGAAGGCTGAAAACAAATACATGCATGTGCATTTGCATTTAGACTATTTGTTGGTTTGATTTAGGACAATGCATATAGTGTGTGCTCTCTACTCTTTGTTGAAAGAATATCATCTCTCTTTCCTTGGTAGCTAGGATTTTCATTGCAAAAAGAAGATTAAACGATTGTTTATCATCTTAGATTGCATTTTAGGAATTGTACATCTACATCACGCAGTGAACCTGAAAGGAAAATTTCATAAGCAAGATCAACTGTAAAATAAATTTAATGAATCTAAAAATGCTTTGGAACCTAACGGACAACATTTAGAAGTCTACGCTAGAGACGTATTCTAGTTTCGTAAAGCCTGGTAACTGTTGTTTTCATTGATGATTGGGTGATTCCTCCACTTTGAGACGATAAGTGCCAGTATGGTCATGTGCTCCCACGTACCATCGAGTATATATTGGGAGACCACAATAGGCTTTATCCTTTATCCATAGGAAGCCGTGTCTGCCGCCCTATCGATCGCAATGCACTGAACACAACATTCGGGAATATTGACTGCCGTACCGTAAAAAATATTCTGCAATTTTGCGATTGGTTTGGTAATCCCTCTATCTAGATTTCTAGAGCAGTCTCTTTCGTTCCTTTTCAGACTCCTTAAAGGAAAAGGTCCATCTGAGCACTTGTCACTTCAAGCTCATTAAAAATCGAAGGCGACTAGAGTCATCTTTTGTTTTTTCTCGACTCTTAAAAATTGAAAAAACAAGTTGTGTCAAAGCGTCTAAAATTCATTTAATTCGGAAACATATTTCCCCTTTATTTTTAGTTGATCGAGTAATCCGCAATCGTGGAAGAAAGTCAATTGAAACCCTGTCGTTTGCGGAGGCTTATGAGTCAACCGTCTTTTTCTCTAGAATCGAAACTGTTACAGACAAAGCGAACTCGTTTAACCGGTTCCAAATCCCCTGGTAAAGTTAGAACAAGTGTTCCAACACTTTCGAAGACTCTGGTTACTCCAAACATTTCTGGTATCCCTGCCTTTACGGAAGAAGTTCAGCAGCCACCAAAGGACACTAGAACTGCTCCTAGTGTGAAGGTAAACACTTGTATTACTGAACCACCTCCATCTACAGCTGATTCGAAAAGTGTTATTCCCCAAACATTTGTCGCTGCAGATTCTATACCTTCTTCGGCACCAGAAATATTTTACGGACCTGACGGTCTACCTCTTCCACCTGGTCTGATTGCTATAGAAGAGATTGTGGAGGATCCTCCATCTAGTACTCCATCACAATTTGGAGTTGGATCACTCTATATCCTTCTTCAACATAAATTAGTCTACCGTCATCGGAAACTCCTGTAGAATCGCTAGGCAATTTTTTGGATAGACTAGAAATGTCTGAACAACCATCGACATCTAGGACTATGTCATCCGACACAGCAACAGCAGAACTTCCTGCTTGCACTCCAACAATGTTCACCGGCATACCATCTGTCCCAACTAGCTCTCAATCACTAGAAGGGGCCCACTCAGGGGCTATTTCGACAGTATGGTCCGTTCCTATTTGTTCATTTGGAAGAGTATCCGGGAACTCTTATGTTGATTCTCAGCAAATTGATCCTTCAGGGTGTCAATTTGGGTAGTCCGGCCCTCAAGGACAAACAATTCCTTTGTGTACTGGATTATCGCCGTATGGGGGGAAATATACCTTTCATTGTCTCCTCCGGGAGGAAAACCATATGAAAGTTCACAACAAAATTCAGGCTATGCTGGAATTACATCTAGTGGTTGGGTGCCAATATTGCCTCAACAACCAAGAGTTGTATATTCGATGCAACAATGTTTACCTATGTCAAATATACCAACTACGTTGGATATTATGACGGTGTCGCAAGTACAAGCGTTTCCTGTCATATGCCAACCTCAGGTTTCTCAGGTTGTAATGCAACAGCCTCTTGTCCCTGTGACTCAACCACAATCGCCAACTAGTGGAATGACACAGGCCCAAACAGGTACAATTACCCCTCATCTTGGTCAAACAGCTAGTATTGGACAACAGCACATGGCTTCACAAAGATGGCTGGTGCAATACCAACAACCACAATTCCAACAAGTATACGAAGGATCTGAGCAACAAATCTTTGCAAATAATTGGCAGCCGTATATTCAAAATGGTCCTAATCAACCATTCTACAATGGTTATGCCCATCAACCTTACCAAAGTTACCAGCATCAAATGCATTATACTGGTATGTAAAGACCAACTGCTCAGGCCATTCCATCCTATCCTGGGTATGCTTCGCCAAACCTGAATCAATAGTTACCCTTCGTGGCAACTTTAGAGTTAGTTCTAAATTGGCTAATGAATGATCTAATTGCTTACACCCCTTGGTGGCCAGAGATTCCACATAAACTTCCGTCAGATATTCCTAAATTTAATGGAAATCCGGGTGAAGACCCGTCGAATCATGTCATGACTTTTCATCTGTGGTGTTCATCAAACACCCTAAACGATGATTCGATTAGGCTTCGCCTTTTTCAGAGGATGTTCACTGGTCCAGCAGCAAAATGGTATATCGAGTTACCAAGAACTTTGTTTGACAACTTTAGTGCCCTAGCCACAACCTTTTTAACCCATTTTCAGTTACCGATAAGGTACAAAACGAGAACAGAACTTCCTACCAATTTCAAGCAAACAACGGCCACTCACATATCCGATCATATTCATGAGTGGCGATGTCATCATAGAATGGTAAAAACGTATGTTCCTGATCAGCTTTTAGCTGAATGGTTTATTAAGTCATTATTACCCTCCATTACAGAAGATGTGGCAAAAAGGGGAGTCGTCACTGAAGAGAAAGTTATTGCTTGTGCGCAATATTTAGACTTGATTTATACTCAATCTAGCACGCTCTACGATAAAATCCCTGACGCTCCCAGACCAGAATTTTCCGTCCCTCCTCCTCCTAAATCGAACAATGACTCTCATGCCAGCGATGGCGTGATTCGTACGACAGACACGAAATCGACAAAGGCTACATCTAAAAAGGCCCGTAATATTTCCAGTTGAAATGCAAAATAAGAACTTCTCAGCTCAGAAGTAAATGCCATCTCGACTGATAAAGGCAAAGTAACCAAGCAACCAGGAGGCAAGAAGAAAAACAAAGGGAAGAAGAAGAAGCAGGAGGAATCATCACCTGAAAAATTTTCCGCAAACCCTTCTGGAGATAAGAAACCAAGTCGTCCATGTCTAATATGTGATGAGGATCATTGGACAAGAGATTGTCCATATAAAGCTGAGCTTAGAAAATTCTTCAAGAATTCAAAAACCTCGGCGGTATTGACTGATCCATTTCCAAATCCAAGAACAAATCTGGTTGCTAGTGAAAATGCTTCCCCATCCCAAGTGTTGATGTTGTCGGTTTCGAAACAACAAAATGATGCTTTGATATCGACAAGGAATAAAGATTACAGGAATCCACAACTGTCGAACAACAAGGATAAATATCAACCTAGTAGTTCGACAACAATTTCGACAGAAGTTGCACCACCCATCATTTTAGAGCTAACAATAAAACCGCCAAAGGGAGTAGTACACAAATCGACATTTAATCCTCATGCCAGAGCAGCACAGCATTATAATATAGTGGAAGATCTGGCCCAATCGCCATCCGCTATGTTGACACTTGAAGTACTACAAAATTTCCCATCCCAAAAGCAGGCTTTATTATCAGCTATAGGTGGGATAGACCCAAAGGATTCTAATCTTGTGTCCTTTAATCACAAAGGATATGATCCTCAGTTACCAGCTCAACTAGCTTTCCTCATTCAGGTGAAAGCCCTCAACAAAACTGTTCATCGAACAATTATTGATGAGGGGGCATCTACATGTATTATGTCGATGAGTTGCTAGAAAACTTTAGGATCTCCAACCTTGTCATGATCTTCAACGACATTAAAAGAATTTGATGGATGAACATATACCCCATATGGTATTCTAAGTAACTTGCAAGTTGAACTAGGGGGGAAAACAGTAGAAATAGATGTCAAAGTAATCGATGGAAACCTCGATTACAACATCCTACTAGGAAGACCATGGATATATGCTATGGCTGCGGTTGTGTTGACCTACTTTAGGAAGAATTCATTTCCTTTTCAAGGAGGAATTACAATCATTGACCAACAAACATTTCTCCCCAATAGTTCCCAAGTTACGGGAAGCATTTCGATGATCCATGGAAGCACATATTCGGTCCAAAATATCGGAGTAGGCCTACTAAAAGACCATATATTAATGGGGACTTTTGCCCTCCCGCCTCCAATCAATCTAGCGGAAGTGGCAACAGTAGGAACCTGCAATATGATATCTTCCATTCAAAAGATCTCAGGAAACGATATTAACATGGATCATCTGCAGGTATTGCCTCCAAGCCAAATGGAAATATTGTAGCAATCAATGTTTTTGGCATGGGAGGCAAACCCAAATCAACGCTCATCAAGCATTTGGATAGATAGGTCTAAGGAATATGACACCCCTTTAGATCCTTGGTCGCAAGTGCATCACACCGATGAAGGAATTGTTTAGTCAATGATAATTGAAGGGGCGCCATGGGAAGATTACCACCATTGTTCCCATCTTCTGGATTGTCAAGAAGATACTCCTGATGACCTTCATCATCCTTCAGTTTTTGATTTCCTATCAAATACTGTAAACATAGTGGATTCCGAGTGAAACTTGTCCAATATTGAAGAGACTATCGCCATAAATATCTCGACCAAAACAGATGTTGTAGAGAATATTTATGTTGGCAAATGTTGTTCTCCTTCATAACTGGAAATATATAACACTCCTTTTCACGAATTCAGAGATGTCTTTGCTTGGTCATATGATGAAATTCCAGGCATTGACTCGAGTATAGATGAACATGAAATAAAGATGTATCCAGATGTCAAACTAGTACAACAACGGCTACGGCAGGTGCACCCCAAGAAAGCCGCTACCATCAAGACAAAAGTCAAAAAAATTCTCCATGCTAGTTTTATTTACCCGGTTCCTCTAACCGATTGGGAATCGAACATTGTTCCTGTAATGAAAAACCAAGGAACAATTAGAGTGTGCGTCGATTATAAGGATGTAAATCAAGCTTGTCCGAAAGAAAACTACCCTACATCCTTTATTGACCAAATAATTGATGAATGCACTGGATGTGAAATCTTTTCATTTATGGATGGATTGTACGGGTATAATCAAATAAATATCCACCCACAAGACCAGTCAAAGACTGCATTTATTTGTCCATGGGACACATTTTTATATCACAAATTACCCTTTGGTTTGAAGAACGCAGGGGAAACATTTCAGAGGGAAATGAATTATGCCTTCCATGACATCAAAAACATCGTTCAACCATATCTTGACAACCTTCCCGCTCATTCGTGAAAGCAGACCAATCATCCGCAACATTTGAGAGTGATATTTCTATGTTGCCGACACTACAAGATATGACTCAATCCACAGAAATGTGTGTTCTGTGTCAGTTCTGGTTGTTTGCTTGGCTTTTTAGTCTCAAAGGACAAGATTCGTCTTGATCCATGTAAGGTTCAGGAAATCATAAATTTGCCTCCACCTTCAAGTTTGCTTCAGATTCAGAAACTCGAAGGGAAAGAAAACTTTCTGAGGAGGTTCATTCCAAATTATGCCAAACTTGCTAAAGGTTATACAAGTCTATTGAAAAAATAAGTACCCTTCGTCTGGGATCAGGTCGCGCAAGCTTCCTTTGATGCTTTAAAAGAGTCCCTAATGAAACCATCATTAATGTATGCTCCTGACTATCAAAAAGACTTTAACCTATATCTGGCTGCAACGGATACAACCATTGCAATGGTTTTAGTTTTAGAAGAAAACAGAATTGAACATCCCATATATTATTTGAGTAGAAACTTAAATGATACAGAAATCAAGTATTCCTATGTTGAAAAGCTGGCTCTCGCAGCTGTTCAAGCGATACAGCGGTTTCAACACTATGTCCTCTTTTGAAAAACTACAATTTTATCAGATTGCAACCCCATGACTTATATATTATCGCGACAGTTGCTAGGGGGCAAATATTCAAAATGGATAGCAATTCTTCAAGAGTTTGATCTAGAATTTGTAAAATCCAAATCAAAGAAATCCCTAGTTTTTGCGGAATTACTATGTGATCTCCCATCGTCGTCCAACGATGAAACATCCGAAGAAACAATCGTGGAAGAATCTTTGTTTCTGATATCTTCAAGCAATCCATGGTATGGAGATATAATCATCTATCTCCAAACCCAAAAATATAGGTCTAATACCTCCCACTCGGAACAAAAATGTATTCGATACCAATCAAAAGGCTACATGATCATCGGTGATACACTTTACCGTCATGGTGTCGATACAGTTCTGAGGAGGTGCCTCACCCACGAGGAGGCCGAAAAAGTCTTGAATGATTGCCATTTAGGCGCATGTGGGGGCCATCAATCTGGTTACACTACAGCGCAAAAATTTTTACGAGCAGGATACTTCTGGCCAACAATGTTCAAAGATTGCATAACCGTAGTCAGAAGTTGCCATGCATGTCAAATTTTCGATAGCAAAACTAGAAAACCACCCGCACCTCTGCAACTGATAGTTGCTGTTGGGCCATTCGCCAAATGGGGCATTGATTTCATGACATGTAACCCCACCTCGACCGGGGGCATGGGTATATCATAGTCGTAGTAGACTATTTTACCAAATGGGTCGAGGCGATGCCTACATTGGATAACACTGGTGAAACTACTGCCCTTTTCTTTTTCAATCATGTAGTCGCCAGATTCGGCGTTCCACAGGCTATGGTCACAGATCATGGATCGCATTTTCGCAATCACATGATGGTCAAATTGGCTGCCAAATTAGGGTTGTCCCATGATAGCTCTACTCCATATTGCTCGCAGGCCAATGGACAAGTTGAAGCAATCAACAAAGTCCTGAAGTGGATGCTGCAAAGGATGATTAGAGTCCACAAAAGGAGTTGGCACCTAATCCTCCACTCAGCCTTGTGGGCATACTAAACATCGGTAAGAAATGCAACCGGGTTTACACCTTTTCAACTGATGTATGGTCTAGAAGCAATCTTACCAGTTTAGTGTGAAATCTCGTCCCTCAAACTCACAGTCGACCTTCTCCTCGGAACATCAGAAGAGGAGGCTCTTTTATTGGAAATAATCCAATTGGATGAAACCCGTCGTGATGCCGCTTTGGCTAATAAAGCCCATAAGAAATGAGTCAAGGCACAGTTCGACAAGAATGTCAAACCCCATGTCTTCTTAGAAGGTGACTTGGTCTTACTTTATGACCAGGAATCCGATAAATTGGGAGTAGGTAAGTTCAAGTCTTTATGGATGGACCCCTATATTGTTAAGCGAGTGTTAGCAAAAGGAGCCTACGAGTTAATGGATTATGAGGAGATTCCACTGGCGCAACCCTGTAACGGGTTGTACCTTAAGCGTTACTACGCATGATTCAATGTGGTAACCGATATGCTTTTGTTACATTTTTGTTTTCGTTGAGTAATTGTTTTGGTAAAGTAATCCACTTTTTACATTTGTCGCAGATGTCAAACCTATTGGAATCTTTTGTTGGATATGCCGATGGAGTGAGTTGTAGTTCACGGAACCTATCTTTTGCAGTCTGGGCCATTTTTGATCCAAGCAGTGAGTTAGCAAGTTTCAGAGGGGTATCTATTGGTCGGTCAGCAAATAACATCGCTGAATATAGCGCGTTGATAGAACTTCTCTTTGATGCCATCACACATGGCATAAGCCAACTTGTCGTCAGGCTAGACTCACAACTCGTCATACTACAACTCATTGGTATCTACTCCGTCTGAAATCCAGCTATCTATTGGATGTTCCTAAGGGTCAATATTTTGGAAAGGCGATTTGATTTTATTCAATATCAACATATTTCCATAAACTTAAACACATTAACAGATTCATTAGCAAATTATGTGTTAGATAGACATTTGCAACATATATAAAAAGAAGCATTTCATCAGTATTTGCATCAGGATCATGTAACTTAACCAAAATAAAGCTCTGAAAATCAAAAATATATATATAACTGTTTATGGTTTACACATAATGTTCTGTAACCAAGACGAAATTGGTCAAATGACCCAAAACTCAAAACACTAGGGGGCACCCTAGTGTAATGATTCTGGTGATAACAAGTCACCGCCTGTGCAATCATGCGTAAAAGCCTAGTCCATCGACTCGGCACGTCGGTAGTATGTCGCTGCAACCTCGGGCGCAGCTCGTCGGTCCTCATGTCTGGAATACCAAGAGTGAGGCCTTCGACTTGATCCTGCAATGTTGGAAGAGTCTCGACCACATCAAGGTCGCGA
Organism: Pinus tabuliformis; assembly: GCA_031772625.1. Classification (NCBI taxonomy): domain Eukaryota; kingdom Viridiplantae; phylum Streptophyta; class Pinopsida; order Pinales; family Pinaceae; genus Pinus; species Pinus tabuliformis. The sequence continues at coordinate 1,001,499,780 of CM062820.1, forward strand.
AGGATAGCCCAACCCTCTTCTGCTGGAGCGGCAGCTGGCACTCTCAGGCGCACTACTGGCCAAACTGGTCCAACATCTGCATGAACACATGAGTTTTTATTAGTCCTGATAGAAGAAAGCATAAGAAAATTATAAAGTGAAACGATAAACAGAGATATGGTCAGAGAATTTACCGATGACACCCCACTGCTTGCCAGCCGGCAGTACCAAATCAGATCACCCTGGAAATCCATACCAGCATATGGATACTCGAAAAAAACCATCTCCTGATGGTTGAACCACTCGAAAAAGGTATCAGAAAAGGAAACCTGGGACTGACCAGCATGTCTGGCCATAAGGTCGACCCATCTCTGCATTCGTGGCTCAGTCAGTGGAGGTAAACCAAGTGAAACATACTGCGGCTGCATCAGCGGGATCTTTTCCAAGGCGAAAGCTGTCAAGATAGAACCATATCCAAAGTTCTTCAATCTTCCATTTTTCACCTTGGTCAGTTGTTCTTTCATCACAGAGAGTACTGCATCACACCAATTGAACACCTTTGGTTCAAGGCATTCCAAGGCGTACTGCATATAAGACCTGTTGGCCACGTGAAGTGCCGCACTACCAGCTAGTCTAGCAAAAGTGAACAGAATGGTCCTCAGGGACCTGTCAGTGACATCTCGGATATTGATATTATCGCCCTTACTCGGCTGAGATCCCTCTCTGCAATACCTGCGAATGTAATCTCTCACAGATTCACCCCCACGGGCCGAACCTGATAATGAGATAGGGGCACCCCGCCTCGATAAGTCGGTCAGAAAATAGATGTCCACGATAGTCAAGGGGATGGACTTGCCCCTAATCTGGAACACTTGGGCGGTAGGATCCCATGCATCGAGAAAATATTGCAACAGGTTGATTTGTTGCCTCATGCAAGAGATACAAAAAAACTTGAACAGGCCACAGTTCCGCAGTGCATTTACCGTAACCGGATCATGTAAAGAAAGCATGTCCTCTTCTTCATACTCACGTTCTCGCCATGTAACAGGCATTTTTCTCCAATGAATCTCTGAAACAAACAAGACAAGAGTCAAGATCCTGATTTGGTGAAAAACAAGCAAAAATTCCCATGAAAAACTGTGCATAAATTACCCTCTTTGCACCCATCGTACCCCCAGCAATGTTCTAGGTGGGATGCATGCTGGTTGGCGAATGGCCAAGCCAACATGCATCATGCCTTTCGATATAGAAGAGGTGTGATGGAGCCAAGGCGAGTTTTTCAAACCCCAGAGGCTCAGAAAAACCAGAAAACCTGCTCAGAATTCAAAAAGGAAAGGATGAAATTAAAGAGCTCAGGTTTAGCTCCTACCTGGTCCAGACGGCGCCGAGAATCATCCACAGAATCTCCTGGAATCAGCTAGTGAAAATTAAGGGGGAAAGCACCTCCAAATCTCCAACAAACCAAAGTTCAAATGAAATGGTAAAATGAGAGGTAAAAAGCACTTTTAAATTAATTTTCACGTAGTTCAAGTAAAATATTAGTGTTTTAAATCATTTTTCAAACAAATATTGTTCGTTTCTAACTAGTTTGATGAAGCATTTGAGCAGGCAGTACAACCTTTGAAAGAACAAAGTTGTCAATGGTAAAATCAAGATAATCAATGACCATTATATCGAGCAGTTTTAACGTGGAATTCAAGCTCGCTAAAAAATAAGCATAAGCGTTGAGCAAATGTTCCCCCAGAGTTTAATCTCATTAAAAAATGAACCAATTTCCCGTAAATAACCATCGTGAATGCATTATCATCAGCCTTTGAAGCCTTGGTTGTGTTATCATCATCACCTCCACTCTGTATTGGCCGATCATTCACCTCCATTTGATTGTTTACCTTTTTTGAGGAACAGCTGCAAAGAGTGATCCTATTAACCATCCTTGTGACACTGCCATGATTGGAAAATTCCAAACCTTGCCTGGAATTAGCTGCTACCCAAATTTATCACTCATTCATCAAAGAACGAGTCTCCTTTAAGCTCTTTTCAACTGACTCGTAAAATATGAAAATATTACAGAGCGATTGGCCTCTCCAGCTCGTTAAAGTGACCGGAAGTGCTATCCCTCCTTTAGATTTTAATATTTTTGGACTTGAGGGATTATTACACAAAAAGATCGAGCGCTTGTTTTGTTCGGCTCGTTAAAAGTATCGAAAATTCATCCCTTTTGTATTCTTTTATACTTTTTTGGACTCAAGGGATTATATGACGAAAAAGGATTATTGGAGTTTTCTTTACGTCCCTTTTTCAGACTCTCTAAAATTGAAAATGACAGAGTTATCCTTGTTGTTAAACTTGTTAAAACCGAATAGTGACAAACTTGTCCATACAGACGAGAACGAGTTTCACTATCGCTAGGCTCGTTAAAACATAGCGATGGGTTTGCCCGAAGGGAAAATTATAGAACAAGCATATGTTATCCTTCTCAAGCTTGAAAAAAATAAATAGGTACTGATCAACAATGACTGGGGAAAAATTGGGAAGAAAACTTGGAGAAACTTTATTGGTAGCAAGTCGCTCTTGAACATGACACTTTCACTCCGCATCCAAGTCGGGTTGGGTTGTTCCGTTCACTAGTCATATCACCATGGGTCCATCACACCATCCATATTTGGGGTTAACGCTACCAATACATCATGTCAGTGTCGCCGATATGTTCAAGAGAAGTTGCTCAGAGAATTCACCTGTGTCTCACCCACTACAATACATTTACGCTCCATTCTTTCATGAATGCCACCCTGAACCTTATATCACCAGATCGTTTTCACCTCCATTAAAATCATTTTCTCCATTCCATGTCATTGATGTGGGATTCACTAAGGCCCTCCTATGATGGATCGCTTCTTTTCGACATCAGCTCATTATCCAAGAAGTCGATCTAGGAACAACCCTTTTAGTACTTTGAAACTTGCATGCCTCAATGGCAAGTTTCTCACTTCCGGCGAAAGGTTTACACCAATGGCCTTCGACCGAAAGACTTTTTGTGGTGTTCAATGCCAAGTCCCTTATTCACACCACGTGAATTGTACTGTAGTACCTTGTGGGTCATCATCATTATCGGTGATTCCTCTCGCGCTTGTTAACAGCTTGCATCATCGGCTGGTAATTAGGCAATGTCTTTCCATGTTCGACTCCAGAACATCTCTCACATGGATCGACTTGTACTTTGAGTGAAGATAGAACAAGATTGAAGACCCCGGATCTAGTTTCATCCATTTGGGTTGCGATATATATTCAAGAAAATAAAGACATCAAATGTACAACATTACTGCACAGATAATCATCCAATCCAAGGGATGATGGCTCTACCGGAATCATCAGTCTACACTCAGACGATTGTCTGTCTTATGTACATGAAAATGAATTTATAAAGCTGAGCATGGGAATGCCCGCCTCAGCTAGATCATGAAAATATTATGAAGATAATGTATTGTATTGTGTCTTATTACAGGTCGCCTTCCACCTCGAAAAAACTTCAGATCCTCATGATAAAGCGTTTCACCCGACATCAACAGATTAATGACCTGATGCTTTAGGGGGCAACTGTTATAGACATTTTTGGGCATTGCAACCCCAATCATAAATGTCCATAAAACAAGGGCTCTTAAGTCCCTAAAAGTGTTGTTCCAACCTCTAAAAGAACAAGGTCAACTAATTACATCTTCTCCCAGAAGTTCTCCATGAAAAACTGCTCAGAACTGGTCAAAACTGGACCATCTCACCTGCTCCATGGTCAAAGTGCATTGCGTCCCACCTAAATACACACAGGAGGTGTGATGCATACTAAAAAGCCCTTCTATGTGGTGCGATGGGTGAGAGTGGAAAAATGGCAGGGTCAATCTGCAAGGTGGAGGGTCATGGAATCTTCCAGAAACTTCTCCTATGACACTTGCCTCTCTGCATTTGCCCAAGGATGAGTAAGAGATCATCAATATCCAAGTGGAATCAAGAACTATCAGAGAGAGGACACTAATCAAATCTCAAAAGCTGACTCACCCCCCTTGCAAACATCTATATATGTATCCCTCATCCTAGAGATCTAGAGGCTGGAATTTTGTATCTTGTAAGGAAGTGGTGCTGGTTTCTTGGTGCAACATCATAGTGTTGGGTGATCTAAGCTTTTCACGAGGTGAAGAAGGGCTTTCTTGCTGAGAGAATGATGCTGGTTCAGAACAATTGGTTGTAATACTCTTTGCTGTTCTTCATTATTAATAAAGCTATTCAAGTTTTCCTCCACATTCTTGTATGACTGATGATATATGCATTTGTGTGGTCAATATATATCTGGTCCTATATTGTTTATGATAATTGATCAATGTTCTTGGATAGCGTTACGCTGCTTTGATTGTACAAGTACTCTTTGAAGCTATGTAGACGAGGAAGCGAGTGGAAAAGATCTATCAGAAGGGAGAGGAATCAAGCAAGGAACCGAGCACAAGACAGAGGTTGGTCTCCTTTATTCCCCTCTTATCTATTTCTCATAAAGGAAAACAAAAGTAGTTTTAGTTTGTTTGTTTCTAAGGTAGCTACCAGCCTTAGTGGGACTAGCAGCTCTGCATAGACACTAGATTTCCCGATAACAACGGTGAGTCGTGGCACTCCTTCAAAAGGTGCCTGCTGAGTCCAGATGACTTTGGAACACAGAGTTAGTTTCCAAAAAACAAGAACCCCTCTCATAGAAAGAACTTTCGTGTCTTCCCCTCCTTTATCTGCTTCACTATATTTTGTGCCAAATTATCGATTTCAACACTTTCCTTGAGCTTATTCTACATCTCTTCTGACATCTGAATTCGACTCCTACTCCTTTCTGCCTAGTCTTCTCCTTCCAATGTTTCAAGTTGTCCCTTCCTGCTAAGGGCATCTGCTACCGCATTGCGCCTTCCTGGTCTATACTCGATAGTCATGTCGAATTCTGCCAAGAAGTCCTACCAACGAGCTTGCTTTGCAAAAATCTTCGGTTTTGATGCAAAATAACTTGCTACAACGTTGTCAATCTTGACAACAAACTCCTTCCCAATCAGGTAATGCCTCCACACATGAAGACAATGAATGATTGCAGTCATCTCCTTCTCATGAACCGGATACCTCCATTCTCTATCCTGCAACTTCCAACTATCATATGCCACCGGATGCCCATCCTGCATCAGAACCCCTCCTATGGGAAAATCTGAAGCATCAGTGTGTACCTCAAATGGTCTCTCGAAGTCAGGAAACTTTAGTAACGGTGGTGTAACCATCCTCTTCTTTAAGTCATCAAATTACTTTTGACATTTATCTATCTAACTCCACCTCCTGTCTTTCTTCAACAGGTCTGTTAGTCATGATGTTACCTTGGAGTACCCCTCTACGAACTTCCATTGGTAGTTGGTCATGCTCAAAAACACCCTCATCTAATGGAAATTCTTCAGTTCTACCCAATCCTTGATCGCCTTCACTTTTCTCGGCTCCATCCATATGTACCTTTGACCAACAATATGCCCAAGGAACGGAATCTCGGTCTGAGGGAATAAACGCTTAGACTTCTTCAAGAAAAACGGATTTGCCTTCAGTGCCTTGAACACCATCACCAAGTGCTTCTTATGATCCTCCATGTTGTCACTTTACACCACTATATCATCCAAGTACACTACTAAGAATGAATCCAAGTATGGTCGTAGGACATTATTCATCAAAGTGCAAAACGTAGCAGGAGCATTACATAACCTGAATGGCATAACAAGGAACTCAAATCTACCATACCTCGTTACTGTCGCAGTATTCTTCTCATCTCCTTTAGCTATCCACACCTGATAATACCCATGCCTCAAGTCCAGCTTGGAAAACACTCGGGCTTTCGCAAGCTTGTCAAAGCAATCAACAGCCAATGGCAACAGATACCTGTTCCTTAGTGTCTGCTTGTTCAATTCACAGTAATCACAGCACATATGTAGCTCATTCAAATCCTTCTTCTGTTGGAACAATATCGGAGCTCCATAAGGGGACCTTGAAGGTCTGATGAAACCTACATCAGCTAACTCCTTTAGTTGTTGTTTCAATTCCTCCAACTCAGGTCCTAACAACCAATAAGGTGCTTTAGCCGAGCGTTGCTTTCCTGGCTCAAGCTCAATGCTATGGTCCACTGCACGCCTTGGTGGAAGTTTCTTTGGTAGGTCATGAGGCATCAAATCCACATATTTTGCCAGTACCTCAGAAGTCTTGGTTGGAACAGGCATCCCCACTCCATCACCTTCAACATCCTTGAACATCACCGCATATGTCTCCATATCTGACTCCTTCATAGCCTTCTCCAAACTCAGTGCCAAAACATGCTGCACCTTGACTTTCCTCCTTTGCCTATGAGTGGGCAAAGTCCAAGTTTGTGACTATCCAACCAACACCACCTCATCACAGAAGGGGACAACAATTGCCTTGTTACCCTTCAAGAAATCTTGCCCCAATATCATATCAAAGTCGTTCATCTCCATCACTGTGATTCCAACTGACCTTTCCAGTATTTTATCTACACAGACACTTCGTGTGCCAAACCTGCCACTTTATCTCTAGAGTTCACTTCCTTAACTTCCACATTCGATGGGAAGATCACCAGTCCAACCTCTTTCGCTAACCGTGTCATCATGAAGTTATGAGTGGTCCCCGTGTCCATGAGAGCTTGAATGGTCTTGCCATGAACCATCAAGTCCATGAAAGCCAGACTATTAACCCAAGATTTCTCCATAACTTTCCCCTGCATACATGTCTGTTCTCTGCTTCTGTCGATCACCAGCTTCACTTCCTGTAAACTTGCTCTGATACCACCTGTCATGCCCCCAATTCTTTTCTCGTTAAATTGGCAGGGTGCGGTACCGCCTAAGTAATTAACATCTTCCATTATTACTTACTTTACGAACTACGCCTTAACATTTATCTTAAGCATGAATAACATATTAATGTGCAGAATCCATTAATATTAAACATCAGCAATATAGAATGGCAAGAGAACAACATCACATGTAAAATCAATCTTTTATTATATGAGAGGATTTTTACAATGACCAGGAGTATAACTCGGCTGACGTTATACCCAATTTGGGCACCCACTCATGCAAGACCGGACAGTGGTCTCACCACAACCAAACAATAATACACGACACAACTTTCCTTTGCCCAAGTGGGAGGGCGCGCCCGTGCACGACCCTTGCCACAATACAACCCAAAACTTGTCAACTCGTTCGGAGGGTGGGTGCCTTAGAACGCCCTCCACCCATGCCCTACAACCTTGTCAAACTCGTGCAAGACTTGGTAGACTTTGCCCGGCGGGTGGGCGCATAGTGTTGCACCTTGCTGTGGCTTCTCCTCCCTTACTTCGCACTTCTTGCTCATTGGTTTAAGACTGAATGCTTGGTGATAAAATGGCAAGCTTCATCACATAGTTTATATGTCTCCTTGCATGGAGGTCACGCCCTCGGCTGACCCTTCCACCTATCTATCCAACCGCTGCATCTATGCAATCGTTCAACATTTTTGTGGGTCGGCCCACCCATGGCGCGGGACTGCCCACTAATTCGTCCATGATTTGCCTCACGCCCTTTGGTCATCTTGCAAGACGACCTCCTCCACTCGCCCTTATAAACATCAAATGCCAATCCATCCACACAACAATATGTCATGCCTTCAGTCATTCCTCATGGTTCTTTCATCAGTTATTTGCTACGCACAATCGATGGAGGGCGCGCCCGGTCACCCGTCAACCATAGGGCGTTACACATGGAGTCCTTCTGTTTCAAATACAACAATATAACAATGGTTTAAAATGTTCTATTATTAAATCGAAGTTCATCTCCATTAAAAGCGTAATAGTCACTGAAGGTCTAGATAGAAAGGATCTTTTATAATCCTTTGAAATGATAGCAAGTGGATTACTAATAGGCTCACTCTAAACAAGTGAAATAAACAAATAACATTGAAATGAAAAATTTGTAAAAATCATGGTTGCTTTTGTATGTATGTGACTCATTTATATAGCCAAGATAAGAGGAGATACCAGAGATAACACCGACCTGTAGGGTAAAATGTTGGAATCAAAGTGTTGAAAACCAACAAATTATAAGCCATCAGAAATTCAACATTTATTCCACAAGTTCCATGGTTTTTAACTAAATGGAAACATAAGATAAGTTACTTTAGTACTTTTTAAAAGGAAATGAGAAGTTATAATCAAAATGGTAGAGATTCATTTCAAACCCTAGTTACTTGTAGAGATAGGCTGCATGACTATCCAAATTAGTTATCTCAACTAGAAAGGAATTGAAGGGTTCAATATTTAAACTCTATAATTAACCACAAGAAAACATATAACTATAGGCCTAAATCTGAGATTAACGATAGTGAGCCTTACCTATTATACCCATATGGAGCTCCGATAATTCTTCTTCAAGAGCAACTTGTAGACACACTTGGAGTTTTTTTTTTAAATATTTAGATTTTTATTAACCAAATTTTATACTCACAAATTGAAACTATTATGCAAATGAAACAAGAGGTAAAAGCCCCAATTATAACTAAAGGTTTTAGACATGAATTTCAACAAAGTAGCCATACTACATAAATTTCATCATATGCCAAAGTCAAACAAAATGAATGACTAGGGAAAATATAGTATATTTATTAGGCTCTTATACTAAAGACTCAGAAGTAAAAACCCCAAATCACAACTATGCCGAAGTTACCACATTCTACAATAAAAAGGAAGGAAGTATACAAATTTAAGGGTTGTACCTAGTCAGTGGACCAAGCATCAAGTGTAGAGCATAAGCCTCAATAATCATATGAAATCCTACCTGCAGAGGAGTTAGGGTTTTGAAGAGGAAATTGAAGACCCCTAAAGGCTCCAGAATGTGAAAAAAATTACTTGTAAATTAAATAGTCATTCATGCCAATGGCTCAAGGAGTCAAGCATGAAGAGAATGCTAAATGCACGAGAAGATTAGCTCTCACTTATGACCATAGTCAGGATAGTTATTCCAAAAGAGAATAAATATTAAGAAGATACACATATAAACTTAAAATATGACATTATCCCTGTAAACAAACCCAAGAGTAAAAGTTGCCTTTATAATGTGGTCGCAAAGAATAATCTTCATGAAATTTTGTTTGGAAAATGATGAGTGAAAGGATGAATACATAGGAAACACCTAGAAGGTCCAAAATGCTAACATACCTTACCAACATGTAGAGCGACACATGGCCAGTGCAAAGAACAAAATCAGTTTCAAATTGGAAGGAAGGATTTAGGGGAAAAAATAGAAACAATGATCCACCATTGGATCAAGACTTTTCATCACAATCGTTTGTAATCATACACCTTCATATGCATTGTGAAACACACATGAAATGTGTGATGTCGTCTATAGACCTAGTGATATGCGTATACTTGTGTACTCTTGGACTGGAACCATTTCACACTGCAAGGTATATGAATATACCAATTGACCCATTAAAGTCAACATATCATATACATATGTGCTAGAAATGAATACTTGGAGCTACATGTACAATAGTTGTAAGATATTCATAATAAAATGAAGGGATGATTTAAAGCATGAATGGTTAAGGGTTTGACTTTCCATGGTATGTGGTACAGGACCAAATTTTATGTTAGGTATAAGGAGGAAACCTTTAAATGTAGAGGTTGATAATATAACGTTCCAATCAATAACTTTGGTATACTAGATTGAAATCATACAATGGATTTAAATTGTAACCAAAGCTACTAGACTAAATTAAGAACTTCCAATTTCCATACAATGGATTTACACTGTAACCAAAGCCTGAAGGACTTAGTAACCAAAATGACTAAAGGAATGGGAAATTATGGGATGTAAACCAACTAAAATGACTGAGGAATGGGAAATTATGTGATGTAAACCAAAATGACAAAGGAATGGGAAATTGTGGGATGTAAATTAATAAGCTTATCAAGTGAAGGACATGATATATTCTTTTAACAATATAGAGATTTTAAGGAATTATTCATATAAGCTTTGGGGGGAATATGCAACCCATTAACTGGAGGAAACACCTTGCATATTAATGACCTTCTAAAACAACATAAGTTCTAGAAATTTGATGATAAATATTAACACAATAACATAAATAAGGTTCATACAAATAATGAAGTAATAGATTTAAAGTATGATTTAAAATGAAGATATGTACAATTAGAGTGGTACTATAGTAAAGAAAAAAGATTGGGTATGAAACGAGTTCTGTTACACATAGCCTATGAGAGAAATGATATTTAATCTTCCAAAAGCAAGTTTGGAAACATATTTGAATCATACGGTTTCAATTGTAGAAAGTGTGCATCAATTTACACCCCGTCCAATTATTGAGTAGGATGTTTCAGTTGTAAGAATCTTTGTAATATTGCACTAGAATGCAACATGATGTTCCCTATGAAAAATCAGAAAGCTGAAGGACATAGTGGGCAAAGAGAAAGTCACATAAAGATTTAAAGGAAACACAATGTGAGCGATAAGTTTAACATTCCTTGAGTGCTCAAGGCCTTGACGTGAATTGTTGATTGTGTTATGTTCTCTAAGGCAAAACCTATGATTGTTCTGTTTAAAAATATACGTAATGAGAGCACCCTTTTTTTTAAAATATTTTTATAATAGGAATGCTTTTATTAGAGTAACAATAACCAACAGTGATGTAAAAGGAGGAAGGCATGGAGGATAAATGAAGGTTTTTTCTAGGGAAGAAATTATGTTGATCATTGACATAATGAGCAAAGTTGATCTCTCCAGGTTCATGGAGATTATGTTTGATCCAAGTGGGTACTGGTGGCCACCCAGCCATTCCACTTAGATCCCCAACACCGTCCCTTTTAGTTTTTTGGTTTCCTTAATTGTAGCACAATTTACTATTTTTGGAAGTTTTTTGGGTCCTAAACTCCTGAGCTGTTTTGAGGCCCTAAATGATGTTTTTAGGGAAAACAAAGAGAACGCAAATGACCCAAATTGGCCTTCCAATTTGTTTTCAACCTCCTCGATGAGTTCATTGAAATAAGGTATTGTGGTAGGCAAAGAAATATCATATGCCAAAGTTATGAATCCGAGAAATTGATGTATCAATTTACCCAAACGAGGCCCATAGTTTTAGCATTTCATGTCCCAGGGTTAGGTTTTTTGGATGTTTAGGGTTTTCCGTTGTTTCTCAAAAATAAATAGGCCTTTGAGCCTCATTGTAACATAATTTAGAGTCATGTAGCTACAACATCTCTCTCAGAGATAAGTTATATTGCTCGAGCTAGTTTATTTCCATCATTTTTGTAAACATATTTCAATATTATGATATTAATGAAATAAAATGTTATTTCTACTGTATTTCTATATTTATGGTTATATGTGTAATTTTTTGCATTATCTTTTATGTTCAGATCAATGGTATCAGAAAAATCTTCTGTCTTTCTGTTTTTATTTTGGATGTCCCCAACGACGTTAAGGTATAAGGAGTTAGGGCTCGATCTGGTTGAACCTTTGCAAGACCAGCCTTGAAAACCCTGATGGCCTCTCATGGTGGAAGAAAGGAAAGGATAGGGGGCAGGATATCCTTTCAAAATATTACTCGAGGAAGCCCTTGAGCAAGAAAGGAACGCAATGATGGATAACTTTGGCCAAATCCTTCGATAACTACCCATAGGTGATGCATCTTCATCCAGTAGCCACTGGGGATGTGCCACTACTTTTAAGGTAAAAGTTAAGTTCTATATGCCCATATTTGAGGGCTAAATATATGCATTTGTTGGACATAAATGGTTGAATTTGTTGGAAGGATATTTTTCAGTTCATGATTTTTCCGATTGGGAAAAGAATGCTTTTTCACTTCTTAAATTCGCTCCACACATAAAAAATTGGTGCGAAACCTACTATGATCAAAAGGAAAAGAGGGAATACTCACTTCTTTTAGTAGCACCCACTTGCCATTGAGGAAGAATATTACCCTGTTAGGAGCTATGAAGAAAAATAAATAAAGTCTACCATGCTACGACATGGAAGGGACCAAGATGTGTCGAAGTTCACAAATATTTTCTATACCCTCAACACAAAGTTGGGTATCAAGGATTCTAAGTGGAATTTGGCACTCAAGTACTGTGTATGTCTACACAAGTACATTTAAGAAGAGATGGAGTTCGTGGACATCTCCTCGCTCATCATGACATACCGAGACATTGTCAAGATTGAGCAGAAGTTTAAATAGAAGAATCGTGAATTTGGATCTACGAATCTGAAGTAAGGAAAAGGTGCCCCCAAACCACAGAGGAAAGCCTAAATCTATTGTAGGGTGAACTAGGATAGTCCACTGAAACTGCAAGAAAATAACAACACCACGAAAACAAAGAAGGACATGGGAAAATGGTGTGAGTTCTAGAAGAGCTCAAATCACAACACAAGTGAGTGTTGGGCCAGGCAGACATTGCTAGAAGAGCTGAAGGCTTCTGAATTAGATGCATGTTCCAACTCTGAGTCAAAACCCGACAAGGGGAATGGCAAAGGAAAGCAGATAATTGATGCAGATCCTAGTGCCATTGCGAGGACCACAGGATCCAAAAGAATGAGCCTAAAGATCCAAAGGAGGGGGAATTCCTTTTCCACTCATAGATGTCAGTAAAAGGTTGTCGATTACAGTTCATTGTTGATAGAGGGAGCCAAAAGATCCTCATTTCAGTAGAGTTTGTGAAACAGTTGAGCATATTGATGACAACACATTCGTAGTTGTTCAACATCGGGTGGATTCACCAAGGATGATACCTCCGTGTCAACCATCAGTGTCACCTTCCCTACAACAACAAGCCCTTGATGGATGAGGTATTGTGTGATGTTTTTGCTCTTGAAGTTTGTGATGTATTATTAGGACAAGCATACTTGTGGAAGTGACATCTTGTATATGAGTCTAGACCTCACTCTGTGATTATGACTTTCGGCAATAACTTGTACAGGATAGTAGAGGTAGCCCCGCCTACTGGAATCTCTTTGGTCACTATAAAGAAATCAATTAACATCATTTCTTAGACTAGGAAATTTGTTTTCCTTATGATTCACCCTCAGGAAAAGAAGAGGGTTGTGGCCATGACTTCTAGACAAGGCTCCTCTACATAGAAAGAACAAATGGACAAGGTCATGGAAGAGCATAGGGACATTTGTTCCTCACCTACAGTGGTACATATCCAATGTTAGGTCAAGCACTCCATCGATCTAACCCCAGGTGCGAGACTACCCAATAGACCTATATATCGATTCTTTTTTTTGGAAAATGATGAGATCAAGAGGCAGATTCAGGTGCTACTACAAAAAGGGCACATCAAGCCAAGCTCGTCACCCTATGGGAGCCCAATTATATGGGTACAAAAGAAGGATTGGGCATGGAGGATCTATATTGACTATTGAGCATTGAACAAGATCATTTTCAGGAATAGGTACCCAATCCCACAGACTGTTGATCTTCCAAACTAGCTCAAGGGGGCCAAATATTTCAGCAAGAATGACTTGAAGTCTAGTTATCACTAGGTTCCTATAGAACCATCTGATGTGTCAAAGAATACTGTCAAATCCAAGGAAGGCCTTTTCAAATGGTCGATCATTCCTTTCGAGTTGTTGAATACCCCCATAACCTTCATGATATTGATGGACAACATCTTGACACCATTCACAAATGCATTATTTTTGATGTATTTAGATGACATCTAGATCTTGATCCAGAGTTGGGAAGAACACCTTTTCCATATTCGACAGGTTCTTAAAACACTGTGACAACACAAGTTGTGTGCCAATTTGGATAAATGCACTTCTGGCATGACCCAGGTTCAATATCTGGGGTACATCATTGATGAATATGGTGTGCATGCAGATCCAACCAAGATACAAGTCATTCGGAATTGTCCAGCCCCAACCACTCTAACAGAGCTATGTAGCTTTTTTGGTCATGCGAATTTCTATTATAGGTTCGTGTTGGTGTTCTCTCATATCACTTGGCCTTTAAGTCAAGTCACCAAGGGAAAAGAGAAAGCAAAGTTATTTTGGTCCGAAACCCAACAAAAGGTGTTTTTGAGTTGAAGCATCACCTTTGCTTTGTGCTATTTCTCACATTAAAAAATCTACAGAAACCATTTGAGGTTGAGATAAACACCTTTGACTATACTATTGGTGTAATTGCTACTCAGTAGTGGTATCCAGTGGCTTACCACAGTGAGACACTTTCAGACACCTGAAAGTATCCCACTTACAACAAATAAATGTAGTCCATTGTGCAGGTATGTCATTAATGGAAGCATTAAATTATGGGAAAGGAAATGGTCATCCACATAGACCATCGACCCTTGCATTTCATATAGACATAAGGCAAGTTGCAGAATGTTCACCATCAGAAATGGTCCACATACCTCCAACACTTCCATTTGAACATTAAGGAAAAGAAGGGTAATGCTAATAATGTTGTAGATTCACTCAGGAAGCCACCAGTCATGGTGCTAACCAATGTGCTCAACTCTTGTGGGCACTAGACTTTGGGGAGGCTACATATTTATGACAGTGATCCATAATTCAGTAGCACATACTAGATACTCCTGGAAGGCAAGAAAGTTCAAAATTTTCACCTCGAGGATGCATTACTATGCCTCTTGGGACACATCTATGTTTCTTCAAGTGAGCATGCCAAGATGATTAGGGAGGCACACTAGAATAGGGTAAATGGACATTTCAGATTAGAGAAAACAGTGGCAGTTATGTAGAAGAATTTTTATTGGCCAAACCTTTTTCAAGATGTTGGGAGGCACATTAAATCTTGCACTACAAACCAACAATCAAGAAGAAAGGCATATATACTCATATTCCTACTCCTAGTCAACCTTCGGAATCCATCTCTATCGATTACATGTCAGGCCTTCCTTCTAGTAAGCGCAAAAATTACTGTTTTTTCATGGTCATCAACAAATTCTCTAAGATGGCCATTATGGTGGCCTCCAAGAAGAGTATCAGAGTAAAAGCCATTGCTAATATCTTATTTGAGTGTGTTTGGGTACACTTTGGGATGCCACATTCCACTTTCTCTAAAATGGAGAGTAGATTCCTAAGTGAATGTTGGTCAATTCTCTAGTTGATGGTTGATAGAAAACTCACTAAGTCCATGACTTTCCATCACCAAAATGATGGCCAAATAGAATTCATCAACAGGATGATCACATACATTCTGTGCATGTACAACTTGAAGCATCCATGCACATGGAATGAAAGCCTCCCTTATGTCTAGCATAGCTACAATAGAGCTTTGCACAACTCAACGAGACACAACCCGTTTCAGGTAGGGTTGGGATTTCAACTACTATAACCCACTGATGTGGCCATATCATTTATAGTTACTCAGGCAGATTTGGCTCATGCCCAGTCCGAAGTTGACAGGGCTAAGATTTTCATTAAGTGCATTCAACACATCCACTAGTTGTTCCATCATATATTGGACAGAGACAATGCTAAGTAAAAGTAGCTCCATGACCAACGTTAGGTATCACACTAGTTCTAGGTGAGCGACAAAGTTTGGCTACATATGCAGAAGGAGCTCTTCGCTGGACCCTACCGCAAGCTTCACTGATCTGAATTTGGATCCTTAAACACTCTTAAAGCTACCTGAACTCTATAAAAACTCATACCAAAGTTTAAAGTCCTGTGGATGTCGAAGCCTATCATAAATAACCTCTAAACAACGACAATTTGCAGCTAGCATAGAGCAATGAGGACCTTCGGACAAAGCACGCTAATTGAGGCCCATGGAGACCGTGCATTGGTGCAAACTAGCAGTTAGGAAGTCTAGATCAGAAAATAGAGGTTGTTTCTAATGCGCAATTAGCACAATCTCACATTGTTGGGCAAAACCCCTCCAAATGGAAAGGTCCCAAACACTCGGTCACAAGGGAGGTTGAAGAACTGTGGGAAAAGCACTAAAAATAGATGGCAGGTCTCGCACTCCAAAATCAATAGAATATCGGAGGCATTTCACGCGGTAAGTGGGATTGTCAGAAGACCCAATGATTCCATACGTTGATTGATGCATGTCCAGTGAATGAGAGAGAAAATCGCTCTCATCGCGGGCTAATATCCGAGAAATCCAACCGCACAATAAGAGTGATAACCATATAATCTGGAGGCCCTAGATCTAATGACAAAGACTCTACCCGATGGGAAACCAGATTCGATGGAGAAAATAAGCTTCGACACATAAAGGTTGAAGTCTGATTGGAACACTAGGTTGGTGGATGAATCACTTCGTAGAGTAATCGAAGTAACGAACCACTTGAGGAAGAGCTAGCTCATCTCGTGAGGAGACAAGTGGCCACCTCTCTGTGAAGCGTTACAGTGATGATGGTGCAAAGTAGGGAATTCTAGTGGACAGAGGTAGGCGATTCGAAGAGCCAGAAGAGGAAGCGAACAGTCATGACATGGATTGGCATTAAGCCACGAACAGATAGAGACTAAAGGGGAGAAAAAGAGAGCAGCCTAAGAATCAGTAAGCAGACCTGGAAGTGGGGAAACTAGAGCCAAGCTCACTGTAATACGTAGAGCCACCAGAGGTTGGTGGCACGAATAGCGAAGAAAATGTTGAATGCATAGAGAGTCTGGGGAGTCACTCAGAGGTCGAGTGAAAAGCCAGAGAGCTCAATTGACAGCAGCACATTGTTGTTGGAGTTGCTTGGAGGTCGAGTGACTCACAGAGGCATGTAAAGGCCGAGTGAAAGAGCTTAGAAAAGCCAGAGTAGACAGCAGCGAGCCACAGCCATAGCTAAGAGCTAGAGCAAGCGCCAGAGGTGAGACCTAAGAGCTAGAACCAGAGCCCAAGCCACAGAGCCAGAGCTAGAGTCAGAGCCATAGCTAGAGCTGAGAGCCAGAACCAGAGCCCGAGACACAGAGCAAGAGATAGAGTCAGAGCCATAGCCAGAGCCACAACCGGAGCTAGAGTCAGAGCCACAACCAGAGCAAGAGTCAGAGCCAAAGCTAGAAAGCCGAAGAGCTCCAAAAGCCAAGGGATAAGATGGTTTTCTAAGCCCAATGTTCCTATATAAAACATTGGAGTTAAGTGTAGCACTTGTAAAATAACTATTGCCATAATCCTAGAGAACCTAATCGAGTTGATTAGAGCTCAAGGAGATGTAGCCCAAGATATCATGGTGAACTCCACATTGTATTGTTGTCTTATGTGTTTGTTTTTACTACTGCTTTAACTACTATTATATGCATTTATATATTAGTTTAAGTACCTTCCTATATCAACACAAACAAAAAATTTTAAAGTAAATAATCGGCTGAAAACAAATACAAGCATGCACCCATGTTTTCATGAATTTCTTATTTCCACATTGGTTGATCAATCAGACTTGGGAAAATTAGAAGCTTTGGAAGTGGGAGAGGTTCTTGTAAGTTAGACAAGAAGCCTAGGAGCCCCATTTTTAGATCAGGTGGTATCAGAGCATAAGATTGATTAACCCCACCTTCAAAGAAGGTTGTAATGGAATTCTTGATTGACAGGTGTTTTGATAGTCAAAGATTGATTGCCTTATTGATTTTATGCTTGGTTGCAGACTGACTGTTATAGACATTTTTGTGCCTCGCAGCATGGAGCATGAAATGTCAATAATTACAGGGATCCTCAGTCCCTAAACATGTTGTTCTTACCCCTAGAAGAACAAGGTCAGCAAACCACAGCACTTCCCATCAGTTCTCCACCTGAAAAACACTCAAAATAGGCTATTTTTGGATCATGTCAGCTGCTCCACTGAGCAACTGCGCTGAATGTCAACTGCTCCTCCTTGTACCTGCGCTGAAAGTCAAAACCAATGAAGGCTACCTGCGCTGGGCGAGATTGGCCAAGTGGCACAGTCATTCTGCAAGGTGTCAACTGCCCAGGAAGCTTCCAAACTGACACTTGGTTCAAGGGATTCACCCTGTGATGAGTAAGAGGTACTTGATCTCCATGTGTAAGCAAGGATCTCCAAGTGGACTCAAGAACTGAAGTTTAACTAAAGTGGGAGAGGACACTAGTCAGCTTTATGCCAGCCTCAAGCTGACTCATCCTTTCTCCAAATCTCCTATATATAGAGCTCTCTCATGAGGTCTAGGGAGGCTGGAATTTTGTGCAAAGTAAGGAAGTGCTGTTGGTTTACAGTTAGAGCTATTGGGTGATTGCTTTTATAGAGGAGAAGAGGAGATTTCTTGCTGCTGGGGAGGTGCTGCTGGATTGGAGCCATTTATGGTTGTAACCTTCTCAGAACCTTTTTCTTCTATCAATAAAGCTTTTGATGTTCTTCTATATACTTGTATTGCAATGATGTATTGTTTTCATCTGTATATTTGATTCATCCTAATCCATGCATCAGTTATGAGTACATGTTTCTTGTAGTTTCCTTCTCTCGTTTTTGCAGGATCTGTGTGTAGCTGGGCCGGCAAGAGAGCAAGGAGCTGGGAGCAAGAGGCAAAGAGAGAAGACGGGATCGACAAAAGCGAAAGACATCGGTTGGTCAATCTTTTCTTCCTTCTCTGTATTTTCATAAAGGAAAACTATCAAAGCTTTACTTTCAGTTGTTGCTAAGGAACTATCACCCTTAGAGTCGGGATAGGGTCATTCCGAGTCGGATACTTTTCCCCACAACAAACTGGCGACTCCGCTGGGGAGCCTAGTATCTTGTTGGTGTTTGTAGTATCTTTGCTATTCATTTCCTGAAGAAAAGAGTACCAAATCGAAAAGCTTTTGACTATATCAAAAGCGAAGTAGAGGGGCTGCTACTCTTGCTCATTTTCTGAGCAGATTCATGATTTGAAGAGCTGATCTACAAAAGACTCTTGTACTCTTTGTGATAGCTTTTCATCCTCTTGATCATCCCTTAGCTTGTACTTGACCTATAGCTTTTTATTTCAGCAAAAACAGTGAATTTTTGAGCTTTTTATGACCCGGAAACCCTTGTAAACGCAACTCTCGTGTCTCAGTGCAGGCTGTCCAAAGGCAGTGTGCATTTCAGCGCAGGTACTCCCTTTGGGAACTGCGCTGAGAATCAGTTTGACAGACCAGAGCCTGCGCTGAACCAGTTAGGCTATGTCTTCCTGAGGTTTCCCACTGAGTCTTGGCCCTGTTTTCACTGTTATTTTGCTGCTGATTGCTTGTCATTTGTACTTGCTGTAAACCAACTTTCCTTGACAATATTCCACCTCAGTTGTATGATGAAACTGTGATTGTTCTTTCAGTATTTCTTGTTTCAGTTACAGTTTCCCATTGTGAAAAGCAAACCAGTATAGCTGTGGCCTCTTAGATCCTGAACTGTAAAAGTGTCTTTGTGATCTTAAGAGCTAGTTTCATTACTGTTCATGGTTGTTTGAGTTTGTTTGTTTTTCATTTTATGGTTTGAATTCATACATTTTTAGTGTCGAAACAAGTACCTGTAAGGCGTCTTTTGATTTTAGACAAAACTTGTTTGTTTACGCTTCAAATTGAATTCGAAAATTATACGACAGTTTCCTTTTGTCTACATCAACATTAAGGGAAAAGAAAAGAAATACATGCATCTTGCATTTGCATTTTTGATAAGTTTGCGTGATTGATCTAGGAGAAAGTGCATTAGTTTGTGCTTTGTGCTCTGTGTGGAAAGATTATGTTTTTCTCTCCCCTCAGTAGTTAGGATTTTCAAAGCTAAAAAGATTGTAAAGCTTGCTTATCATTTTAGTTGCATTTAGGAATTTGTACCAATACATCTCGTGGTGATCCTGAAAGACAAACTGCTAAACAAGATCAACTTAAAATATATTGAATGAATCTAAAAATGCTTTGTAACATAACGCTCACAATAGAGGTCTAGGTAGAGACGTGTTCCGGTGTCGTTAAACGTAGTGACTGTCGATCTCTACGAAGGTGGGTGATTCCTCCTGAGGGACGATAGCACTAATACGGACTTGTGCTCCCGCGTACCGTCGCGTATATTGGGAGACCCCTATAGGCATTTATCCTTTATCCTTAGGAAGCCGTGTCGGCCGCCCTACTGATCGCGATGCAGTGAACACAGCATTCACGAAGATCGACCACCCGTACCGTAAAACGTATTCTGTGGTTTCGCGAAAGGTTTGGCACACCCTCTGCCTAGATCTCTAGAGCAGTTTCTTTTGGCCTTTTTCAAACTCTATAACTGAAAAAGTCCAACCGAACATTTGTCACTTCGGGCTCGTTAATACATCGAAGGCGACTAGAGTCATCTTTAGCTTTTTCTCGACTCTTAAAACATGAAAAAGCAAAGTTGTGTCTAAAAGCGTCTAATAAAATTCATTCAATACGGAAACATAATTCCCCTTTTTGTATTTTAGTTGATCAAGTAATCCGCAACCGTGGAGGAAAGTCAATTAAAACTCCGTCGTTCGAGGAGACTCGCGAGTCAACCGTCTTTGTCTCCGGAATCGAGAATAGTACGGACGAAGCGAACTCGCTTGACTGGGTCAAAATCTCCCATTAAAGTTAGAACAACAGTTCCGACAACATCTGAGATTCTGGTCACTCCTAATATTTCTGGAATCCCTGCCTCTATTGAAGAAGTTCAACAGCAACAGAGGGACAGTTGTACTGATCCTAGTCTGAAGACAAGTACTTGCATAACTGAACCAGTTCCATCTGAAACCGGTCCACAGAGTCTTGTTGCTCAAACAACTGTCGCTGTCGAAGCAACCCCTTCTTCGGCACCAGAAATCTTTTACAGACCTGACGGTCTTCCTCTTCCTCCTGGTTTGATTGCAATAGAGGAAATCATAGAGGACCAGCAAGCAAATACTCCAACTCATTTTGGAGTAGGCGCCACTCTTTTTCCTTCTGCATCAGAAGTTTGTCCATCGCCACTGGAAGTTCTTGTAGAATCGTTAGGCAGTTTATTGGATAGACTTAAAATGTCTGAGCAGCCATCGACATCTAGGACTGTGCCAAATGACACAGCGACAGCAGAAACTCCTGCTGTCACTCCAACGATGTTTGCCGGCATACCAGCTGTCCCGACTAGCTCTCATCAGCTAGAAGGAGTCCACCCAGGGACTATTACGACAACTTGGTCTGTTCCAATTTGTTCTTCCGGTATAATGCCCGGTAATTCTTATGTTGAAACTAGACAAATTGATCCCTTTGGAAATCAGTTTGGGCCATCCAGTCCTCAAAGGGAATCTATACCCTTGAGTTCCGGATTGTTACCATATGGGGGGCAATATGCCCTTTCACTTCCCCTTCCGGGGGGATACCCATACGGCAGTTTTCAACAACATTCAGGTTTGACTGAAGTAACGACGAGTGGTTGGGTACCTATGTTACCCCAACAACCAAGAGTTGTATATTCCATGCAACAGTGTGTACCTATGTCTAGTATCCCGACGACGCCAGCGATTGTAACCGTGTCGCAAGTTCAATCGATGCCTGTTGTATGCCAACCCCAAGTTGTAATGCAACAGCCCATTGAACCTGCAACACAACCACAATCGCCAACTGCCGGGATGACACAGACACAAACGGGAACCATAACCCCGCATCTTGGTCCGTCGGTTAGTATCACACAGCAAAACATGGCTTCGCAACCATGGATGGTGCAATACCAACAACCTCAGTTTCAACAGGTGTACCAGGGATCTGAACAACAGATCTTTGCGAATAGTGGGCAACCCTATATTCAGAACGGCTTAAATCAACCACTTTACAGTGGCCAAGCCCACTAGCCCTATCAGTCATATCAACATCAGTTGCATTATGCTGGTATGCAAAGGCCTACTGCTCAGGCGATTCCATCGTATCCTGGGTACGCCTCGCCAAACCTGAGTCAGCAGTTGCCATTCGTGGCAACTCTAGAATTACCAGATTTACATCAATTGACGAACGATCCAATCGCCTATGCCCATTGCTGGCCAGCGATTCCTCACAAACTTCCTTCGGACATTCCTAAATTCAATGGAAATCCTGGCGAAGACCCGTCGAATCATGTGATGACATTCCATCTGTGGTGTTCGTCGAATACCTTGAATGATGATTCGATAAGGCTTCGCCTTTTCCAGAGGACATTGACTGGTCCGGCGGCTAAATGGTATATTGAATTACCTAGAGCCTTTTTCGACAATTTTAGTTCCCTAGCCACGACTTTCTTAACACACTTTCAGTTACCTATAAGGTACGAAACTGGAACAGAGATCTTGACCAATTTCAAGCAGACAACGGCCACACATATATCAGATCATATACATGAGTGGCGTCGTCGTCGCAGAATGGTAAAGACCTATGTTCCAGATCAGCTATTAGCTGAGTGGTTTATAAAGTCGCTTCTTCCTGCTATAACAGAAGATGTGGCCAAGGGAGGCGTCGTAACAGAGGAGCAGGTTATTGCTCGTGCTCAATATTTGGACTTAGTATATACTCAGTTGGGCACGCTCTATGATAAGATACCTGACGCCCCCAGACCGGAATTTTCAATCCCTCCTCCTCCCGGATCGAATAGTGACTCTCATGCCGGTGATGGCGTGATTGGAACTGCAAACGCTAAGTCGACAAAGGATTCAAATAAGAAAGCCCGTAAGACTTCGAATCAAAAAGCAAATCAAGAGATTCTTGATTCGGAGGTGAATGCTGTATCTACGGATAAAGGCAAAAACTCCAATCAACCAGGAAGCAAGAAGAAACAAAACAAAGGGAAGAAGAAGAAACAGGGTGACTCATCCCCTCAAAAAACTTCTTCGAACCCTCCTGGGCAAGGGAAACAAAATTATCCATGTCATATATGCGATGAGGATCATTCGACAAACAACTGTCCGTTCAAAGCTGAGTTAAAGAGGTTCTTTAAAAGTTCCCAGACTTCAGCTGTGTTGACTGATCCATTTCCCACCCCAGGTCAAAATATGGTTGATAGTGGAAATGCTTCCCCGTCACAAGTGCTTATGTTGTCGGTTTCTAAGCAGAATGATGCTTTGATCTCGACCAGGAATAAAGATTATGGGAATCCGCCGGTGTCGAACGACAAAGGGAAAGATCAACCCAGTAGTTCGACAACAACTTCGGCAGAAGCTGTACCCCCCCTCACGCATGAATTAACAATAAAGCCACCTAAGGGAGTAGTACACAAGTCGACATTTAATCCTCGCGCCAGAGCGGCGCAGCATTATAACATAGTGGAAGATTTGGCCCAATCGCCATCTGCTATGTCGACTCTTGAGGTAATGCAAAATTGTCCATCCCAAAGGCGGGCATTGTTATCAGCAATTGGTGGAGTGGATCCTAAAGATTCCAATCTTGTATCTTTTGATCACAGAGGATATGATCCTCGGTTACCAGCGCAACTAGCTTTCCTTATTTAAGTGAAAGCACTCAACAAAATAGTTCATAGAACGATTATTGATGAGGGAGCATCGACATGTATCATGTCGATGAGTTGCTGGAAAACTCTTGGATCTCTAGCCTTGTCGCGATCTTCGACGACATTGAAAGCATTTGACGGTAGGACGTACACTCCGTACGGTATCCTAAATAACTTTAAGGTTGAACTAGGAGGAAAAACAGTGGAAATTGATGTTGAAGTCATTGATGGCAATCTTGACTATAACATCCTACTGGGAAGACCATGGATATATGCCATGGCAGCTGTAGTGTCGACATATTTTAGGAAGATCGCATTCCCGTTTGAAGGAGGGATTACGATCGTCGACCAACAGAATTTCCTCCCTAATGGTTCACAAGTTACTGGAAGCATTCCCATGATCCATGGGAGCGACCATTCAGTGCAAGATATCGGAGTAGGCTTGCTAAAAGATCCCACAATGATGGGAACTTTCGCGTTGCCACCTCCTTCCCATGTAGGGGATATCCCGTTTGTAGCAACATGCAACATGGTATCTTCTTCGAAGGTCGCAGGAGACAAAGTCGTCATGGATTATCAAGTGGTTTTGCCACCTAGCCCTATAGAAATATTGTAGCAATCAATGTTTCAGGCATGGGAGGCGAGCCCAAATCAACGCTCGTCAAGCGTTTGGGTAGATAGGTCTGGAGAATATGGTACCCCATTAGATCCATGGTCAAAAGTTCATGGGACTGACGAAGGAATCTTACAATCAATGATGATTGAGGGGGCACCATGGAATGATCACCACCATCGTTCCCTTCTTCCAGAGTGTGAAGAAGAAACTCAACACGACCTATATCACCCTTCAGTGTTTGAATTCCTAACAAATACTGTGGATTCAGAGCGAAACCTATCCAATATTGAAGAGACCGTAGCCATAAACATCTCGACAAAACCTGATGTTGTAGAGAATATTCATGTCGGCAAAAGTTGTTCCCCTTCAGAACTGGAAATATATGGTGCTCTCTTTCGTGAATTTAGAGATGTCTTTGCATGGTCATATGATGAAATGCCAGGCATTGACTCGAGCATAGTTGAACATGAGATTAAAATGTATCCTGATGTCAAACCAGTAAGACAACGGCTTCGGCAGGTGCACCCCAAGAAAGCCGCTGCCATTAAGGCAGAAGTTGAAAAACTTCTCCATGCTGGATTCATCTACCCGGTTCCTCTAACCGATTGGGTATCGAATATTGTCCCTGTTATGAAAAAATAAGGGACGATAAGAGTGTGCGTCGACTATAGGGATGTAAACCAAGCTTGTCCAAAGGACAACTACCCTACACCCTTCATCGACCAGATAATTGATGAATGCGCCGGATGTGAAATCTTTTCCTTTATGGATGGATTTTCCGGGTATAATCAAATAAATATCCGCCCACAGGACCAGTCTAAGACTGCATTTATTTGTCCGTGGGGCACATTCGCTTATCGAAAATTACCCTTTGGTTTGAAGAACGCAGGGGCGACGTTTCAGAGGGCAATGAATTATGCCTTCCATGACATCAAGAACATCGTTCAACCTTACCTCGACGATCTTCCGGCTCATTCGCGGAAGCGGACTGATCATCCACGGTATTTGAGAGCAATATTTCTACGTTGCCGACACTACAAGATAAGACTCAATCCGCACAAGTGTGTGTTTTGCGTCGGTTCTGGTCGTTTACTTGGCTTTGTAGTCTCTAAGGATGGGATTCGTCTCGACCCCTGTAAGGTTCAGGCAATCATTAATTTGCCTCCACCTTCAAATTTGCTTCAGATTCAGAAACTCCAAGGGAAAGCAAACTTTCTGAGGAGGTTCATTCCAAATTACGCAGAACTTGCCAAAGGTTATACTCGTCTTTTGAAAAAAGATGTACCTTTTGTCTGGGACCAGGTTGCGCAAGCTTCCTTTGACGCTCTGAAAGATTCCCTAGTAAGAGCGTCATTAATGTACGCCCCGGACTATCAAAGAGATTTTAACCTGTATCTAGCTGCAGCAGATACGACCATTGCGATGGTCTTAGTGCAAGAAGTCGATGGAATTGAACATCCTATTTATTATTTAAGTAAAAACTTAAATGACACAGAAAGTAAATATTCCTATGTTGAAAAACTAGCGCTTGCTGCTGTTCAAGCGATTCAAAGGTTTTGACATTATGTCCTCTTTAGGAAAACTACCATTCTGTCAGATTGCAACCCCATGACGTATATACTGTCGCGACAGTTGCTTGGGGGCAAATATTCAAAATGGATAGCGATCCTTCAAGAGTTTGATCTGGATTTTGTAAAATCCAAATCGAAGAAAGCTTTAGTTTTCGCGGAATTATTATGCGATCTCCCATCGTCATCCAACGATGAAACATCAGAAGAGTCAATCGTGGATGAAAATTTGTTTCTGATATCAGTAAGCGATGAGTGGTATGGAGACATCATTGTTTATCTCCAAACCCAAAAATTTAGGCCTAATACCTCACACTCGGAACAGAAGCGTATACGATACCAATCTAAAGACTACATGATCGTCGGTGATACACTTTACCGTCGTGGTGTCGATACAGTTCTGAGAAGGTGCCTTACCCATGAGGAGGCCGAGAAAGCCCTGCATGATTGTCATTCAGGCGCGTGCGGGGGGCATCAATCTGGATATGCAACAACACAAAGAATCTTACGAGCAGGATATTTCTGGCCAACTATGTTTAAAGATTGCATAATAGCTGTCAGAAGTTGTCATGCGTGTCAGATCTTTGATAGCAAAACCAGGAGACCGCCCGCACCGTTGCAGCCTATAGTTGCTGTTGGGCCTTTCGCCAAGTGGGGCATCGATTTCATGCAATGTAACCCCACCTCGACCGGGGGGCATGGGTATATTATAGTCGCTGTTGACTATTTTACCAAATGGGCCGAGGCGATGCCTACATTGGATAACACTGGTGAAACAGCTGCCCTTTTCTTTTTAATCATGTAGTCGCCAGGTTCGGCGTTCCGCAGGCTATAGTGACAGATCATGGATCGCATTTTCGCAATCACATGATGGTTGAATTAGCTGCCAAACTAGGGCTATCTCACGACAGCTCTACCCCATATTATCCACAAGCCAACGGACAAGTTGAGGCAATCAACAAGGTCCTAAAGCGTATGTTGCAAAGGATGATCGGGGTTCACAAAAGAAGATGGCACCTACTCCTGTACTCAGCGTTGTGGGCTTACCGAACCTCGGTAAAAAACACCACTGGGTTCACACCATTCCAATTGGTGTATGGCCTGGAGGCAGTCTTACCGATCCAGTGCGAAATTTCGTCTCTTAAACTCGCAATTGACCTCCTCCCCGGAACCTCAGAAGAAGAGGCTCGTTTCTTGGAATTGATCCAGTTGGATGAAAACCGTCGTGACGCCGCTTTGGCGAACGAAGCCCATAAGAAACGAGTCAAGGCGCAGTTCGACAAGAATGTCAAACCTCGTATCTTCTCTGAAGGTGACTTGGTTTTGCTTTACGACCAAGAATCCGACAAATTAGGAGGAGGAAAATTTAAGTCCTTATGGATGGGTCCCTATATTGTTAAAAGGGTGTTAGCAAAAGGAGCCTACGAGTTAATGGATTATGACGGGATACCACTGGCGCAACCCCGCAACGGGTTGTACCTCAAGCGTTACTATGCCTGAATAGTAACCTGAGTGCTTTTGTTGTATTTTGTTTTGGCTAAAGTGTTTGTTTCGGTTTAGTAATCCACCCCTCTCGTTTGTTGCAGATGTCGAATTTTTCTGAGACATATGTAGGATATGCCGACGGAGCGAGTCGTAGTACGCGGAATTTGTCCTCCGCAGCCTGGGCCATTTTTGATCCAAGCGGCGAGTTAGTGAGTTTCAGAGGTGTGTGTATTGGGCAGTCAACGAACAACATCGCTGAGTATAGCGCGTTGATTGAACTCCTCTCTGATACCATCGCTCATGGTATACGCCGACTAATTGTTTGGCTAGACTCACAGCTTGTGATACTACAACTCACTGGTATATATTCAGTCCGCAATCCAGCTATTTATCGAATGTTTCTGAGGGTTAAGATTTTGGAAAGAGAGTTTGATTCAATTCAATACCAACATATTTCCAGAAACTTGAACACATTAACAGATTCATTAGCAAACTATGTATTAGATAGACATTTACGACATATATAAAAAGAGATGCATCGGTGCTATGCAAGTGGATCGCAAATAAACCAGAATAAACCCCGAAAATCAAAATATATAAAGCTGTTTATAGTTTGTACATGATGTGCTGTAATCAAAACAAAATTGGTCGTATGACCTAGAACTCAAAAAGATGCTAGGGGGCACCCCAGCCTAGTGGTGCTCATGATAGTACGTCACGGTCTGTGCAATCATGCGCAAGAGACGAGTCCATCGTCTAGGCACGCCAATAGTGTGCCGCTGCAACTGTAAAGGTAACTCGTCAATCTGTACATCCGGAAGACCACGAGTAAGGCTCTCAACCTGCTCCTCCACAGCTGCAAGTATCTCAGTATCACCAAGGTCGCGAATAACAACTCTCCTAGCAGGCTCTGCTGCTGGGGCAGCAGCTGGCGATCGTGGACGGGCTGCTGGACGAACAGGACCAACATCTGCATGCACCCAAGAGTTTGATCAGTTTTGCACAGTAACATCATGAGTAAAAACAATAAACAGTGATATGGTCAGAGATTTTACCGATAGCACCCCATTGCTCGCCATCCGGCAGCACCAAGTCCGGATCACCTCGGTAGTCCATACCCACGTATGGATACTCAGAAAACGCCATCTCCTGGCGCTTGAACCACCTAAAGAAGGCCTCAGTGAAAGTAATCTGAGGTTGACCAGCATGTCGGGACATGTGGTCAACCCACTTCTGCATGCGTGGCTCGGTCGGAGAAGGCAAGTCAAGTATGATGTACTGAGGCTGCATCAATGGGATTTTCTCCAAGGCGAAGGCAGTCAGAATAGAACCAAATCCAAAGTTCTTCAGCCTCCCGTCCTTTACCTTGGTCAATTGACTGTTCATCTGAACAAGTACTGCATCACACCAGTTAAACACTTTCGGTTGGAGACACTCCAAGGCGTGCTGCATGTAAGATCTGTTGGCAACATGTAAAGCTGCGCTACCAGCCATCCTACCAATGGTAAACAGAATGGACCTAAGAGACCTGTCAGTTATGTCACGGATATTGATCTTGCCGTCTTTGCTCGGCTGTGAACCTTCCCGGCAATACTGACGAATATAGTCTCTGGTGGAATTAGTCCCTCGAGCCGTACCTGACAAAGAAACGGGGGCACCCCGCCTTGACAGCCCAGTCAAGAAGTACATGTCCTCTATGGTCAAGGGGATGGTTTTCCCCCTAATCTGGAATACTTGGTTAACAGGATCCCAAGCATCAAGCATATACTGCAGTAAAGAAATCTGTGCTCTCATGCTAGAGATACGGAAGAACTTCAGTAGGCCACAGTTCCGAAGCACGTTCACCGTGACCGGGTCATGGAGTGCAACCATGTCCTCTGCTTCATGTTCTCGTTCTCACCATGTAAGGGACATTTTGTTCAAAGTTCCCTGCAAGCAAACAAGAGAAGGAGTAAGTTCCTAATTTTGATGAAAAACTGGCGAAAAAATCATCAAAAATCACATGCAGGATCAGTTTTTCTAGGCCCAGCGCAGGCAGAGAGTCTCTCCCTTGCGCTAAGGCACAGTCTGCCTTAAGACCACCTGAAATACAGCGCAAGTTTCGAAAGGAGAACCTGCGCTGATGCCAGGGCGCCTTGATGAAACCCTTGAGGCTCAGAAACCCTGAAAAATGTGCATGAAACTGAAAAAGGAAACCATGAAAGTGAAGGGCTAAGGTTTAGCTCCTACCTGGTCCAAACGGCGCCGAAAATCGTCCACAGAATCTCCCGGAATCAGCTGGTGAAAATCAAGGAAGAAGAGGCACCTCCAGAGCTCCAACAAGCAAAACGCAAATGAAATGGTAAATGAGAGGTAAAAACACCTTTTCATGACTTTTTACACAGTTTAAAGTTAAATGTTAGGGTTATAATCTCATTTTCATGCAAATATTGTCCATTTCTAACAAAGTTTGTTGCAGCAATTGAAGGTGAAGTACTACATTTGAAAAGAGAAAAGCTAGTAAAAGTAAAAAAATCAAATCTGACCATGAATCGAGCAGTTTTACCGCGGAATTTATGCTCGTTAAAAAATAGAAAAGCGTGAGCAAAAGTTCCCACCAGAGTTCAAGCTCAGTAAAAAATGAACCTATCCCGGTAAATAACCATTGCGATCGTAAAATTATCAGCCTTAAAAACCTTGGTCGTGTTTTCATCCATCACCTCCACCGTCATTTGGCCGGTCGTTCACCCCCATATGATTGTTTACCCATTTTGAGGAACAGCTGCGAAGAGTGATTTCACCTAGCCATCCTTGTGACACTACCGTGATTGGAAAATTCCAATTTGTACCTGGAATCAGTTGCTATCCCTGTTTATCACTCGTTCCTCAAAAGACGAGTCATCTTTGAGCTCTTTTCTGACTCGTAAAATATGAAAAGTTTGCCGAGTTCTGGCCTTCCAGCTCGTTAAAGGGACCAGAAGAGCTATCCCTCCTCTAGATTTTAATCTTTTTGGACCTGAGGGATTATTGCACAAAAAGATCGAGCGCTTGTTTTGTTCGGCTCCTTAAAAGTACCGAACGCCCATCCCTTCTGTATTGTTTTATACTTTTTCGGACTTAAGGGATTAGATGACGAAAAAGGAATTTTGGAGTTGACTTTATGTACCTTTTCAGACTCTCTAAAAATGAAAAGGACCGAGTTTTCCTTGTCGTTAGACTCGTTAAAATGATTAAATAGCGACAAACTTGTCTTTAGACGAGAACGAGTTTCCCTATCGCTAAGCTCGTTAAATCATAGCGATGGGCTTGCCCGAAGGGCAGGTTATAGAACAAGCATATGTTATCCTCCTCAAGCTTGACAAAAATAAAGAGGTACTGGTCAGAAATGACTGGGGAAAAATTGGGAGAACATCAAAGCTTAACGGTAGCAAGTCGCTCTTGAACATGACACTTTTCTTCCGTACCACATCGGGTTGGGTTGTTTCATTCACCGGTCTCATCACCATGGTCTTCGCCAAACCATCCACATTTTGGGGTAATGCTACCGATCCATCGCATCAGTGTCGTTATATGTTCAAGAGAGGTCATTCTGAAAGTGTCAACCGTGTCCCATCCACTTCCATACATTATCCTTCATCCATTCATGATCGCCACCCTGAATCATATGTCACAGTTTGTTTTCACCTCCACTAAAATCATTAGCTCCGTTCCGTGTCATTGATGTGGGATTCATTAAGGCCCTCCTTTGACGGATCGCTTCTTGTCGACTTCAGCTCATTATCCAAGGAGTTGATCTAGGAACAACCCCATCAGTACTTTGAAGCTTGCATGCCTCAATGGCAAGTTTCTCACTTCCGGCGACAGGTATACATCAATGACCTTCGACCAGAAGATTTTGCGTGGCGTTCGACGCCAAGTCCTTTATTCACGCCACGTGAATTGTACTGCGGTACCTTGAGGGTCATTATCATTATCGGTGATTCCTCTCGCGCTTGTTAACGGTTTTCATCATTGACCGGTAATCAAGCGATGTCTTTCCATGTTCAACTTCAGCGAAATTCTCACATGGATCGACTTGTACTTAGAGTGAAGATCGAACGAGTTTGAAGACCCAGGATCTAGTTTCATCCATCCGGGCTGCGATACATATTCAGGAAATATAAAAGCATTTGTCATGTACATCATTGCAGCAGATGATCATCCTACTCAAAGGATGATAATTCCAGCAGAGAATTATCGGTCTACCATC
Organism: Pinus tabuliformis; assembly: GCA_031772625.1. Classification (NCBI taxonomy): domain Eukaryota; kingdom Viridiplantae; phylum Streptophyta; class Pinopsida; order Pinales; family Pinaceae; genus Pinus; species Pinus tabuliformis. Next base: position 1,001,531,078 of record CM062820.1, read on the forward strand.
AGATGATCGTCTGTTCTATGTACCAAAATGTATTTATAAAGCTGAGCATGGGAATGCCCGCCTCAGCTAGATCATGAAAACAGAATGAAAAATAATGTATTGTATTGTATTGTATTACAGGGCGCCTCCTCAGCACTGGAATGAACTTCGGACCCTCTAGATAAAGCATTTCACCCGATAAACGGCCTCATACTTTAGGGGGCAACTGTTATAGACATTTTTGTGCCTCGCAGCATGGAGCATGAAATGTCAATAATTACAGGGATCCTCAGTCCCTAAACATGTTGTTCTTACCCCTAGAAGAACAAGGTCAGCAAACCACAGCACTTCCCATCAGTTCTCCACCTGAAAAACACTCAAAACAGGCTATTTTTGGATCATGTCAGCTACTCCACTGAGCAACTGCGCTGAATGTCAACTGCCCCTCCTTGTACCTGCGCTGAAAGTCAAAACCAATGAAGGCTACCTGCGCTGGGCGAGATTGGCCAAGTGGCACAGTCATTCTGCAAGGTGTCAACTGCCCAGGAAGCTTCCAAACTGACACTTGGTTCAAGGGATTCGCCCTGTGATGAGTAAGAGGTACTTGATCTCCATGTGTAAGCAAGGATCTCCAAGTGGACTCAAGAACTGAAGTTTAACTAAAGTTGGAGAGGACACTAGTCAGCTTTATGCCAGCCTCAAGCTGACTCATCCTTTCTCCAAATCTCCTATATATAGAGCTCTCTCATGAGGTCTAGGGAGGCTGGAATTTTGTGCAAAGTAAGGAAGTGCTGTTGGTTTACAGTTAGAGCTATTGGGTGATTGCTTTTATAGAGGAGAAGAGGAGATTTCTTGCTGCTGGGGAGGTGCTGCTGGATTGGAGCCATTTATGGTTGTAACCTTCTCAGAACCTTTTTCTTCTATCAATAAAGCTTTTGATGTTCTTCTATATACTTGTATTGCAATGATGTATTGTTTTCATCTGTATATTTGATTCATCCTAATCCATGCATCAGTTATGAGTACATGTTTCTTGTTGTTTCCTTCTCTCGTTTTTGCAGGATCTGTGTGTAGCTGGGCCGGCAAGAGAGCAAGGAGCTGGGAGCAAGAGGCAAAGAGAGAAGACGGGATCGACAAAAGCGAAAGACATCGGTTGGTCAATCTTTTCTTCCTTCTCTGTATTTTTATAAAGGAAAACTATCAAAGCTTTACTTTCAGTTGTTGCTAAGGAACTATCACCCTTAGAGTCGGGATAGGGTCATTCCGAGTCGGATACTTTTCCCCACAACACTGACTATTGCTTGAGTTTGCAGAGGTGAAGGGAAATCTATTAATAGCTTAGTCCAGGAAGGACAAGAAGGAAGAAGATTTGAAAGAATTCTTCTATCCCAAAGGACCTTAGGGAAATCCTTGAAGCAGAAAAGGTTGCTGCAAGAGGTCACTGAATAAGCTCTTTAATAATCTTGTTTGAAGTTCTTTTGTGCATTCTGAAAATGACAAATTCTACAAGTGAGTCCTCAAATTCCTCCTTCATCACAAGATTCTTTGATGGAGACATGAAGCAAGACTTGTCCACCATGATGGATATGGTGAGAGAAATGTATGAGGATGGAAGGAAGAGTAGCATACTTAAAGAGCAGTTGAATTCTGTGGAGGAAGAAAAGCAGATTCTTTCTGGCAAATTGCAGGAAATGGAGAGGCAACTTCATATTGCAAGTATGAACATGAACAGGATGAATGAGTTGGAGTCACAACTCTTTGTTGCAAAAGAAGCCTTGGCCAAGTATCAACTCGAAGAAGAGGGAAAAATTCCTATTTGTCTTCAAATTCCTTTAAGAATGCTTATATTGGTTCTTTTGAAAAACATACCAGAGGCATAGGTTCCAAGCTAATGTCCAAGATGGGCTATGAAGGAAAAGGATTGGGCAAACATGCACAAGGTATTGTTGAGCCAATAATGGTTGAGGAAAGGCCTAAGTATTTGGGTCTTGGCTGTGGACAGTCTTATGGAGAGAGCTCCAAAGCTACCACGAAGGCCATTGAAACAGTTCCAAAAAGGAGTTTCATTACACGTCCTCTACCTTAAAAGTGTGAGGATTGTATTAAGGAGGAATGCAGTAGCTCGAAACATCATTCGCATGATGCAGGTGTTCATAAGCACACACTTGAACCAGAGAATTGTGGAAACTCTAACAGCCTTGAAGAAAGTGATGGTGTTCCAAAGGGAGCCACTTCTTCATTTTCTTCACCTCCCTATGAAGGCAATAAAGGTGAAAAGGGCAGGTATAAATCTGGTTCTAAAACCCTTCCTTTTGATTTTGTAAAGCACGGAAACAGAATTGCATGTTACTTTTTTGGTTTGGATAACCATTATGTTTCTAGATGTTGGAAGAGGATGGCCACATACAGGAAAATTTTGAAGGAAAAGAAGCAAGCAGCCAAAGGTCCACACGAAAAGGAAAATCATGTTGTCAAAAGGATGCATGTGTGTTGCACTTACTGCCATAAGCAAGGGCATCTTGCCAAAAGGCGTTGGATTTTGAATCCAACATTGCTTCCACCAAAGCTGAAGGAGAAGATGGCAAAAGAAAATGGCAGGGATGGTTCAGGATGATTCACATATTGATGCTGATGTGCAAGCAAAGGAGGGACATTTGAAATGGATTGGTAAGAAATGGTTAGAATTCTTATCCAATTAAGGATGCATGTCTAGTGATGCATCTGTTTGCATTTCTTTGTGTAATAAATGCAAGTTGCAGGATCTTACCAAATGGTAAATAGAAAGAAGTTGAGTAGGAAACTAACTTCATTATTGCAACAATATGTTCATTTCAACTCAGTGTACTTAATTTAAATTTGATAGAAGGAATGAATGCATGAGCATGAGGTGCATGTAATGTTGGCTTGGGAGAAGTTAACTTGGTTTCTAAAATGGAGACAAGGATGAAGTGTTTCATCTTTTGGAAAAGACTCCTAAAGGTCTTTTTACTACATGCCTGACTTGAGTGGTCATTTGTTGTAAAGGCATTTTTTATTGGCTAATCATTTGTATACAAATATAAGACATGGAAGGGTTCACAAGATGTGAAATCTATTTCTTTGTTGAAGTAGGAGATAGCCCATGCAGTTGTTATCTGTATGCCTGCTGTTGTTAACAGTTGTTGTTGGCAGCTTTTCAAACAGGTACAAATGAAAGTTTTGTGGAGTAGATTTACTTCACGTTTGCTTGAGCCACCTTGGATCAAAGATCAAGGCAAAGAATTTCAAACTACCTTCTGTAAAATTCATAGTAGAAGTTCTACATGAAGTCAAGGAGGAAAATAGTCCTTCCCAAAATTACCAACCCATCCAAGAAGGGAAGTGGTTAAAGATTTCGGCTCAGAGGCACTATGTGAAGTAAAGTGTATGGAGGCTGAAAGAAGAGGGTGTTGTTACTCTCATTTATTGCTTGGATCAATATAACAGTCTTTTGGTGGACCAAAAGTTCTTTTAGTGGGAAGGCGTGATTCGAATTTGGATCCTTAAACTCTCTTAAAGCTACCCAAACTCTATAAAAACTCATACTGAAGCTTAAAATCTTGTGGATGTCTAAGCCTATCAGAAATCACCTCTAAACAATGACAATTTTCATTCAGAACGAAGCAATGAGGACCTTAAGACAAAGCACATTGACCGAGGCCCATGGAGACCACGTAATGGTTCAAACTAGCACTTAGGAAGTCCGGATAAGAAAACAAAGGTCGTTTTTGATGCGCAATTAGCACAAAGCATGCTTTGTTGGGAAAAACATGTTGAAATGGAAAGGCCCCGAGCACTCAGTCACAAGGGAAGCCAGAGAACCATGGGAAAACTACTAAAAATAGATGGCAGGTCCTGCGCTCCAAAACCGGTAGAATATCAAAGGGATTTTGGGTAGTAAGTGGGTTTGTCAGAGGAACCAACAATTCCATACATTGATTTACACGTGTCTGGGAGATGAGAGAGAAAACCACTCTCATCACGAGCTAACATTTGAGCAAGTCAACCACGTGATAAGAGCAATAACCGTAGGATCTGGAGGCCCCACATCTAACAGTGGAGATTGCACCCGATGGGAAACTAGATTCGACGGAGAAAATAAGCTTTGGCACATAAAGGTTGAAGTCCGATTGGACAATTGAGTTGGTAGATGAATCATTTCACAGAGTAACTGAAGTAACAAATCGCTTGAGGAAGAGCTGGCTTAGCTCATGAGGAGACAAGTGGTCGCCTCTCTGTGAAACATTATAGTGATGATGGCGTAGAGCAAGGAATTCCAACGGATAGAGTTAGGCAATCGGAAGAGCCGTGAGAGAAAGCGAATAGTCATGTGATGGATTGGCGTTAAGCCACAAACAGACAGAGTAAAAAGAGAGAAAAAGAGAGTAGCCTAAGAAGAACTAAGCAAACCTGGAAGTAGGGAAACCAGAGTTGAGGTCACTGTAATAGGCAAAGCCACCAGAGGTTGGTGGCACAAACAATGAAGAAAATGGTGAATGCGCAGAGAGTCTAGGGAGTCACTCGAAGGTCGAGTGAAAAGCTAGAGAGCTCAATTAATAGTAGCACATTGTTGTCAGAGTTGCTTGGAGGTTGAGCGATTCACAAAGGCATGTAAAGGCTGAGCGGAAGAGCTTAGAAAAGCCAAAGCAGAGAGCCACGAGCCACAACTAGAGCCAAGAGCTAGAGAAAGCACTAGAAGCAAGAGCTGAGAGCTAGAACCAGAGCCCGAGCCATAGAGCCAGAGCTAGCGTCCATGGAAAATTTTAGGGGCGAATGTTTGCCCTTTGGTGAAATTAAGGGGTTTTAAATTTTTAGTGGGCGAATATTTTGTATCATAGTACATTTTTACAAATCACCTCAAATAGCCCACCTTATTTTAAGGGAGAGGGTAAAAAGGGTAAATTTATCCCTTGAAATTAGGAGTTACAACCTTCCATTCGCCCTAATTTTCAAGAATAGGTTTTATTTAAGTGAATCCTATGGGCCAAATACCATATTTATAAAAGAGGTATGGTAAATTAATAAAAATATAAATAAATGAGAGGTATGGTAAATAAATAAAACATTTTTTACATTTACTCAATAAGTCATCTTATATACATGCAAGGGTGTAAACAAATAAAAATATAAGTAAAGTGGAGGTATGGTAAATAAATAAAACGTCTTTTTATACTTACTCAAAAAGTATGGTAAATAAATAAAAATATAAATAAACTAGATGTATGGTAAACAAATAAAACCTCTTTTTATATTTAGTCCATAACCCTCATTCTATTTATGAAGGCTCAAAAAAGATGTTTTATTTAAGTGAATCCTATGGGCCAAATACCATATTTGTAAAAGAGGTGAATCCTATGGGCTAAATACCATATTTGTAAAAGAGGTATGGTAAATTCATAAAAATATAAATAAACCAGAGGTATGGTAAACAAATAAAACATTTTTTAATATTTACTCCATAAGTCACCTTATATTTACGAACACTCAAAATATGTGTTATATTTAGGTGAAACCTATGGGAAAAATACTATGGGACAATTACCATGGGCTAGATTATTATTAATACGCAAAAAAACATTATTAACCCTAATATTAGTATTAATAAAAATAAAAATGGCACATGGTATTGACCCATGGTATTCACCAAAATGGCACATGGTATTGATCCATGGTATTCACCTAGAATCTAGCCTATTTAAATGGGGGAATTAAACCAGCATAGATACATCTTTACACTGGACCTACTAACCCCCGAGAGGTATCAAATATCGTGAAATGCAAACTAGCATAGAGTGAAAAAATATTTGATCCCTCTGGCGGCTTGGTGGATCAAGAGTAAAAATGTATGTTGTAATTTAATGTATGTTAAACATTTTAGTTTGGTTAAAATAAAAAATAAAAAATAAAAGTCAACTATTAATTTTATTAATTTTATAAATTACTAATAGTAATTTTTAAGCTCTAGGTTTATGATAACCCATGGTATTGACCCATGGTAATACCATGGTATTCATGTGAGCATAGACTATTTAAAGGGGATATTCTATCATCTTAGATCCATCTTAATTCTGGGTCTAACAAGTGCTCAGAGGGATAAATAGATTTCATGCCCCTGAGAGTGGTAGATGTGGAGTTAAGATGGATAGAGGTTGGTTTTTATGATAATGAAGATATTAAATAGACTTAGGAAATTATATTGTAAAAAAATCTTAAGGTGAATGGTCAAAGCATAGACATTGGACAAGTATATTTGTATACTTCTGTTTTAAAGTGAAATAAATCCAGGGCTAAAAGGAATGGATAGATTTCACTAGTCATCCTTATATAACTTTCCAACATAGGTTGGAGTAAACAAATTGTAATTTGGGTAATTTTTGTAACTGCAAACAGGAACATAGTTGTGTATTGGCAGGGTGGTTACGAGGTCCCTAGAAGTGATGAATTTGAATTTTTCTTGGTTTTATATATAGTATTAGGATTTTTCCTCATGCTTTCTCTGAATGACAAGAGTGAATTTTATCCTACACCCACTAGGTTATCGATATGTAATTTCGGTAATTTTGATTTCAAAAGATATTTTAAAGAAATGCAATGATTTCATTTGTGTATTCAATAAACACAATATTCTAATGGAATTTTGCATGTGTGGTTTACCTATACAGATTCCATGGAGAAATATTAGTGGTGTGACATCGATTGTCCTCAAGTAGAGGCTTTAGTTTTACTCTTTTCTGGAAGTAAATACTTTCTTCAAACATTTTTGAGTTACATGAAAAAATTGAACGTCCTAATAGTATTCAATTGTGGGTTCAATAGAGACATAGTATTCAATTATGGGTTAAAGAGATCCACACTAAATGATCTATCGGCCTTATCTTCACTTAGTTTAAGACTATTCACTTGGAGAGGCTGCATGTGCCCCCACTTCAAGAGCATAGTAAAGTCATGTAGAACTTAGAGAAGCTATCTTTAAGCTTTTAGTGAAGATTGGAAAAATGTCTGGGTTCAATAACGCCCAGTCGAGCATTAAGCTTCCAATAATGCTAGATTTAACCTGGAGCACTTTTGTGATTTGGAGGAGATGCCCCCTCGTATTTGTGACACATCTTCAGTTGTGAATTGGACTATTAGTAACTGTCATTTCCTTCGAAAGTTACCTAATGACTTGGGGAACCTCAACTATTTAAGCATGTTAAGGAAGGAAAGAAAGTACATCATGCTAAGTTCTCTTATGCTTTTCAAGTTTTTCTTGGATATCTACAACGTTTCAGGTAGGAAAGTACATTCTGTTAATGAAAATTTGTCTTGATAGAAAGGTCCAATTTCAAATTCTAATGCTTTCAAAAAACATTGCATAATTGTAATGTTTCTAAAGGAAGGCATATTTTTTCAATTTAAGTATCATGATCCCATATTCCAACTAATTTTCCAGTAACCCATTAGGCTTTGTAGATTTGAATAAATCCATGTCTTTTGATAAGATTCTCTTCTAAATTAGAACACCGTTTCCTTTTGGCAATAACCACATACAATGTCTCGATTTTGTTATTGAGAAAATAGAGGTTGTGAAACAAGCCTGTGCCATAAAAGGACTTGATTCATTGATTATGTATCAATTATGGCTCTTGATGTAACAATGTCTTGATTTTGTTGCTTGAAAATAGAGGTTATGCTTTACTATTTCACAGACTTTCTTACAATCTTTCCATAAGTTGTGATTTGTAATCTCAGTCACTGAGGGATGATAGTAATGACAAAGGTAATATTCCATGGTTTGAAGTTCCCCTCTTACTAAATATTTAAAGATATCACCACAATTTAACTGTTATTTAAAGGAATTGTATTTGATTTGTAAACAATTCATTGCTTGATTTATAGATTTTGATTTTTTCCCTTTTTTATTTTTTTCTCATATTTGGTATGAGATATCTTCCAAGATTTGGGTTCCCTAGTTTCCCCACCATAGCTACGAGGTTCAGATGCTATCATTAAATATTCTCGGAACATTACGACTTTCCCAGTAAGTGTGCTTTGAAGCATTGTTGTTGCTTTTCCATGGTGTTAATGCAAATAAGCACTGCAACTAGTGCCATTATTTAGATTAAGTTCCGAAATTTAGGTGGTCTTGTAATGATGGAGTGATTTTTTTCTAGCTACTGAGGCCATATGCATTTTTATCTCTTATGTTGTCCTGAGATATTCAAATTCAGAATAAGAATTGAGGTCTCGTTTCCACTGCAGATTGCAGTTATTATTGAACATAATATATAGTAGATTATATTTTACTAATCAACTGTGGATGTGATCCCTTGTAGTAAAGGAAATTCAAAGTGACTTTGATTTCACATTGATTTGTCAAAACATCCACACAGGAAAGGCGATTCAAAGTGACACTGATTTCACACTGATTTGTCAAAATGGAGGCCAGAGAAAAGGAAACTTTGTATTCAACAATGCTCTTAATTTCATATGCACATGCACAGACATATTAGTAGAAAGTTTTGACGGGTTGCCTAAGTAATATTTTCCATTCCACTACATTCTTTACAGCTTGTAAATAAATAACTCGAAACAATTCATTACACTACTTTTTTTCTTTATTAATCAGGGGTTAAGATTTTGATATTGAACTAGCTAAGATTTTTCTTCCTTCTGTGAAATTGTGTGTTCTATAATGCTTCTTTTCCATTCAGTATCTATAGCATATAAAGTGTGTCTAATGGAGTAGGAAGATTAGAAAGTCTTGTGATCCTTGAACTATGTTACAAGGAAGAAACGCAACGGGGCAGGGTAGGTGCATCCCCACAAAGGGGTCACAAATACCAAAGTTGGTATTGGCTAGTGCCTTGAGCTAGAAAATTTCCTTTACCCTTGTATTAATAGTGAATCTCGAGAGTATTCTAATATTATCTTTATAAGATTTATATCAATTAATATTGATGAATAAAATTCATGAGACATGAGCTAGGATGTCCTTGCAAGGAGGTTGTTGATTATTGGAAGCTATGATGGCCATTATGTCAGGACAGGTGGTCACACTCCCTTGATCGTGAGCATGATTGTGATCAAGATGGAAGACTTCATAGTCTAGATTGATTGTTTAGCAGTGATAATTAGTGGGCTCATTCACAAAAGCCTCTATTTCACTAATCCTTTTTATAGAGTTGTCAGATTCAATTTCCAAAGGTTTTAACTACACTATAGAGTTGAGTTTTGAGAGAGTTTCAATTCACAGTGTTAAGTATAGTAACTATGACACTTGAATGAAGAAAAGCGTAGTAGAGGTATCAGACTCTGTTATAAGCTTACCTGCGTATTATAAGGGACTTGGTTGGCTTTTTTAGAATTTTATAAACAATTTCCATGTCGTGGAAATGTGAAAAAAAAATAGTGATATTGCCACCATGTGGCTCTTGTCATATATGGTTTTATACTTTTTCAAAAAATTCTCTAAGAGTTCACAATGCTAAGATTCACTAGGACTTTACAAAGTTTTATTATTTAGTGAAAGACTCACCAAGATCTTACAAGATTTTATAATTGAGTAAAATATTCGCCATGCCTGGTGAGAGATTCGCCAAAAAATTATATATACATATTATATTATTGATAAAATCGCCTTCCATTTTTCCTATATACCATGGAGATTTACCCATTTATTATACATATAAATTGGGGGGGTTCTTAAAATTTTCCCTGCTAGAGTCAGAACCAAGGATAATTTTAGGGGCGAATGTTCGCCCTTTGGCGAAATTAAGGGGTATTAAATTTTTAGCGGGCGAATATTTTGTATCATAGTACATTTTTACAAATCACCTCAAATAGCCCACCTTATTTTAAGGAAGAGGGTAAAAAAGGTAAATTTAGCCCTTGAAATTAGGACTTACAACCTTCCATTCGCCCATTTTCAAGAATAGGTTTTATTTAAGTGAATCCATTCGCCCATTTTCAAGAATAGGTTTTATTTAAGTGAATCCTATGGGCCAAATACCATATTTATAAAAGAGGTATGGTAAATTAATAAAATATAAATAAATGAGAGGTATGGTAAATAAATAAAACATTTTTTATATTTACTCCATAAGTCACCTTATATACATGTAAGGGTGTAAACAAATAAAAATATAAGTAAAGTGGAGGTATGGTAAATAAATAAAACGTCTTTTTATACTTACTCAAAAGGTATGGTAAATAAATAAAAATATAAATAAACTAGACGTATTGTAAATAAATAAAACATCATTTTATATTTAGTCCATAACCCTCATTCTATTTATGAAGGCTCAAGAAAGAGGTTTTATTTAAGTAAATCCTATGGGCCAAATACCATATTTGTAAAAGAGGTATGGTAAATTAATAAAAATATAAATAAACGAGAGGTATGGTAAGCAAATAAAACATTTTTTTATATTTACTCCATAAGTCACCTTATATTTATGAACACTCAAAAAATGGGTTATATTTAGGTGAAACTTATGGCCAAAATACTATGGGACAAATACCATGGACTAGATTGTTATTAATACCATGCAAAAAACCATTATTAACCCTAATATTAGAATTAATAAAAATAAAAATGGCACATGGTATTGACTCATGGTTTTCACGAAAATGGCACATGGTATTGACCCATGGTATTCACCTAGAATGTAGCCTATTTAAATGGGGGAATTAAACCAGCATGTAGCCTATGCTAAGATTCACTAGGACTTTACAAAGTTTTATTATTTAGTGAAAGACTCGCCAAGATCTTACAAGATTTTATAATTGAGTAAAATATTCGCCATGCCTGGTGAGAGATTCGCCAAAAAATTATATATACATATTATATTATTGATAAAATCGCCTTCCATTTTTCCTATATACCATGGAGATTCGCCCATTTATTATATTTATAAATTTAGGGGGGGTTCTTAAAATTTTCCCTGGTCAGAACCACAGCTAGAGCCACAGGTAGAGCTGAGAGCTAGAACCAGAGCCCGAGCTACAGAGCCAGAGCTAGAGTCAGAGCCATAGCCAGAGCCACAGCCAGAGCTGAGAGCCAGAACCAGAGCCAAAGCCACAAAGCCAGAGCGAGAGTCAAAGCCACAACTAGAGCAAGAGTCAGAGCCAGAGCTACAAAGTCAAAGAGCTCCAAGAACCAAGGGATAAGATGGTTTTCTGAGCCCAATGTTCCTGTATAAAACATTGGAGTTAAGTGTAGCAGTTGTAAAAGAACTATTTCCATAATCCCAGAGAGCCTAATCGAGTTGATTAGAGTTCTAGCCCAAGATATCATGGTGAACTCCATATTATATTGTTGTCTTATGTGTTTGTTTTTACTTCTTCTTTAACCACTATTATATGCATTTATATATCAGTTTTAGTACCTTCCCATATCAGCACAAACAATAGCTTTTAAAGTAAATAATCAGCTGAATGAAAATACAAGCACACACGCATATTTTCAAGCATTTCTTATTTGTGAATTGGTTGATCAAATAGACTTGGGAAAATTAGAAGCTTTGGAAGTGGGAGGGGTTCTTGTACGTTAGACAAGAGGCCTAAGAGCCCCATTTTTCAGACCATTCACCCACTTTCATATGGGTCATACACCATCACTAAGGTTGTAGGGGACAACGGCTTCGAGCTTAATATTCCATTTTTCCCTGGTCAGCACCTAGTGTTCAATGTAGACTTCCTTCGGCCATACTTTCCACCATTGTTGGACACATCCGACATTGCAGAACAACTCACACCATTAGAGCTAAACCCAGACTACATGCAACAAGACACAACCGATCAGATCATGGACACATAGATCAAGAACACTTGACATTAGAATATCCAACTATATCGGGTTTTCAAGGCTAACCAACACCTTCACTAAGGCAAGTGGCTCACTAGGGATCAAGTTCACAAGAAGTCTCCCCATCTCATGGGGGCACTCAATGCAATGTGGACCATTGCTTCCTAAGGTGGGCTGAATGATCCAGGTGGATATTAGTGGCAACCTACCTATTCAACTTGGACCCCCAACATTCTCCATTTCATCTTTTTAGTTTCCTTAATTGTAGCACAATTTACTATTTTTGACAATTTTTATGGCCCTGAACTTTCAGAGCTTTTTTGAGGCTCTAAACAATGTTTTTAAGGAAAACGGAGAGACCAAAAACATCCCAAAGTAGCTTTCTGGCAAATTTTAGCCTCCTCTTTCAGATCTTCTAAATGATGTGTTATGATAATCAAATGGAGATTATATGGAAAAGTTATGACCGAGGGAAGTTGATGTACCAATTTACCCAAATGGTTCCCATAGTTTTAGCACTTCATCTCCTAGGGTTAGGTTTTTGGATGTTTAGTGTTTTCCATTGTTTCTTAATAATAAATAGGCCATTTAGCCTCATTTTAACACAATTTAGAGGCATGTAGCTGTGATATCTCTTCTTAGGGATAGGCTACCATCACCTGAGCTAGTTTCTTTCCATTTTGTTTGTAAGCATATTTCAGTATTCTAATATTAATGAAATGAATTTTTATTTCCATTGCATTTCTATATTTATGGTTATATGTGTAATTTTTTGTGTTCTTGTTTAATTTTAGATTAATGTTTCGCAACATGACCAAGTTCAAAGGATACATCATCAATCAAGCAAGCTAAAGAAAGACATAACCTTTCTTGTAGTTAGATAATGGGAGACTTCATCACATTCAAAGGAAACATTAGGTCCATCAGATAGTTCAAATTTAATCTGAGAATGCATATATGACATGTATTCAATTGTGAATGGAGTATGTCGACTATGTTTTGATGATGATATCTCATATGTAAAAATGATGTGTGATATTAGGGGGAGTGATGTAATAGTGGTATCATTACGTTAGGGGGAGAGCATGAGAACATGTAAGAGAATCATATAGTGGAAGCATGGTCTTAGGGGAATACTATAAGTTAGAAATACAATAGCATGGCTTATGATAGGTCCATAGGATCAAATAGGAATAGATACCCTTATAGGTTCCTCTACATGACAACTTACTACAGATATATGTAACATTTTTCCATTGACATCTAAGGGGTAGAGATTGAAGAAATTAATTTCACCGAGAGGGATGGTATGAATTTCACTTGATCTTCTTGTAGGGAGAGATGACATTGCACTTATTATTGTTCCAAAGGTAGATTATAGCACATTATATGGATCCCTTTATTTTCTTTGACATCCAATGAGCATCAATGTCTAGGGTTGTTCCCAACAATGAAAAAGGGGGGGATTGTTGCACATAGTGTTGTCATTGATGTCAAAGGGGATGTATGGATTGTAGCAACATGAATATCCATGATGATGACATAAGTAGCAATACTCCTTGTGAAGTAGTATGACAACTTGATATTTGTGCAAGTTCTCAATATATGAGGCTGTATGGTTAGTTGAAGTTACTTGAGTTTTGAATAAGTTAATATTATAAAATGATATTACAAATAGTATAATTTAATAGTTCATGTTGATAAATTTCCAATAGTAATATTATTCTCAGAAAAAATTCTCTCCAATCAGAATTTTTAACCCATTGAAAATAACTACTAGTTGGGACAAAATTTAAAAGGCCAAACTATAGGGCCAAAACCCTAAAACTAAAATAGTTAAATGTCATGCAAGTATGGAGCAAATCCATTGTTGGTTCAATAGATCAACAACCACAATAATAGAATTTGTGCACCTATTGATGGTTTTAAAAAACATGCAAGTACATAATCAATCAAATTCAATTGAGTGTAAAGATGCACGAAGGTTAACTATCCAATTACATGACAATGTGTGGAATAATTTCATTAGGATATGACATGGATTGTCATGACATCAACATGATAATGTGGAGCCATCAGAAGCTAACACATGTCCATCAGATTTCTGTATTCAGGCTTCCATGATTCGTAATGAATTAAGCAAAGTCTTTCAATAGAAATCACATAAGCAAAATTTTTGGTCAACATGTTTTGGCCAGTAGGCACCAATATATATGACACATGGATTTCTCAAGGAGTGCCATGAGGCATGTGTCATGTCAGAATGATGTCAGCACATGGATTCCCAATGACCCTCCGGTCCCTATCATGTGGTGAGGGCATATGGTTATAAATTTCTAGGCTTATGGATTCTAGAAAGGTCGAATAGTTGTATGGTAGGTCCAATCAAGGTTATATGGAGAGGCCCTTAATCAGATCTGAGCCCCCAAATCACATGAGGTCCACTATATATATACACACTTCCTAGTCATGATCGATATTCATCCAAAAAAAATTACACATGGTTTATCTTTGATTACAACCCCATTAAGAGGTTATATATATGATCATGGTCATGTTATAATGGAATTGTTTGGTCTCGCTCGCATGATTACTAAACTAAAGTTCTAGTTTTACCTTCCACTATATGCATCATTTTATTTAGTTGTGGTTCTAGTTATGGTAGTGATATAAAATCCTATTCTAAGCTCTTTGTATAGGATTGAATTACACTAGTTGTAACTTCATTTTAAATTTAGTGGAGGGAGGCCTTCTATCACAATGGTATTGATGCTATTTGGAAGACTCTACAAACAGATCACTAGTTGTGATAATGACATGTAATCCATGTGGGGTGAAACATTTGAGGCTAATACCTTGACCTATTGAATGATGATACATATGTGGCCATGTATAACTAACAAGAATGTCGATGATTAGTTAATCCCTTAGCCACATGAATGGATGTGGACAATATGAGGTAGGGTTTGGTGCCTTCTTCAAGTCCCTCACAATATGTTAACAACAAAGAAAAGTCAGATGTGATACATAACAAGGAATACTTTAGAGTGTGTTATATAAGTCACCGAAAATGTATTTTGGTGCTCGAGAGTTCGACTTGTCATGGAATGGGTTGGTAATATATTTTTTATGATATTCAGGAAATTTTGTTTAAAAGTTAGTAGGTTCTGAGGGATAGTGATGGAAAATAGTGGGTCCATTATAGAGCACTCCAAAAGTGGAAATTTCTAGAAAATTTAAGCTTTTATAAAATCTATTACGTATTTTTTGGTTTATTAAAGTCATTATTAATCCAAATTGAAATTTGAAAGAAGGTAGTTGACACTGAATAAGACACAAATTAGTTTAGAGGGGCCTGAGAGTGTTTTGAATTATGTTTGATGAATACAATCTCTTTTATCTATTTGGTAAAATTTATGAGAAATTTTCAAGTATTTTTGATACATGAAGTAGAATGGTGCAAGGAAGGTCCTTAAGTGACTAGATTGTAGTTTCATTTGGAGTAGAGTTTTCAAGAAACAATATGATAGTGAACAAAAAATATTGACATCAATTTTGTGATAGTAATGACAATTGATGATTGTAGGTGGTATCTAACTAAAATGGTTTGAATTTCAATTGAAGAGATAGTGATTAGTGTTATTGTCATGTTTATGGAAGTAGTAGAATGTGCATGTTGTGTTTATCATTTGTGATAGATTACTTATATGAAGATTTAGTGATAAATTACGAACATGGATCGAGTATGGAAATGGTATGAAATAGAGATATAGAAGGAAGAAGAGAAAGTTTGTTGGAGCCTAATAATTTTATAAGGTTGGATCCTCAATCAGGTTAGAGAATAAAGCAAGTTGGGGGCCTGCTCAATCTTGAGGTTGGAGCTTCAATCAAGTTGTAGCTTATAGTGAGTAGCTGATCCATCTTCAATGTGAGAGGCACATTGATGTCCACCAAAAGCGGTATCTTGAATATTTTGGGGCTATTTTAGTCTTGCATGTTGGGGCCTACAAATTGGTGTAGGAGAATTGAAAATTGAGTAGAAGAAGCATTTGTGGTTTTCTTTCATTTAGGTTTCAACGTGAAAATATTGTGTCTCATTGTGATGTGATGATGTCTTATGTTTTTTATTAATTCTTGTCATGTTATTGATATTATGATTCTTAGATATAACTAATGAAATAATTTTTATGATTCACTTCTATTTGGATAAATGATTAAGAAACATTTCTAAATTGTGAAGTCGACGACACACAAATTCACCCCCTACTCTCAATCTGATCCCCGAGAAAACAAAAATTACATCTTCATATTGTTAATTGGTTTGAATGTGCATATATCATCTAATTGACTATATTGTTTGTTAAATTTGATGGAAATGAATGTATTGAATTATTTTTAGACAAATTTTGAATATTTCAGAGTCCACCTCCATTGCCTTGATATCTTGAAATATATGAAGAAAATAGTAGTTGTACTCTAGTTTTTATTCTCGTTATGGTAATGACGCCTTGATATATTTTTTTATGTTTGATATAAGGCTATTGTAGATGCAAATTAGTTTTTCAAAGCACTATGACTATTTTTATTTTTATCCTTTTGTGAGCGATAGTGGAAATTTTGGTATAGATTACAAAAATATTTTTTATGCGTTGATAGTCATTTTTTCTTAGGGTTGTTGATGAGAGGAGTTTGTAAACTACCCTTGTAAGATTCTATGACAGTGTATCTTAACACCTCCAGAAGACAGTATGAAAGGGGCTCATAAAGACCTCGAAAAGTAGGTATGAGGGGGTGTTGACAGTGTTAGATTCCCCCAACATTATAAGGGGATCTCCCTGATGTGAAGTCCCAATTAGACCTCACACCATTTGTCTTAGGAGTCTCATCTGGTCATATGACCCAACCACCATTGAAATGGTTTTTCAACAAGTTCCTTGGTTATAATGGGACATAAGAGAATACAACACCATGGTATTGGATGCTTTGGCATGTATAAATATATATTATAACATTGAAATGAACATAATGAAAAATCATGATGGTAGTCCGGGTTTTGGGATCCAGTGGGAAAATCTCTGTTTATATGTGTTTTATGTGTTATTCTCTTGCATTGTTTATTTTTTTGTGTTTTAGAATTCATATGTAGGTAATTTCTGTACGGGGTTAAAACATACATTTGGTATTAGAGTTGTTTTGTCTTCAAGGGGACATCTTTTTTGCTGAGGGGTTTCACTCGGGCCTGTGGTAGACCCTGTTCAGTGGGATATCTGCGAGATTGATTCTGGTGGTGAAAGAAGATGGCGAGCAATGGAAATATAGAGATTGAGAAATTTAATGGTCAGAGTTTTGAGTTTTGGAAACTCAAGATGGAGGATCTGTTGGTGGATAAAGACTAGTGGATTGCGGTAGATCCATGTACTAAACCAACAAGAGTGTCCGATGAAGAATGGAAGAAGTTGAATCGAAAGGAAAAGAGCACAATACAATTGTGTGTCTCAGATTCAGTATTGCTGAATGTATCAGGGGAAGCTACGGCGAAGGCTTTGTGGGACAAGTTAGGGACTTTGTACCAATCTAAGTCTCTGGTGAATAAACTGTTCCTGCAGAAAAAGTTGTATAACCTGAGGATGAAAGATGGAGACTCAGTGATAGAGCATCTAAATGCATTTAATATTGTGGTAAGTCAGTTAGCATCTGTTGATATTAAAATTTCAGATGAAGATAAGTGCATCGGTTTGTTGTGTTCTCTACCAGATTTGTGGGATTGTTTGGTTATTGCAATAGGTAGCAATGCAACTTCCTTATGGTAGAAAAAATATGGAGAGCCAAATTGGTGATGCATTGTCTATACGAGGGCAGACCCAAAATAGAAACAAAAATAAGTCATCAAGTGGGAGATCTAAATCTAAAGGGAGATCTAAATCTCCAGGAAAACCTGTAAAGGTGGTGTGCTAGAAATGTGGAAAGGAAGGGCACTACAAAAGGGACTGTAAATCTAAAGCTCCTGACAAAGGAAAGAGATATGATGAGGCTCCTTCTATAGAGGCGCAAACCACCTCAGATGAAGATGGGGATGTGTACTTGTCTTATTCAAGTACACATGTAGATGATGAGGCATGGCTGATTAACTCAGGTGCATCCTTTCACTTCACTCCCCACAGAAAGTGGTTCTGCGAGTATGAGAAATATGATGGTGGTGATTTCTTCCTAGGGGATGACAGGAAGGCTAGAATCATTAGTCGTGGAAAATTAAAGTTGAATTTGCAAGGTGTAAGGGTTAGAATTCTTCCAGGTGTTCTACATATTCTTGCATTAGCCAGAAATCTGATTTCGGTTAGCAAGTTGGATGATGTAGATGTAAAAACAATGTTCGAGAAGGATACCTGCAAGATGGTTTGGGAAGCACTGGTATTGATGTGGGGAGTTTGGATTGGAACTCTGTACAAGCTACAAGGTAGCACTTTTATTGATGGGTGCAATAGTTTTTTCGTTCCTGAAAGTGGAGTAGAAAATCTAGTGGTCTATGGAGAGAAGACCATGTTGTGGCATAAAAGGCTTGGACATATTGAAGAAAAGGGTCTTTAGATACTTCATGGTAGGTATGGTAGAAGGTATGAGTAATAGCTCTCTGGATTTTGATTTTTGTGAAAATTGTGTATATGGGAAGCAGAATCGGGTGAGTTTCCCCTCTAGTAGTAAGAGGGCGAAATATATATTAGAACTTGTGCACAATGATGTGTTTGGACTTGTGAAGGTTTCATCACTAGGTAAGTTTGTGTACTATGTATCATTTATAGATGACTTCTCAAGGAATACAAGGATATATTTCCTTAGGAAGAAATCTGAAGTCTTTGACAGGTTTAAAGAATTTAAGGCTCTGGTGGAAAACTAGACAAAGAAGAAGATAAAGGTGTTGAGGACATATAACGGTGGAGAGTTTTGCAGTAAGGAATTTGAAGAATTTTGTAAGAAGTGTGGTATAGCACGGAAGAAGACTATTCCATATACACCTCAAAAAAATGGAGTTGCAGAAAGAATGAATAAGACATTGATGGAAAGGGCAAGAAGCATGCTCAGTGGTGCCAGGTTAGGACAAGAATTTTGGGTAGAGGCAATGGATACTGCATGTTACCTCGTCAATAGGTAACCTTCATCAGTAATGGAGGACAAGACTCCAAAAAAGGTATGGACTGGTAAGAAACCCTCTCTTTCACATCTGAGGGTATTTGGATGTGATGCATATGTACATGTTCCAAAGGAGAAACGAGCCAAGTTGGATAGTAAATCTAAAAACTTCATCTTTATTGGGTATAAGGATGGTTTAAAGGGTTATAAGCTTTGGAACCCAGTCACACGGAAGGTTGTGTACAGCTAAGATGTGGTGTTCAGAGAGGTGAAAGATGTTATTAAACATAAATTTCAACGAAGGGAACCTGAGAAGATAGAGTTTGAGCTAAAGGAGGAAGAATCAGACTCTACAGCAGAGGAGGAATCAGAAGATGAAGAGCCACAAACTCTGTCTGTGAGAAGATCAATTCGAGAAAGAAGGCAACCTGAGAGGTATAGTCCATCTGCTTTGTGTTCAAATTTTGGTATATCTATTATTGACAATGATCCTTGAATTGTGAAGGAACCAGTAGATTCAGAGGATGGAAAACTCTGGAAAGAGGTCATGGTTGATGAAATGGCATCTTTGCACAAAAATGAGGCTTGGGATCTGGTGGAGTTTCTGGCTGGAAGGAAACCCATTGGTAGCAAATGGGTGTTCAAAAAGAAGACAAATGCAGAAGTAAAAGTGGAGAAATACAAGGCTTAGTTGGTAGCAAAAGGTTATTCCCAGGTGCCAGGAAATGATTTTGGTGCTATTTTTTCTCCTATTGTCAAGGTAACTTCTATTAGATTACTTTTATCTCTTGCTACTGCTTTTTATTTTGAGGTAGAAAAGATCGATGTGAAGACGAAATTTCTTCATGGGGATCTGGGAGAGGAGGTCTACATGAAGCAACCTGAAGGCTTTGCGATAAAGGGTAAGAAAGAATTGGTATGCAAGTTAAAGAAGTCTCTGTATGGGTTAAAACAATCACCAAGGATGTGGTATCAGAAATTTGATAAATTTATATGGGGACTTGGCTTCACCAGAAGCAAAGTAGATCAATGTGTGTATTTTAAATTAAATGGTGACCGTGTCATTTATTTGGTCTTGTATGTGGATGATATGTTGCTGGTTGGAAATGAAAAAGAAATTATCCAGGATTTGAAGACCCAATTGTCTTCCAAATTCGACATGAAAGATCTTGATGTTGCAAACTATATTTTGGGCATGGAAATTAAAAGAGATCGGGAAAAGAGGAAGCTCTGGTTAAACCAGAGGAAGTATGTCAAGACAACACTGCAGAGGTTCAATATGCAGGATAGTAAACCAGTGAAGGTTCCTATTCCTGTAGGTGTAAAGTTATCTGCTGAATAGTGTCCCAAGACACAAGAAGAGGAAGAGGATATGTCTCGTGTTCCATATGCAAGTGCAATCGGTAGCCTAATGTATGAAATGGTTTGTACTAGACTAGACATTGCACATGCAGTGGCAGTATTGAGCAGGCTTATGTCAAAACTAGGGAAGGAGCATTATATAGCAGTGAAGTGGGTTTTTAGATATTTGCGTGGCATTAGTAATTATGGTTTGTGCTACCAAGAAAGATTAGGATTGGACAGAGATTTGGATATTCGTGGCTTTGATGATGCAGACTGGGCTAGAGATTTGGACCAGAGAAGATCTACAAGTGGGTATGTGTTTAACCTATTTGGAGGTGCAGTTAGTTGGATGAGTAAGAAACAATCTGTAGTGGCACTATCAACTACAGAGGAAAAATACATGGCAGCCACTCGTGCAAGCAAGGAAGTAGTCTGGTTGTAGAGATTGTGTTCAAGTATGGGGTTAGTACAGTGAGCTATAAGGATAGACTGTGATAGCCAAAGTGTAATTTTCTTGGCAAAGAACCCTGCTTATGATTCAAAGACAAAGCACATTGATGTTCAGTAGCAGTTTGTGAGGGATATGATAGAAGACAAAAAGGTGTTGCTGGTAAAGTTGGAAACTTTGAAGAATACTGTAGATGCATTGACAAAATCTATGAGCTCTGAGAAGTTCTCCTAGTGTAGAGAAACAATGAACATTTTAGGGCTGGAAAAATGACTAAGCTCTCCTATGGCCCCTCGTGGAAAGAAAACAACAAGTGAGAGAACGTTGGGTTGTGTTATATTCTTTCCACGTAATTAACAAGGGGTTTGAGAGGTACCCATAACCCCACTTTATGGGGTCCAGGGTAGCGCCCCGGAAAATTTTGATTTTAGACCTTAAGTTAGGTTGGGCGGACCCACCTATGGTTTTGTGCATGACTTTTGCACATGTTTTTTGGGCACGATGGTTTTTCAGTCCATGGTATTGGGCACGATGGTTTTCGGTCCATGGTATTGGATGCAATGGTTTTCGGTCCATGGTATTGGATGCTTTGGCATGTATAAACGTGTATTATAATATTGAAATGAACATAATTAAAAATCAATCTGGTAGTCCCGGTTTTGGGATCCAGTGGGGAAATCTCTGTGTATATGTGTTTTATGTGTTATGCTCTCACATTGTTTATTTTTCTGTGTTTTAGAATTCGTATGCAGGTAATTTTTGTACAGGGTTAAAACCTACATGTAGGTGGTGTAAAACTTCATTTTTGGCTACCAATGTCTCATGAATATTTAATTCATATGATCTTATCCTTAATGGAAATATGGGTTAAGGATCATTCTTCCGTTAGTGAAGGTTTCCTGAAAATCCCTTGTCTATATGATTTTCCATCTCCTACATGACCACCTTGTTTGTCACATATCGCAGCATAAGATGAGGCTCCTTTTGAAATCTAAAACATATGATGTAATTTCCCTCAGGATTTGCAAACCAGTTCGCAATATCTTGAAGTGAATCCTTCACTTTATCTGCCATGCATGACAGATCAATGTTGAATATCAGGTGAAGGATGGATGTGAAGAAGTGTTCAACCAATCTATCGTATGCACCTTTGAAGTTTCATTTTGATAACACCCTACAGTGAACATAAAATGGGAACTTCTCTTTAGGATTCTAGTTCAAATACAACTTCAGGAATGCATATCGTGCACAAAGATTTCTCAAGAGATATGCATACATTTCAAATTCTAGAGGTTGATTTGCTTGAAAAGAAATCTTTGACCCGCTCCATATGTCGCTGCAACTCAAATGATAATATATCCACCCAACCAAAATCCCTTCCATGGTTGACCACCAGCTTGAGTGTATACATCCAGTTATCTTGGAACACCTCGATGTTCTTGTGCCCAAACATTCGATAATACATAGCTAACAAGTATTGATATACGTCACTTAAGATATTTGTCAGATAAAATATTGTTGGGTGATGACGAAACTTGGTAGGTTCTCGGCACCATTTCTTGATAACATTGATCATGTTGAGGTTAACCCATCTTCTGTAAAAGGCATCATTTGAATATTCATTAGGCTTGAGCATCTTATAATACGTCTTCATATATTCACCATAATAGGTGATGGGATGTTGATGAGCCCCATAAATGGGTAATTATGTGGGCTCATTTTGCCTCCTAACATAGTTTAATCAACCACTCTCTCAGCGTATTACATGTTTTTTTATTATATTTATGCTTATAGGGTGAGGTGGGTTGGTTATGATGCCATGGAGTCTAATATGTGTTTAACGTAGATTTTTGTTGAATTTTGAAGACAAAGTCAAAGATTTAATGGAAAATTGGTAGAAGTAATTCAAAGTGGACAAAGGAGAGGTTTATAGGAGGATATCCCCCTCATTTATGATTCCCTACTTCGAATTATCCTTCATGCAGCTCAGAACGCAAACAGCCAAATCAATGCACTAGGAGGCAGCCGAGCAAGTGGAGGATAACTTATATTTATCTCGAGTTTTGCGAGCCAAGCCTCCCTAATTTTAAAGAATATGTTTGGAGCTTCAGTTGTATAAGTAGAGAGGCCTAAGGCCTCATTAGGAAGTTAGTCAAAATTTTTAATTTTTATTGCAGCTTTGCTCTACTCAACTTCGAGCTTACTTTTGTTGACACCTGCATGTAATCCTATTATTATTTTAATAATAAAGATGAGATCCTTTTTTAACTAGCACTAAGTTACCTCAGAGGGTTGAAGCTTCTAGATTAGGGCCCAATCCAAGTAGCAAAGCTCCTCTTGTTTGTATTTCAATGCTTTGTTTTAGTGTATGAATTAGTTGTTGTTAGATGAATTTATTTCTTGGTTAAGAATAGGTTTCTTTTGGTGATTTAGAAGGTTGTTTCCATTTGAGTTTTCTATAGCAGGTTTAACAATGATAGAAAGATGATATAAAAGGAAATCAACATAGCCTTGGCCTCCTTTCCTCCCTTTGGGACCATGAATTGAGGCCAAGACCCTCTTGCTGCCACAAAAAACATAGATTTACCTTCTCCATAGCATTTCTAGTGTTGCAGTTTGTTAGAAGGTTAATTCTTTGCTTTAAATCTCTTTCAACATGCTCATTTTTTTCTTGCAATAAGTTTCCTTTCATGCTTTATCTCATTATATCATTTCTTTTATCATTTCTTTCCATAGCTCATAATTTAGAATAGCTTGATGCAAAACTCTATTTTTTGATGTACTTAGTTTCCTTGCTTACTTGATCTCCTTGTTTTATTTTTAGGCCCTTTTGTAGCAAATCTCTTATCACACCAAGTCAGCCTACCAACCATCAGATTCTATCCCTAATCTATGCCCTACAGGTCGCCCAAATTTCACCTCAACTTCTCCTTAGCTTTTAGTGTTTTTCCATATGATTTCCTCCTCTCTCCTGATCATCGTTTCCTCTCCTAGCAATCCTTGGTGACCCCTAGGTTCCTTAACACATCATCCCAGCCTTCATATACCCTTTCCACCCACTCTCACACCTTCAAAACCTCCAAAACTGCTCTCGGCATCCTCTTGTAGACCTCCTGTAGATCCCCTGCAGCCTCCTATAGGTTTTCCTATAGGCTTCCTTTTGAAGTCCGATTGTGGGAAAAGCCTCCAGAAGGCTACCTAAGACCTCCTAGTACCCATCCACACCATCCTACATCTTCTCAAGTCCAAAAACCACCCTCCATTTCCACCAAATTGCTGCCACATCCACAATCAAATAAATTACATGCATGACAATTTCACATAAAAATATATAAAAATCCAAAAAAATGTTTTTGGCTTATTTACTTTTAGAAATAGCTTTGAGTAGATGTTGTCTACTTCCTGAGTAGGTAATGGAATTCATTTCATGGTTTTTCATCTCTCTTTCTGCAAAAGTAGGATTAGTTGGTTAAGTAGGGTTTCCTAGATTTACTTTAAATTTCAGTGTTCTTTTCCTTTCTGCAAGTAGAGTAGCCTCTGTAGAGTAAATTTTTCTTTCTTTCATCATATATAGAGCTTCTTCTACAATCCATAGAAGTTGGCTTGAGCTCCTAGTGATCTTGCGCCAGCTGACCAAGTGACAACCTGTAGTAAGAACTAGTACTTGTGCATAAAACACCGTCACTTCCATGTTTGTTACGAACTACCGAGTTGCAGCATTATTGTTGCAATAATGGTGTTTACCACTTTTTTGCATCATTTCCAGGGAAGCGTCAAGTATTTTCTGATTACTATTTTCTTCTATTTTCTATCGCAACATTCTGCTCAGTAGTTTATTTCAGCAAAAGTAGAGTACTTGTTTCTTTCAGTTTCTGCATTTCCTTGCTTTCCATTTCAATTCCGCAAATTTCATTTAAGAAAGAATAGAATAGTTGTTTCTTTCAGTTTCTACATTTCCTTTCTTTCCTTTTCAATTCTGCAATTTCCATTCTAGCAAAAGTATATTAGTCATTTCCTTGTTTTCAGTTCTACATTTCATTGAGCTGGAGTAGTATTTCCTTCTGTGCATGGCTAATATCTTGGTCCAACCAAAAATATTTCCTTTCATGCCTCGTAGGAATAGAGATAATTCAAGAAAATTCTTGCCCAACACCCCTACTACATCACATAGCCAACCTTCCCTCTTGTTCGGTGGCAGCGATTAAGAAGAACCTTTAGGTGAACAACTAGAGATATTTGAAGAACATATAGGGGAAGAAGAAGAAGAAAACATCCCTCCTGAGACAATGGCTGCAAAAAAAATTCTAGGGGGAATGGAGAAATAATAGTGGGTATATGTCCCATCTGGGAGACCAATGGGGACACCAAAATGAAGAATATAAGTCCCACGGCTCTACCTCACTTCCATGTTTTGACCACAGAAGATCTTGACACCTTCTTGTTTGAGTTTGCTATCATCTATTGAACCTATGACTATGCATATGATGAGAAAAAGTTGAAACTATTTCCTTCTACTCTCAAGGATGCAACATTGCCCTGGTTCATCGGGTTACCTGGCAATAGCATCAGAACTTGGGCTCAAATGTAGTAGGCCTTTAACAACAAATACCAAGACTACTGTATGGGAAGTGATGAATTCTTGGAAGATTATGAAGAGAGGTTCCGGCTCAGTTACAAAAGGGCTAGGTGCGCACTTGACCTTGCATCTTTGAAGTTGGTCCTGCTTAGGGGAATTCCGGAAGGCCTTCTAGACACCCTCCATTTTTTGGTCGGGGAAGAAATCTACCAACTAACTTATGAGGACATAAATACTGTCTTTAGAAACCATTCTAGAGTAGCCAGAAAGAGAGGTAGGGGGAATCAAACCATAGCCAGTACCTCCTCATCCAATTCATCCATCAAAGCTGAACTTCGAAACATGCTGGAAGACTAGTGAGATGCTGCAGACTCTTGCCATGAAAATGGATACCTTGCATATCAAAAGGAAACAAGAGGAAGCAGAGAGTGCTTTGGCCATTTTTTGTCCCAGAAGCACCAGGAGGCATCTTAGGAATGAATGTCCATTGAACTCTGCAGAGGTTTGTTCAGTCTGTGAAGAAGATCATTCTACAGATAAGTGCCCTTCCTTGCCTGGACTTAAAGTTGTATACCAGGAGGCCAAAGGAGTGATTGAACCACTCTATTTCCTGAGCCAAAGGAGACCGCATGGAGCTAGACCATACCACCAGGGGATGGAAGGGACATCTCAGGCATACTACACCCCGAACCAAGTCACTCTTGTACCTTATTGGGGCCCTCCTGTTCATCCTTCCTACTCCACACCTTCTCCTTGTTGCTTTACATATCAATATCATGCCCAACTGGCTGCTCATTCATTTCAATCCTATGCTCAGCCACAACCTTAGTGGAATGCATCTCATCAGGGGTGGAGGCCCCAGTACAACTCTCCTCCCACTCTTTTGCCTCCACCACCTACTCAACTGTAACCATTGCCTCCTGCTCCACCAAGGCAATCCAAAATGCATGCCTAGCCGAACCCAAACCCAAACAACAGAGAGGGTCAGCAAGTATATAGTGGGGAACCATCATGCCCAACTTATTTTGTCAAGATTTAGGAGATTAACTTGTGATTTGGGAAGGTTCTCCCAGATAGCTAGCCTCTTCCTATGGAGGTTGAGGAACATAAAGGGGAAAGTGAACCAAAAACAATTCAACCCTTTCCTGAGAGACTATCTGGGACAACTCAACCCACCCCAAAAGAAACTGAACATTTGGGAGAATCAAAATAGTTATGTGGGAAGATACCACTTCTCCAAGCCATAAAATATGTACCTATATCCAACCAGTTAATTAAAGAGAAGTGCTTTAGGCATCCAGGAAGGTGCAAGAGAGATGCCCCAACCATCAATGTCATAGGACAACTATCCGACCTGATGTTGGGGTAGGTAATCTGTCAGAAATATCTAGACCCTAGAAGCCCAATAGTTGATGTTCACATCAACGGCACCATGATCGCACATACCTTGACTGATATAGGAGCTGCCATTAATGTGATGAAAAAAGACACCATGCTCAAACTTAACCTCGAGGGCTCCTTGAGGAAGAACATGACAGTACTGTAGCTAACAGATAGCTCCATCGTGACGCCTAAAGGGATTGTGGAAGATATGATGGTCTCCATTGATTTATGGGAGTATCCTGCTAATTTCTTAGTTCTCTAGCTGAAGGCAAAGCACACTGGGTATCCTCTCGTCCTCGGGAGACCCTGGTTGGCTACTGCCGATGCCTACATCAGATGTCGAGTTGGGATCATGACCATTAAGAACAGGCATATGTCCAAACAGTTAATCCTATACCCTCCTGCTCAACCCTTACTAGAACATCATCTACCCCTCTAGTTGGAGGAGGAGGATGAGGACGAAGTCTATTCTATACCACCTTGTACATTAGAAACTATCATGGGGGGGAAACCACAGGATGAGGATGATATCATTGAAAATTTAATTCAGAATCCACCCCCCAGTACCTTGCCATTAGAAGATATAGTGAAAGAAACCCATGACAATCCCTTAATTGATATCTATCTGGCTGACTCGACCTCTCTTTGTGTTGAGAATATAGAGTTTGGCCCAAAAAGAACCTTGAAAATCAATCCGTCCCTATCCACTTCCTAGGAAAAGGATTTGTGCAGCTTATTAAGAAAACATTTAGATGCCTTCACCTGGAGTTATAAGGAGATGAACGGAGTGCACCCTTCAGTATGTACTACTCATATATACATTAAGGAAGATTGCAAACCAGTTAGACAACCTCAAAGGAGGATGAATCCAGCCGTTAAAGACGTTGTTATGGAAGAATTACAAAAATTACTTGATGCAGGATTCATCTACCCCATCTCTAACAGTGAATGGGTCTCTCCTTTGGTGCTAGTGCCAAAGAAAAATGGTAAATGGATAATCTGTTTCTACTATCAGGAACTGAACAAACCCACTAAAAAGGACTATTTTCCTTTTCCTTTCATAGATCAAGTGTTAGATGTTTTAGTGGGGAAAAAGTTTTTCTCCTTCCTAGATGGGTTTAGCGAGTACAATCAGATTTAAATCAGCCCAAAAGACCAGGATAAGACCACTTTCACTTTTCCTTGGGGTACCTTTGTGTATTGGGTCCTTCCTTTTGGTTTGTGCAATGCTCTAGCCACTTTCTAGAGAGAAGTATTGAGTATATTTTCTGAACTCATTCATGATGCAATGGAAATATGTATGGATGATTTTACTCCTTATGGTTCTAAATTTTAGGAAGCTTTATCTAACCTAGGAAAAGTTTTGGACAAGTGTATTGAAATGAACCTATCCCTCGGTCCAGAAAAAAATGTGAACTCTTGATGACTAAAGTGACCATGCTAGGTCATGCAGTATCTCAACAAGGATTGTAGGTGGACCCCAACAAAATTTCTATTATCCAAAGGGTCCCACCTCCTCAAAAGGTGAGAGATGTCAGAAGTTTCCTAGGCTTAGCTGGATATCATAGAAGATTCATTAAATATTTTAGTAAGATAGCCTCTCTGTTGTTGGGTCCTTTAGGAAATGATGTCGAGTTCATATGGTCCGAAAATTGTCAAGAAGCCCTAGATACCTTGAAATCAAACTTGTGACTGCCCCAATTTTGAGAGGCCCAAATTGGGCCCTACCTTTCCACATTCACCTAGATTCCTTGAACAAAGCAATAGGAGAAACCTTAGCACAAATTGAAGAAAAATTACCTTATGCCATATACTTTATAAGAAAAAACTTATCAAAGGCAGAGTTAAACTACATGGTGACCGAGAAGGAACTCCTAGCTATAGTGCATTCCTTAAACAAATTCAGACATTATATCACAAGCTATCAAACCTTTGTGCACAATTATCGTGCTACAATTAGATATTTGATTAACAAATTGGATGTAAATGCTCACATTATTAGATGGTTACTTTTACTATAGTAGTTCGATTTTACCATTGTTGATAAGCCTAGTAAAGAAAATGTTGTTGCTAACTTTTTGTCTAGAGTAAATTTGCCTCCAGGTGAAGAAGGAATGGTCAATGATCAAATGGTAGATGAAAACCTTCTTGCTATATTAGTACTCTCTCCATGATTTTTTGATATAGCAAATTACTTGGTTTCAACATAGTTTCCACCACACCTTTCCTCTAAGGAGAAGAGAAAGATCATGAGGAAAATCGCCCCTTTCACTTGGATTAGAGGCAAACTCTTCAAACTTGGCCCAGATTAGATCTTCAGAAGATGTGTCAGGGAGGAGGAAGTTTTTGACATTCTCCTGATCTGTCATGACAGACCTTCTGGAGGTCATTTCATAGCAAAGAGGACTACCTTCAAAATACTGCAAGCAGGCTACTATTGGCCCACTCTTCATCAAGATGTGTGGAGATACACCAGTCAATGTTATCAGTGTCAAAGGATGGGGAAACCTACTCTAGAGGATGAGATGTCTATGCAACCTCAAGTGAACCTCAATCCATTTGAGAAGTGGGGCATGGACTTTGTGGGTCCTATCAACTGTCCTTCAAAACAGAAGCAGCACATCATTGTGTGCACCGATTATTTGACAAAGTGGGTAGAATCAAAAGAAATGAAAGCAGCAACAGAGGAAAAAGTAGCTGAGTTTTTGATAGAAAACATATTCTATAAGTTCGGGTATCCAAGAGAACTGGTCACCGATCAAGGAAGTTAGTTTGCTTCCAATTTGATTGAATACCTGCTCACAATCACAAAATCAAGCACAAGACTTCCACCCATTACCATCCACAAGCCAATGGGTAGGCGGAAGTCACTAACAGAGTTTTGGAAGGAATTCTAAGCAAGGTAGTGAGCAACAGTAGAAAAGATTAGGTAGACTGATTAGTTAAGGCCACCTGGGCCTACAACACAACATGCAAGACCACCACAGGGTTCACACCCTATGAACTGGTCTATGGGAAGAAGGCTTTGCTATCAATAGAATTTGAATACAATACACTAAGGATGGTAGCTCAGCTGGACCTAGACCTCAGCCATGCACTGAAGGAAAGACTACTCTAGCTCAAAGGATTAGATCAACAAAGATTGCAAGCCCTCCTTCGCACAGAGGTAGTTCAGCTTCAGAGGAAGATATGGCATGATATAAATATCAAGGAGAAGCAATTCCAAGAGGGAGATTGGGCACTACTCTATGATTCAAGGTATAAAGACTTCAAAGGCAAGCTAAAGACAAGATGGCTGTGACCATACATTGTGGAAAAATGCAATGACAATGGTTCAATTCTGATCAGAACTATTGATGATGAAACCATTCCCATGCTTGTCAATGGAAGTAGGTTGAAAATTTACAAGAAGCCCCTCTCTTAGAGAGAGTTCATTGAAGATTTGAATAAAATAGTGATGGTAGTGGGGCATGTCTCAGCCTCCACACACTAAAGAAATAGAGAAAAAAGGAAAAAATAATAAGGACTTAAGTGAAAACCTCCATGAGGCACTTGAGTCGGATCATTAGGTTGAAAACCTCTTCTGAGGTGGCCCACTGATGCAAAAAAGGAAAAGAGAAAAGGAAAAGAAAATAAGGTCCCTAGATGAAAACCTCCCTTGGAGGTTCCCAGGGTAGGCAATCAGGGTGAAAACCTCCTTCAGGCGCCCTAGTTGTCTTTAAAAAAAAACAGAGAAAAGAAGAAAAAGAAAATTGAATTTTAATGTGCATTGCAGGTTATAGGAGGACCATAAGGAGCAAGGGAAGATGCCACATAGCCTATTTCATCTCCTCCACACTCTTCTCCATTATTTCTGACCTTTCTTCCACACCACTGTGTTTTTTTTCAGAAACTATGTGTTCTACAGGAGGCCCTATGTTTTCTATAGAAGGCTCCTATAGAAATCACAGAGAGCTAGAAATGGTTCCAGTAAGAAGTTGAGGGGATGGGAAGTTTTATGAAGAGCATGTAGACCCTCCTACAGCTATCCATCCTCCTTGCCATCCATCCCACACCTGCACCACCTCATCATCCTCATTTTCTTCCTTCCTGTTGAAGAAAGACAAAAACCAGTTAAAAAAAAAAACAAGAAATAAAGGGAGCAACACCTCACATATCACCTACAGCTTACCAAGTACCTCTCCATCTCCATCAACATCTTTGGCATCATCCTCACTGCTCCTAGAGCAAAAATCAGCTTAAATTTTAAAGGGAGAAGCAACTATAGGGGCTCCTATAGGAATTCCTGTAGCAGCTGATCCCATTAAATTCAAGCCACAAAAACAAAAGAAGTCCAGCCATGGGATTGAAGGAGACATATGAAGCCAGATCCAACTAGAGGATACCTACACAAAACAACCAGCCACACATCAGAAAACAGAAAGCATGTAGCAGTAAAAGGAGCCAAAATGCCTCACAGCACATACATTCGACTCATAGGTATGTGACTAACCTGCTCCTCTGTTGCATTGGTGTAATTGAAAAATATGCATAAGTGAATGAGATGGCTAGGGTTGAACAAGAAAAGGTGGCTAGTTAACTAGCCATCCTTATCCAGTTGACTGCGCTCATCCATAGTTGCCACCACACATCCATGTAGTCAAACTCAGAGAAAAATCCCAAGGACAGGTAGTGGAGGGTTTACAAACTCTGATGCAATGAGGGGAGGTGATTGTGGGAAGAAAGCATGATGACAAGGCAAGTGGGGACCAATGGTCCAAATATGGCAACACACATTTTTTGCCATCTCACCCCCTCATCGGAAATATCTAAACGAAGAAATAAGTACTTCTCCTCGAAACTCCTTCACCACCTTTTCTTTAATTTCATCCTTGTCCACTTAGCTACAACAAGCTCTTTGTCACTCCCATAGCCTCAAAACCATCATTCTACATCGCTTTCATCCATCCTCCTACTATCAGAGTTCTATAAGAGCACTTACAGGTTCTACAGGAGCACCTACAGGTAGTTCTATAGGAGGGGCAATAAGCTGTTTTTAAGGAGAAAACAATGGGTTTTCTCTCAATTTCTAGCCTGATGAGGTAGGTTCTATGCATACCCACCTTTATTATCAATATGTGCAAGGAACGATAAAGATTTGAGGAGGAATTGATTCCATAGAAGAAGACGAATTCCATAAAATTTTTCTGCATGTTTTCTTAAAAAAAGCACACATTTTTCTCTTGTTTTACTATTTTCTTCAAAATTCTTATCTCCATCTCTACCTTGGGTGTTCAAAAGGGGTAGAAGCACAATGACAAGGAGATTCATGAGGAAGGATCCCACAAATTCAAGCAAGCTCCATGAACATCCCCGGGTAGTAGCCATATTCACCAGAGCAAATTGGATGCCATTTTTTTAGAAATTATGAGGGTTTGATGAAGAAGTTGCTCAGGAATTTTCCCTTTCTTTAGTCCCTCACTCAAGGACCCATGCCACTGTTACTTTTAGAGGTATCTCCATGGAAATCACCCCAGAGTTTATCAGTAGGGTTACCACCCTTCCTCTTGGATTACCTTGGAGCAAAGATGAAAAGCCAATTGGACAGTCTACCAAGAAAAACTTCTTCCAAAACAATAAACATCATGTAGAAGAAAAAAATGGCATTAGAAGGACAAGCATACCCTACCCTTGGGATGAGGTCAGTTACCAAATCATAAAATATATTTCCTATTAGGGAAGGTATAGCATAGTCTACAGCTACCATTTTACACTCCTCCATGAGATGAGATATGGAATGGACACTCTAACACCCTAGAAACTCAACATCCCTTGTTTCCTCCTACAATCCCTCATAGACTCCAGTGTTAAGTTTAAGGTAGGGAGTCTAGATCAACTGGCTCACCATGGGCTGATCAAAATTTTGGTGGAAGAGGCCCTTCATACCTTCATAATCCCCATATCATGGGAAATCTTCAGGAACATGATAACGTAAGATGACATAAAGTCCCTCACATATG
Source organism: Pinus tabuliformis (assembly GCA_031772625.1). NCBI lineage: Eukaryota > Viridiplantae > Streptophyta > Pinopsida > Pinales > Pinaceae > Pinus > Pinus tabuliformis. The sequence continues at coordinate 1,001,563,738 of CM062820.1, forward strand.
ATATAAGTCCTTCTAACAATGTGGTAGAAAAGCAGAAAGGGGTAGAAGGTGAAACAACTCATGAATCTGCAAGACAAGAGAAGGAGGGGGAAGAAACCAAGATAGAAGACGAGAAGGATGAAGAGGCAGAAAAGGAAGAATTAGAGCAAGCAGAGATAGAGGAAAAGACAGAAGGAGGAAAAGAGGTAGAAAAGACAGAAGTGTCTCCTGAGACCTTAGAGAGAGACGTAGCAGCTACCCTTATTGCCCTGAGCACTCCAATTAAACCAAAACAAAAGAGGAAGAGGCAAACCTCAATGTATTTCAAGGCCAGGAAGAGCACAAGGATAAAAATATGAAAACCACAACCATCTTCAATAGTGCCCATTATAATTTAAGATTCACCCACTATCAAAGGGGAAGAATCTCCCTCTAAAACCCCTATCACATATGAAGGAGGGACTCCAAGATCTTCCACCTCGAAGTAAAGAGTGCAAGTACATGACTCAAAAACAGTTCTACAGGAGGCACATACTGTTCTACAGGAGTCCCGGTCAAGACTATAGGAGATCGAAAAACTTGAAAAAAGGATAGAATGACATCCACAGGGGAAGAAGGAAGAAACAAAGGAATAAGAACCTAAACCCTAACCTAGTCTAGGATGTTACTACAATCTTCTTGAAGGGGGAAGAATCATTCCAAAAACATTTGTAATCCAACTTTTCTTTGAGTTGGAGAAAGAAAGAATAAGGACCCACAGGTGGATGCAAATCACCAAATCCGAGGGAGTAGAGGACATTGGCCACATGGAGAAAAATCTTAGAGTAATGGGTAGGGAGTTAAGTGTTGTAAGACATAGAGAGGCAATCACAAGAACTCACTTGGAAACATAAAATGCATTACTTAGAAGACAACTGCAAGAGAGGGAGACACAACTAGCATGCATGGCCATGGATTATACCTCAAGGACCAATGGCTATAGTTTCAGATAAGGACTTTGGCACAAAGAGGCACAATGCCTTTTCATGATTACAGATAGCTCATGGACCTATGTGAGCAAAGCTCTTTAGAAGACAAGGCAAAAATAACAGAATTATATTTGCATAACATGGACCTCAGGGACATGAATGTGTGGAACCCTAATGCTAGGTTAGGGGAACAGTCATTGGGAGATGAGGTGAACAGCCTCTCCCTCATGTATATAATGAAGACCAACGTGAAGGAGTAAACATATGAATTATTTTTTCTTTGAGTAGTTACTGCCTGGCCTAACATGGTATCAGAGCCAGCTCCCAAAATAGTTGTAACTCCCCTCTGCCTACTGCTCTCTGTCCACTGCCCACTGCTTTCTGTCCATCCTCTACTACTCTCTGTCCCCTCCATGATCACTACCACTGTCTAACGCACTGTTGGAAGAAGCAACAGCATAACGTTTGAATTGTTTCTCTGCGTTGAATGAACCATTCTGCCCATTTTTTCAAAACCTCACTAGAGCTATTGGGTCATCCTCAGATGATGGGAATTCTGCTACTGCATCTTCCAAATAGCTGACTAGACTTCGAACGGATGCCAATCTTACAGAAGAATGTGGGATTGATGGGTTTCAAGTGTTGGATCCTCGTTTGATTACAAGGAGGTCGGGTGTTTGGAAACGATTTTTATTTTAAATCGATTGTGCATGAAAAGCTACGCTGATATGGTGATTTTACAGGGCAAAGTTGGGTACGATTTTTTATTTTAAATCAATTATACATGGAAAGCTACATTGACATGTGCTAAAGTTTGTGGCATTATATTAACGCTGACCTGAAGTTTGTGGTATTGGCTAGCATCTTCATGCTGTTTAGCATTGTATTAAAGCTGTTTTGGTATGCCATACGTTGAACATTGTCTCGGGACATTAGTAAGCCATGTAAAATATGTTAAATGGTATGCGTTGAATTGTTTTGAAGTTTCATTGTTCATTGCGGTGGTGTATTGGTAAATTTTTGCGCTAATTCAAGCCCATGGTGGTAGCCGAGAGACGTTGTTGGAGTGCTATATATATCTCTGTTGAATGCACTATAAATTTTTGTATTTACACTGTCCAATTTAGAGCGTTGTCCAGTTGAATGCATTGTATAGTTTTGTGTATTTATAGTCTTGCATATTGACGTTTGAATTTTCTGTCTAGTCATATCAAAAATATATTTTTTCCATTAGGAGTTAAAAAAAAAAAAAATTGCAGCGGAAGTTTTTGTTACAGTATGCATTCAATCATATCGATTGTGGGAATAGTTCTCACTGGCAAAGAGAACTATCCTGAGTGGTCTCGAACGATAAAACACACCCTCATTTTCAATGGGTTGTGGAAAGGAGTGTGTGTTGGAGACAGAGATAATGAACCAGAACAACCTACCTCAGACAAAGAGCTTGTCATTTAGGAAAACAAGAACAGTAAATATTATTCATTAATCACAGCATCTGTAACTGAAGAGGTGAGTCACCATATTTTTCCATTTTCAACTGCCTTTGAAGCCTTAGAAAAGCTGAAAGAACTCTATGACTCACATTCTGCACTTGAAGTTGTTCAGCTCATGATTAAACTCTTCACCCTTGAACTGCAAAATAATGATTGTATTTTTCTTACATCTGAAGTAAAGTCTATAATGCATGATATCAAATCCACAAAGGTTGAATTGGATATTCCTCTTATTGCTTTCCTCAAGACACTTTATCCTACTTACTCTAATTATCTTGAGTCATTGCAAGCAAATGGAAATCTCAAAGATATAACCTTTGACTCTCTTGTGAAAAAGTTTTCTGAAAGAGAGAAAGCTTTTGGAAAGAAGACAACCCCTGAATCTTGTGAATGTGTCTTACTCATAAGGAAAAGCATCTTGCTCAAGATTATTCAGGAAGAAGAGGTGGTCGAAGAGGAGGAGGAAAATATTTAAGAGGCAGGGGGGGAAGACACTCTCAAGGAGAAAAGGAAGATTTTCACTGCATACACTGCAAAAGAAATGGATCACATGATGCCTCTACATGCGAGTTACCATGGGACAAAATTGAAAAGTAAAGAAACCAACAGAAAGGTAAAACTGATGATGCAGACAAAGGTAAAGCACCTGAATTTGCTCACTATGTTGTGGCACAATGTAACGTTGGAGTAAATGAAGATTTATTTAATGCTTCACTTGCTTCTTGGAAAAATGATTGGTTGTATGATTTAGGAGAAACCTACCACATGACTCATAGATTTTTTTTTTTTTTGAAGATTTTACTAACAATGTTGATGGTGCAGTATACTTTGCAGACCAATCAAAAATCAAGACATTAGGGCTTGGATCAATTAGGCTTAAACTGCCTGGTCTTCCAGACATTCCTTTTCATCATGTTCTATATCTCCCATAGCTCAAGAGAAACTTGTTGTCCTTGGTCCACATTTGCCAGCAAGGTCACTCCATTCATATGTTTGATTGCAAGCTTGAGGTAAGAAAAGCATCTGACCACTCACTTGTCATGAGGGGAATAGAAAAGGAAAGGCTTCCCAAGCTGCAAGGAACCTTTACTCATGCACAACATTTTTCATAAAATTCTCATTATGAGGAAGGTACACTTCCATCATGTCTATTATGGCATGCTAGATTTGGACATTTGAACTATGATAGCCTCCACTTGTTGAAGAAAAATGGTGTTGCTGGTTTGCCTACAATTCCTAGGAAATCTAAGCGATTTGATGCTTGTATTCTAGGAAGGCATATCAAACTGTCCTTTCATGATTTACATTCAAGAGCACATAGAAACATTGAACTCATTCATTCAGATTTATGTGGTCCAATGCCTGTTTCTTTTGCAAATGGAAATAAATATATGATGACATTTATTGATGACTACGCCAAAATGTGTTGGGTTTATTTATTGAAGAACAAATCTGATGCTTTTCAAACATTCAAGAATTTTCATAAATGGATTGAAAATGATTCATAATCTCATATTAGGTATATTCGCACTGATAATGGAAAATAATACACATCAAATGAATTTGAAAACTTTCTTCGCCAACATGGGATCAAACATCAAACAAATGTGCCTTATAATCCCCAATAGAATGGTGTAGCTGAAAGAATGAATAGGACAATCTTAAATATGGTATGATCCATGCTCTTCTTCAAAAATGTAAAGATAATGTTTTGGCCTTATGTTGCTCTATGTGCTGTATATATAAAGAATAGATGTCCATCTAATGTTATTAGAAACGAGACTCCATATGAAATGTGGTATTGACATGTTCCTTCGGTAAAGCATCTCAGGGTCTTTGGTTCCACCTGTTATGTCGTGATACCAAAGGTACATAGAAACAAACTTAGTGCTATAAGTCGTAAGTGTATCTTCCTGGGGTATTCAAACACCTCCAAGCCATACCGTCTCTATGACGAAGTAAATAAAAAGTTTGTTGTATCTAGAGATGTAATTTTTCTTAAATCATCTAAAAATGACAATGTTGTTGAGCGGCAACTTGGTCACTTGGATAGATTTGCGAAAGCAAAATCATTTCAAGAATTTGATAATCAGATTCCACATCTTGAAGGGGGGATTCCTATACTAGATCAACATGTGGAATTTTCTTCTGAATAACACTCTCCCCTGCATGAAACTCCAACAATGGATGATGCTTTAAGTGTTGTGATTGATAGAATTGGGAGACTCAATATTGATTCAATCCCAACTCAATCAGTCGAGCAGCCTTGACCATCATAGAAAGGTCCCCCAAAGTGGCTGACAAAGACACTTGAAAGTGTTCATCCTCATGAGGTTTGAAAGACAGGAACTAGAAATTTAAACTGGCAAAATGTAGGTGATGTAGATGACTCTAATTCACCTCTTGATATGGATGTTTCTTATGATTTCGAATTGAACTTGTCTAGGTTTTTAACCAACTTCCTTCAAAGAAGCCGCTTCTCATGATGAATGGAAAGAAGCGATGTAAAAGGAGTATGATGCCCTCATAAAGAACGACACTTGGAAGCTGGTTGATCCTCCATTAGGAACCAAACCAATTGGCTCCAAGTGGGTCTACAAGAACAAGTATAAATCTAATGGCTCACTTGACAGCAAAAAGCTAGGCTTGTGGCAAAAGGTTTTGCACACAAGGAAGGGGTCGATTATGAGGAGACTCTTTCCCCTAGTAGCTCAGAACAGTTGGAAAGTCCATCAAATGGATGTAAAAACCACTTTCTTCAATGGATATCTAAAAGAGAATGTTTTTATGTCCTAGCCTAAAGGATTTGCTGTGAAAGGACATGAACATAAAGTATGCAAACTGGTGAAGTCCTTGTATGGCCTCAAACAAGCACTGCGAGCCTGGTATGAAAACTAACTAAGCATCTTCTGAAACTCAATTTCAAACATTATGACCTAGATGATGCAACTTTATTTCTCAATAAAGTTAGAAAAATAGTTGTATGTCTTGTGGTATATGTAGATAATATTTTAATGACAGGCAACAATGAAAGCTACATTGCATCCATAAAGAAGGAATTGGGGAAAAGTTTTGAAATGACTAATTTGGGCTATGTTCATTACTATCTTGGTATTGAAGTAACCCAACATCCGAAGTCCATATTTATTTCTCAAAAGAAATACATTGGAGATCTGTTTAAAAAGTTTGGTATGATGGAGTGCAATCCTCTTACTATTCCAATGGAACAGAACTTAAAGCTCACATCTATTGAAGGAAAAGAATTTGAGAATGCAACAAAGTATAGATAGCTTGTAGGAAGTCTCAACGACCTAACTACTGCCAGACCAGAAATTTCGTTTGATGTTGGAATCCTCTCCAAGTTTATGCAAAAGCCTTCTGAGGGACATTGGTCTGCTGCAAAAATAGTTCTAAGGTACTTGAAAGGAACTTAAGACTTTGGAATCAAGTATACGCAGGTGGACGACTTCAGCTTGATTGGATACTCTGATTCAGACTTCGATGGAGACAAGGAAATTGGGGTATCTACATCAGGATATACAATGAGTCTTGGATCAAGAGTTGTCTCCTAGAGATCACACAAATAATCAATTCTAGTAGATTCCACAACAAAAGCAGAATACGTAGTAGCAGCTGAAGCAACAAAAAAAATTGTGTGCCTCAGGAAAATTCTTGAAGATTTGTAGGTAAAACAAGTACAATCAACTCCACTCACGATTGATAATACCTCTGCAATAAAGTTGGCCAAGAACCCAAAGTTCCATCATCGAACGAAGCACATCAATAATAAATATCATCTTATTCGACATCATGTTGAGGCCAAAACAATCCATCTCTGTCATTGTTACACTAATGAGAAAATTGCAGACATCTTCACCAAAGCACTTGGAAGAGAAAAACTTGAATGATTCAGAATGATTCTTGGACTCACCAACATCCCTTCAGATTAGGGGGGGAATGTTGACACCTAATCATCAGGATTGGGTGAACAAAATGTAAATAACTAAATAAGTAATGTGAACAGTCATCAGGAGATGAAGTCAATAGTGTCTCCCTCATGTATATAATGAAGACCAACCTAAAGGAATAAGCATACGAATTATTTTTTCTTTGAGGAGTTACTACCTGGCCTAACAAAAACTAATGGCCATAGCATCATGGATGAATCATGAGGAGTTGAGGGCAACATAAATAAGAAATTTGATGATAAAGGAGCAAAATGAGCCCTTAATGCTCATAATTGAGCCATTAGACCCCATGCCTCTTATCAGCACACACCATCCGCTTGCAAATAATCCACCCTTAAATATATCAATGATCAGGCTCAAGCAATTGTACATTTTGAGGATATGGAAAGATTACTTGGGGATGACTGTATTCATGATTACATGAGGAGGTGGAACATCTTACCACATAGCTTGCAGATTAGGGAGTATCACTCCCCAACAAGGATGAAAGAGGCACTAAGGAGAGTTCCAATGTATAATTTCTCTATGAAAAATTTGAAGGTCAATTAGATTGGCCTCAAATTGAGTCCCCCACTACTTCTAGGCATGCTAGCAGGTAGAACAGAGAAAGAAGAGTAACAACAATGCAAAGAGGTAGACAGAAAGGTAGGATTCCATGACAAGGAAGAGGAACTCACTTCAGAAGCATGGGATGTCAGGGAGGCCATCAAGGCCATCAAAGATGAGGAGATGGACTAAGTTGCTTAGAGGATGAGCAACACCTTCAGCAGGGGGTGATGATGAGCCCCATAAATGGCTAATTATATGGGCTCATTTTTCCTCCTAACATAGTTTAATCAACCATTCTCTTAGCTTATTGAATATTTTTTAATTATATTTACGCTTATGGAGTGAGTTGGGTTGGCTATGATGCCATGGAGTCTAATATCTGTTTAATGTAGATTTTTGTTGAATTTGAAAACAAAGTCAAAGATTTAATAGACAATTGGCAGCAATAATTTGAAGTGGACAAAGGATAGGTTTATAGGAGGGTATCCCCCTCATTTATGACTCCCCAATTCGAATTCTCCTTCATGTAGTTTGGAACACAAACAACCAAATCAATGCAGTAGGAGGTTGCTGAGCAAGTGGAGGATAACTTATGTTTATCTTGAGTTTTGGGAGCCAAGCCTCCCTGATTTTAAGGAAGCTATTGGGAGCTTTAGTTGTATAAGTAGAGAGGCCTAGGGCGTCATTAGGAAGTTAGGCAAAATTTTTAATTTTTGTTGCAACTTTGCTCTGCTCAACTTTGAGCTTACTTTTGTTGACAGTTTCATGTAATCCTATTATTACTTTTATAATAAAGATGAGATCCTTTTTGAGATAGCACTGAGTTACCTCAGAGGGCTGAAGCTCTTGGGTTAGGGCCCAATCGAAGCAGCCAAGCTCCTCTTGTTTGTATTTCTATGCTTTGTTTCAGTTTAAGAATTAGTTGCTGTTAGATGAATTTCTTTCTTGGTTAAGAATAGATTGCTTTTGGTGATTTAGAAGGTTGTTGCCACTTGATTTTTCCATAGCAGGTTGAAAAGTGATAGAAAGATGATATAAAAGGCAATCAACAGAGTCTTGGCCTCCTTTCCTATCTTTGGGACCATGAACTGAGGCCAAGACCCTCTTGCTACCACAAAAAACACATATTTACCTTCTCCATAGGATTTATAGTGTTGCAGTTTCTTAGAATGTTAATTCTTTGCTTTACATCTCTTTCACCATGCTCATTTCTATCTTGCAATAAGTTTTCATCCATGCTTTCTCTCATTATATCATTTTTTTTAGCATTTCTTTCCATATCTCATAATCTAGATTAGCTTGATGCAAAATTATGTTTTTTGATGTATGTAGATTCCTTGCTTGCTTGATCTCCTTGTTTGATTTTTAGGTCCTTTTGTAGCAAACCTCTTCTCACAGCAAGTCAGCCTACTAGCCATCACATTGTCTCCCTAACCTATGCCCTATAGGTCACCCAAAGTTCACCTCAACTCCGCCTTAGTTTTCAGTGTTTTTCCATAGGATTTCTTCCTCTCTCTTGACCATCGTTTCCTCTCCTGGCAATCCTTGGTGATCCCTAGGTGCCTTAACACATCATCCCAGCCCTAAAATACCCTTTCTGCCCACTCTCACACCCTCAAAACCTCCAAAACTACTCTCGGCATCCTCATGTATACGTCTTGTAGACCTCCTCTAGATCCCTTGCAGCCTCTTGTAGATTTTCTTGTAGGCCTCCTTTTGAAGTCCGATTGCAGGAAAAGCCTCCAAAAGGCCACCTAAGACCTCCTAGGACCCATCCAAGCCATCCTACATCTTCTCAAGTCCCAAAACCGCCCTCCATCACCACGAAATCACTTCCACATCTACAATCAAATAAATTACATGCATGACAATTTCGCATAAAAACCCAAAAATATGTTTTTTGCTCATTTACTTCTAGAAATAGCTTGAGTAGTTGTGGTTTAATTCTCGAGTAGGTAATGGCATTCATTTCATGGTTTTTCATCTCTCTTTCTGCAAAAGTAGGATTAGTTGGTTAAGTAGGGTTTGCTAGGTTTACTTTACATTTCACTCTTCTTTTCCTTTCTGCAAGTAGAGTAGCCTCTGTAGAGTAAGATTTCCTTTCTTTCATCACATATGGAGCTTCTTCTAAAATCCATATAAGTTGGGTTGAGCTCCTACTGATCTTTCACCTGCTGATCAATTAACAGCCTCCAGTAAGAACTAGTACTTGTGCATATAGCATCGTCGCTTCCAAGTTTGTTACAAACTACTGAGTTGATAAAAGTAAAGCAAAAAGCCCAGGAGTTGCAACATTATTGCTGCAATACTAGCGCTCACCAGATCTTCACCATGTCCATTGCGTAGCTCAAGGTGTGAGTCATTCATATGTTTAACTATCCATTCAATAACTTCAACTCATCTCATTAATGATTATCTACACATGATCCTATGTATCCTCAATTTATTAATTTTTATATATGCATGTAGATATTCTAAGAACTCAAAACATGTCTCCTGCATGAATGTGTTGTAGATCTTGCTCTAGGTAACCTCTATCATCTTTTCAATAAAACAATGAGTGTCTGCATATACAGGAATATTGGAATTTTCAACTTCAAGTGGCTCATCAATTCCTACTCCTCAGCATTATTTAGAGGCTAATTGGTTTGGTGACATGTCTCCAACGGATGATGACAAAGTAGTAACACCTGTAAAATGGACACCTGTTTGTGGAATCATACTCATCACTACAAGATCAACTTAAAACAACTAACTATGAAGTAATATTTGTAAATCATGTTCAAAGAGGCACCAAAAATGATAGGGCATGAAAAGATATAAATGAAATCCAAAAAAAAAGTTGAATGCAAGAAAAAATACACATGCAAACTAGGAGGGTGCACTCTTGAAGCACAAAGATACATGCATTATCATTTGCTACTTTCCGGTGCACTAATGCACTCAATAAAGTGGAAAAAATTAGCCAGGGCACACTGTACCACCCTAAGGAGTTGAAGGAATGAGAAACAATAGGTTCAGGTCTTCCCTATGCACCCATGCACCCTGGGAGACAAGGAGGGTGCACTGTCACACTCTGAACTAATGAAGGATGAGGAAAAAGGAGCTTCGGGTCTTGAAAGTGCATCTATGCGCTCAAGAAAAAGGAGGGAAAATTGTTGCATGTGCAAGGGATGAATGATGAGGCTTCATGCCTTCGTGATATTCCCATGCAACTGAAGGAAGACAAGCCACATTGTGGCACTCCGAAGGGTTGAAGGGAAAAGTTTTATGCCTTCATGATGTGCTCATGTGCCTAGGAAGAAAAATGGGATCAACAAGATATAATTTTCGAGACTGAAGGAGATTTGAGCTCAGGGAGTGAAATATGCCTGAACATAGCATAGAAACAAGTATATAAAGTAGAATTCAATTCTAACATAGGAGAGGAATGATCTGCAAGGCTATATAAGTTTTTTTCACATGAATGGTGAAAGATGAAAAGTTTCAAGAATGTGAAAGTTTTCTTGCATGCCATAGTAAATGAACACTTGTAAGAGGAAGATCCAACTAAAATTCTAGCAAACAAACTATGAAAGAACAAATAAACAACAAAAAAAAACATTATTTGACAGTGAACTGATAAAACATAGCAAATACTTGAGCACGAAAACTTACTTACTGCACTGGTTGATGAAGGGCTTAATGATTTCTAGTTGTGCACTTAGGTGAAATTATTAGAAAATTATATATTACAGAGAAATGGAACACATAAAAAGATTGCAGAATTATAAACACATAAAACAAGAGAGACACAGATATACATGGTTCACCCAATTTGGGGTACATCCATAGAGACACAGACAATCCTTCCTTTTATATTATCAGGCTAAATGAAGAGATATACCCTACAACAGATCCAGTATAATTCCCTCTTTGCTCTCACACAATATCCTTTCTCTTTCTCACTCAAAATACACATATACTTACCCACAATACAATTCCCTCATATATGGTGAGGGATTTCCTTCTAGGGCAAAAAAAACCCTAAATTAAACACAAATTATACCATTATATTTCCACCTAATGAATGAACGCGATTGACTACGAAATGACAACATTTTACAATGTAATTTTTCATCTAATTTTAGCTTTGTGGGTGCATAAATGGGTGGCATTTCCGTGACATTATGAAATGGGGTCCAATGTAGCAATACCTTTGAATAAAGAGGATAATCAGGCTCCACAAACAACAATCTCCCACTTCGAGACTTATGATAGAAACTCCGCCACTACTTCATTTGCTAGAAAATCACTCCACTTTGGACCTAGCTATTTCTCATCTTTCAGAATCTTAGTTTCTCCCTGATTACAACTTTTGTTAACATATATGCAGGATACTAGCTAGTGCGTATCTTCTCCATCTTCAATTGTCCAATTTCCAATGTTGACCATATGAAATGGTACTTGAGCTGTATATGTTTAGCCTTGGAATGAAATGTAGAGTTCTTTGCAAGATGTATGGCACTTTGGCTATCACTATATAACCTTCCCAACTCCTGATTCTTACCCAATTCATATAGAAACATTTGTAACCAAATCATTTCTTTACTAGCCTCTGTAGCAACAACATACTCTGCTTTCATCGTTGATAGTGCAACAACACTTTACAATTTTAAAACCCAACAAAAATTTGTTCCACCTATAGTAAACACATTCCTTGTGGTGCTCCTACTATTATCTTTATCACCTACCATATCTACATCAACATATCCCTGTAGAGCAATGTTTGAATCACCAAAGCATAATGCTTGATTTCTGGTACCTCTAAAATACTTGAACCCCCCTAGACCCCCCTGGTGGCACACATTAACGGGAAAATTTGCTGCCATCTAATGAACTAGGGTCCAATGAAGTGATAACTTTAAATAAGGAAGATAATCAGGCTCCACACCCAACAAAAATGGTGATGAAGGAATGCTTAGATGAATTTATTAAAGATATCAACATGAAAAATAAACTCATGCATGAGTTCCACTTGTCAATAGATGAAATGATGAGTTAAGAAGGAGTTAAGGCGATTCATATTTTCTAGGAGTGTGCCCTCATACAACAAGTTATATCATCCATACAACTGGATAGGGCACAAGTCTTCACCAAGAAGGAGTGTGCCCATGTAGGGTCGACTTCCTCATCTTGAAGGAGTGCACCCTAGTAGGGTGAAATTCCAAATCACGAAGAGAGTGTGCTCACCTCTAGTGCAAGCCTTCATAAACTCAAAGTGCATTTTTTCTTTTGTGAGTTATTTTCTTGATTTTGCTTAAGAGGATGTGACAGTAGGAGAAATCACACTATTAACAAATGAAACCACATGATGACAGATTGGGGCTTGAAATGACAGTTAGCGCAGGCTCTAGAATCAAAATAAGAAAAAAAATTTGAGGGTCTTTTTCATAGAAACAACATTGGTGACACACTAGGAGAACCCCAACTTCTCTTAAATGGTTTCATTGTAAGCTCAAAGTCTCACTTCTCCAAGAAATGTTGATTCGATCAATGCATTAGCTTCGACTCTCCACTTTTCCCTGTTAAATATATAGTCAATTCCACTACTCATAAAGCAAGCCATATAAATATCACATCGATGTAATTAAGGGTAATATAGTATGACAAAATAAAACTATTAGAGTGTGAGTTTTACATCTATAACATTGCTTCGCTACTAGAAGGCCTGGAAGGTACCTCGATGAATTTGCTTTCTTCACCTCCCTGCATAGGAAGCTTTCGTCTTTTTTCACCTTTTATATTATTTTTTATTTGATAGTATTATGCATAGGAACTTATTATTTTTTTAACAGCTAAAAGAGGGATCCCAACTTATTAAGAGTAGTGGAGGTTGTTCTTTCAGATATAGGTTTTAGACCTCTAATGCTTTAATCACTAAATTTTTCCCCTTATCTCATTGTACATGGATAGATAAGCAAGAACACACCATTCTTAACAAGATTGACTGTGTGAATGAGAAAGCTAAATAGATGTGGGTCTCATGGTTTTCTTATAGTCTCCCAATTGAAGGATCATATTTTCCATTAGAAAATCACTTACTTGAAAGATGTAAACCAAATCAAGGAAGAGGGTGAAAGATAATCCAATGTATGTGTGTTGCTTCAATTTTCGTTTCAAAAAAGATTAGTCAATCCATCTCAAAGCTCAAAAATGACTTATTAAAGAGAAAATAAATTTGAATGCATAAAACTGAAACATGATAAGGAAAACATAATGCAATTCATCTAACTACATGCAACCTAGCCTATCCTAAACTCAAGAAACCAAGGTCAGATCATGTAAAGTGGAACTTCCAATGAAAACATAGAAGCTTCTCCCCACATTTAGACCATAAGGTGTGATCATACAAAATAGCAACAAAAGAAAGTGCTATGCAGTCATCTACACTAACATGTGAAAATAGGAAATGCAAACACAACGGTGCATTACGCTTAACTACTCTACCACATGGGTAAATCCACAACATAAATAACCACTAAGCTTATGACAATACAAGACTCGGAAAATCATGTGAAAATATAGGCCAGCAGACATGGATCCATACTGAAAGGACTCTTCTAATAAATATGCAAAGGGATCAGGGGAACAAACTTTAGGGAAATATATACAAGGAAAGTTACTGAGAGACAAATCCATGCCATACATGATATTATCATGTTGATCACGATCCAAGCTGTCATGAGTGTAGGATTCTTGGATGAATGATGGAAAATATTCATTGAGATTATTCTCTCTTTCTTAACTATGGATTAGAGATTTGTTTCAAAATGGATGAGGTGGTGGAAGCTCAATAGTCAAGTTAAATTTCCTTCCCTGAGGTTTGAAAATTTTTATGTGAAGAAAATAGGCATTCGTCATGAAGGCATCATCATCCCATGTGATGACATTCTATTGTACTCTTCAACAACCCCCATTTTAATATATTATAAATTTCCAATGAAATTTATTATATCAAAATATTGACCCTTTAGTTTTAAAAACGCCTTTGATTTTATTTCTTCGAAAACCAAAAAAGTTTAAAATATAAAATCTACATAAAAAATTGTTAATAAAGTCCTATAACCAAAGTTTAATACTTAGGATTTTTAACCAAAATCCAATTATCAAACCTTGATTATCCAAAAGAAACCATAAGACAAAGACCTTAGACCTGACGGCGAAACTAATTATCTTCTATATTCAAAGGTATCACCACATTGGATCCTAGTTTGTAATGGGGCGGCAACATTGTCCGTAAAATATTAGCCACCGGGGGGGTCCAAAGGGGGCAGCTGCAACCTTTGGGAGCCCTCCCCTAGTGGGGGGATCGGGGGCAGCACCCCCAAAGCTAAGAATAGATGTAAAATTGCCTTGTAAAATGTTGTAATTTCATAGTCAATCTAGGCTGTTCATTGGGTGGAGATCTAACGATAGAATTTGTGTTTAATTTAGGGTTTATTTTGCCCTAAAAGGCAACCCCTCGCTATATATGAGGTAATTTTATTGCATCTATGTATATCTGTATTCTGAGTGAGGAAGAGAGAGGAGATTGAGAGTGAAGAGGGAATTACATTGAATCTATTGTAGGTTTTATCTCTTTAGTTTGCTGAATAATAGGAAAAGAAGGACTGGATGTTTCTTCGTGGATGTAGCCCAAACTGGGTGACCCACGCATATTTGTGTCTCTCTTTTTTTATGTGTTTTATGTGTTTGTGTTTCTGCAATATTTTATGTGTTCCATTGCTCTATAATATATAATTCTCTAATAACTGGTATCAGAGCCAAAGGTCTTTTTGGCGGATAAACTCGTAGAGAGAAGGTTTCCTAGTTCGAGTGGGAGCTCAATGGCAGAAGATGGTAGGTTTAGGGTCGAAAAATTTAACAGCCAAAACTACTAGATGTGAAAGATGCAGATGGAAGATTATTTGTACCAGAGAGATCCGTACCAACCATTGAGCAGAAAGACAAAGAAGCTGACGAGTATGACAAACACATAATGGGATATTCTCGACAGAAAAGAACTTGGAACAATACGGCTGTGCCTAGCGGCGTCAGTAGCGTTTAATATTTGAAAGGAAATGACAACAGAGGTTTTTATGTCGACACTGGCCAAACTATATGAAAAGCCCTCAGTCTCAATTGATGTATCCCTTATGAAGCATTTATTTAATATGAAGATGTTAGAAGGTGGATCTGTTGCTAATCATTTAAATGAATTTAATATAGTTACTAATCAGTTAAGTTCTCTAGGGGTAAATTTTGATGATGAAGTTAGTGCTCTGTTATTTCTATGCTCATTGCCAGAAAGTTGGAATGGTTTTGTTATGGCCATTAGTAACTCTATCCCTTGATCTAGTACTTTAAAGTTTGATGATGTTGTCAATGAAATCCTTAGAGAGGAAATGCGACGGAAAAGCTCTAGTGAGACATCAGGTAATTCTTTGACTGCAGAGACTAGGGGAAGAAAAATGGAAAGAGGAAAGAGCCCTAGATATTGCAGTAAGTCAAGAAAAGGCAGATCCAAGTCCAGATCAAGGATAGTGTGCTAGAAATGTGGGAAGAAATGACACTTGAAGAAAGACTACAAGTCTCAAAAGCCAAAAGAAGGAGACGCATAGCAAAAAGCTAATCATGAAGCGAATGTAACAGGTGATGTGTTACAAGATGCTTTGATTCTTTCATTAGAAAATATTATTGATGCTTGGGTGGTAGATTCAGGGGCCTCATTCCATGCCACACTTGATAGGATACATTTTCATGATTATGTTTAGGGAGATTTTGGACATGTTCAATTGGGTGATGATAAACCCTGTAAAATAATTGCAATGGATGCAGTTTTCATAAAGCAACAAAATGAAAATCAATGGCTATTGAAGGAGATAAGGCATGTTCTAGATCTGAAGAAAAATCTGATTTCAACAGGGCAATTTGGATGTGAAGGTTGCGTAACTGCTTTCACAGATAAAACTTGGAACGTTGCTAAAGGATCCCTAGTAATAGTGAAAGGAGGAAAGGTTTGTACATTGTATTTATGCAATGGTATTTCTAATTATGTTAATGCTTTAACCTATACAGGAGAAGATATGGCATTGTGGAATCATAGGCTCGGGCACATGAGTGAGAAGGGGATGCAGATTCTTCACTCAATAAATTTGTTGCCAAGTTTGAAGCATGTTGATTTGAAATTTTGTGAGATTTTTTTTTATGGAAAACAGAACAAAGTCAGATTCCTTAGAATTGGGAACGAAAAGAAGAGAGAAAAATTAGAGGTTGCACATACAGATGTATGGTGGCCTGCTCAGGTATCATCTCTAGGTGGCTCTCATTATTATGTTACATTTATTGATGATGCAACCATAAAAGCTTGGATTTATTTTATTCGAAATAAATCTGATGTATTTGATACTTTCAAGAAATGGAAAGATTTGCTTGAAAATGAGACAGGAAAAAGGTTGAAGTGTCTCAGATCAAACAATGGAGGTGAATATTGCAGCAAGGGTTTGATAGATACTATTCAGAGAATGGAATTCATAGAGAGAAGATAGTTCCAGGAACACCACAAGAAAATGGTGTGTCAGAAAGGATGAACAGGACAATCATGGAGCGTCCAAGGTGCATGAGATTACATGTAGGATTGCCTTTACAATTTTGGGCAGATGTTGTAGATACTATTGTTTATCTAATAAATAGAGGGGCTTCAAGTTCCTTGGATGGTGGTATTCCAGAGGAGGCATGGACAGGTAAAAAGATAAACTACTCTTTTTTAAATACTTTTGGTTGTGAAGCTTTTGTCCACATTAATAAATAAAATAGAACAAATCTTGAGACAAAATCAAAGAAATGTACCTTTATTAGATATGGTGTTAATGATTTTGGTTATCGCTTTTATGATTATGAAAAACACAAAATCATTAGGAACAGAGATGTCATATTCAATGAAAAGGTTTTGTATAAGGATCAACTGTAGGAAAAGAAACAGGAAAAAGAAAATAGAGAATACATAGTGCTTGACGAGATCACAGAAAAAGTGATGGTACCGGAAAATCATAATGATCAATAGCTAGAACAACAACCACAACAGTAACATGCACCTAAAACACCTGAATGTAGTGTTAGAAGATTTACTAGGATAAGTAGACCCCCTCAACGATACTCTCCTTCATTATATTATGTATTGTTCACTAATTCTAGTGAACCAGAATGTTATGAAGAAGCAGTGCAGGTAGAAACTAGGAAGAAGTGGGAGCAAGTCATGAAAGAAGAGATGGACTCTTTAGCACATAACTAGACTTGGGACTTAGTCAGGTTGCCTGTAGGTAAAACAACATTGCAAAATAAATGGGTTTATGAGTTGAAGGAACAAGATTGAGATAGAAAAAGGTTTAAAGCTAGATTTGTGGTGAAAGGGTTTACATAGGAAAAGGGCATAGACTTTGATGAGATAATTTCTCCTGTTGTTAAAATGAATTCAATCAGAACTATTTTAAGTCTAGTAGCAGTTGAGGATTTGCATCTTGAGTAGTTAGATGTAAATACAACCTTTCTCCATGGGGATTTGGAGGAAGAGATATATATGCAGCAGCCATAAGGATATGAGGTAAAAGGGAAGGAGAAACTAGTGTGAAAGTTGGAGAAGAGCTTGTATGGCTTAAAACAAGCTCCAAGGCAATGGTATATAAAATTTGACTAGTTTATGTCTGAACAAGGTTATACTAGATGTCACTATGATCATTATGTTTATCTCAAAAGGCGAAATGATGGCGGCTATATTATATTGTTATTGTATGTAGATGACATGCTTGTTGCAGGTTCTAACATGTAACAAATAAATGTTCTCAAAAGAATATTGTAAAACTCATTTTCAATGAAGGATTTGGGTGCTGCAAAACAAATCCTTGGTATGAGAATAACTAGAGATAGGAAGAATCAAAAATTAACATTGTCTCAAAGTGAGTACATAGAAAAGGTGTTGAAATTGTTTAATATGCAGAGTGTAAAACCACTTAGTATACCTTTGGCTAGCGATCTAAAATTAAGTAAGGAGTGTCCCAAGACTTAGGAAGAAATGGCTCATATGTCTAAAGTTCCATATGTATTAGTAGTTGGAAGCTTAATCTATGCAATGGTGTGCACAGGGCCTGATATTGCACATGTAGTGGGAGTTGTAAGCAGGTACATGAACAATCCAGGAAAAGAAAATTGGATGGCAGTGAAGTGGATTCTCAAGTATTTCAGAGGCACGACAAATCAAGAATTATGCTTTGGTGGTTCAAACATTGCTCTACAAGGATATGTTGATGAAAATATGGCAGGTGATAGAGATAAAAGGAGAAGCACAACAGGGTATGTGTTTACTGTAGGTGGAATAGCCATCAGTTGGGTCTCAAAACTGCAAATCGTTGTTGCACTCTCAACAACAGAAGCAAAGTATGTTGCTGCTATAGAGGCCAGTAAAGAAATCATTTGGTTACAAAGGTTTCTGAATGAATTGGGTAAGAAGCAAGAGTTTGGCAAGTTATACAGTGACAGCCAGAGCGCCATACATCTTGCAAAGATCTCTACATTTCATTCAAAGACTAAACATATATAGCTCAAGTACCATTTCATATGGCTAGCATTGGAAGATGGATAGTTGAAGCTCGAAAAGATACACACTAGCCAGAATCTTGCAGATATGTTAACAAAAGTTGTAACCAGGGAAAAATTGAGAATTGCTTAGTTTTAATTGGTATTCAAGTGTGATGAAGAACATGAGAAACAACCACGTCCAAAGTGGAGTCATTGTCGAGCAAATGAAGCAACGATGGAGTTGCTATAATCAATCTCCAAGTGTGAGATTGTTGGGTGTGGAGCCTAATTATCTTTTGTATTCAAAGGTATCGCCGCATTGGACCCCAGTTCGTAATGGAGCAACAACGTCGCTCATAAAATATTTTCTATAGTGGAGGTCTGGGGGGGGGGCAACTGTGACCTTTAGGAGCCCCTCCTTGGCAGGCGGATCAGGGGCAGTGCACTCGAAGCTAAGAATAGATGTAAAATTGCCTTGTAAAATGTTGTAATTTTGTAGCCAATCTAGGCTGTTCATTTGGCGGAGATATGATGGTAGAAGTTATGTTTAATTTAGGGTTTGTTTTTTCCTAGAAGGCAACCCCTCACTATATATGAGGGAATTGTATTGCATCTATGAATATCTGTATTCTAGGTGAGGAAGAGAGAGGAGATTGAGAGCAAAGAGGGAATTACAACAAATCTACTATAGGTTGTATCTCTTTAGTTTGGTGGATAATAGAAAAATAAGGACTGGTTATTTCTCCATGGATGTAGCCCAAACTAGGTGAACCATGTATATCTGTGTCTCTCTTGTTTTATGCGTTTTCTGTGTTTATACTTCTGCAATATTTTATGTGCTCCATTACTTTGTAATATATAATTCTCTAACATAAAAGACCCCACATCCATCGCAATTGCATAATCTGCTATCATATAAGTCCATGTCCCATTAACTTCGTTGATTTTCAAATTGCGATCAGGCCCGAACCCGATGGGAAAATCAACTACAATTTATAAAATCCCCCATCCGTAGGCCGTCGCAAATTTCATTCGACCAAGAACTTTGCTTCTTCCTGATTGTGATATGAAATATAAAGGACCCCCCATGATTATAAAACACATTTAAATTAATATCGCGTCTGTGAAATCACAAAGTTCCAAGGGTCGTGCCACATTTGAATTGCAATTGTGATATCCTTCCTCATGCCGATTGCGATATGACATCATCCTCCACATCATCTCCCACACCATCCGCCACATCACCATTTGACATAGTTCCGCCATGTTATAGTGATGTTAGCATCATGTCATCTCTTATATCATCTCACATATCGCAAATCACAAGTCTTTTGGCCACCTATTAAAGTATACCACTCCTTAACATCGATTGTGATATTAGCGAGTATTGTGATATGCAATCAAGCTCCAAACAATGACTGAGATACAAAAGACCAACTTTATTTGATTAAATAAATGACTTAGATCTGCTCAGATCAACAGTGGATAAGACATCGAATTACCCTGCGCTCATTTTAAGTTTCACAACGGGCGGGGTCAGAAAAGTGTTTTTTCTTCCAAGCCATATATTCACGCATCACTCCTTTATTCTTTCAAACCCCCCCTTCTAAAAACCATTAGCCATCCACCTTTCCATAATTGTGATTGTGGTTTTATTTGAGATAGTCCTGGCCTCCAAGTGATTGTGATTATTCTAACTACTATCCCCAGTCTAAAAGTGATATGAGATAGGACCGTAAAGTCCACCTCTCTTACTAACAAACCTCACTCCTTGTTCCTCTCCATGATTGTTGTGTTCAGGATTTATTACACTCTACGTTTTTTCCTAATTTCCTCAAAACATGATTTCTTTCAAATAAAAATCACTTGTCAGTCTCATTTCATTTTTACTTATCTATTCTTTTTTTCCATGTTCAATTTCATGATAGAAGAAGACAATTGTGATGATAAGTGGCACTTCAGCTCAAACAGATAGACAAACATCTAGATAATATGATGGAACAAACAAAGTCGACGAAGACAACAAATCATATTCATAAATTTCTACCAAAAAACTATTTTTCTTTAAGTGTTATTGAAGGGCTCTGTTTAAATTCCCTCAATGCTCTACCCAATACATTCAGTTGTTTTTTTGATATTTAATCTTACTTGTTGTATGAAATTAAGGTCTTGAATTTTATGAAGAAATACTTACCAAAGCGCGCACTATTTTTCTTTCATACTTTTTCAATAGAATGACTGGAACACTGTTTTAAGTTTTTCATAAGGAATTTTGAGAAGTTTCATTTCTGTACTCTCGAAATAATCTTTGAAAGAAGGACTAAACTACTTCTATTTCTTTTATGAGCTGAGGAACATGGATCTGGTATTTCTATCTTTCTACCTCTATTTTGTTCATAAATAAATAGTGAATTTTTCTTTTCACATTGCTTATTACATGGTATTTAAAGAATAGTGTTGCATGTATTGATTTATGATCATGCTACCATTGGTATTTTTAAATACATGTTACGAAATTTCCTTTGATATTCTAAATGTGATATGAGTTATACACATTACTTTCATTAACTATTTAATCAAAGTATGCATCTTGAAATATTTTCATTTCCATTGGTGCTTGAGCAATCTAGATTGTCATTTACTAAGGAAAATCATTATAGATTGCATCTAGGTGAATGTTAAACAATCCTGGGTTATAGACTAGATTAATTCATATGTTTTCCATTTGATTCATTGCTGAAAATCCATCTATTTCACTCCACTATAAGAATTACACATTGTTTCAATCATCTTTCATTGGGAAACCGATCCCACCATATCTAGTCGGAGCCACTACCTAAATGGAAAAGGAGTTGACTTAAGATCTAGACCGAGTGGCTTTCCCCTTTGTTGATGCAATGATTTTTGAGGCCTCAACACATTGGTGAGAACTTTGCACATAAAAATTAAGAACTAACAGAGGCCATGAATATCGATATGGTGATAGGGACCTGACATAACCATCAAAATTGACAAAGTTTCCCTACTCTTCTAACTTACCTTTAAGTTTCTGAGAAAACTCGGTCAGCTACTTATGAAAACTAGATTCAATATTCACATCATGACATTCAATGAAAGATATATCTACAAGATCACTACATAAATGTTCAATGACAAGCAAATCATCTTCTTGATCACAAGGAGTTATAGCTGAGCTAGATTCTTCGATAAGTGTCTTAGACTCCTTTTGAAACTTCTACAAACCCATATATTCATGTAGGAGAAAAGATTCATCCCAATTACTTGAATGACCATTACCATATAATTCAGAAAGAAGTACATAAATGTTCAATGACAAGCAAATCATCTTCTTGATCACAAGGAGTTATAGCTGAAATAGATTCTTCAATAAGTGTGTTAGACTCCTTTTCAAACTCCTACAAACCCATATATTCATGTAGGAGCAAAGATTCATCCCAATTACTTGAATGACCATTACCATATAATTTAGAAAGAAGTAATTTATTATGGCCATTATCATTGAAGGGTTCATCTTGATTAACATTAAAATATTAGTAGGAATATATGGATACAAAAATGGTTGGTTGACAAGGTTAGATGAATCACCATCATAGAGACCTAAAAGAAAGACAAGATCTTGGTCAACAAACTGATCTTCTAATTCAATGATTGATTTAGGTCCAACATTGATCTAGATGTAAACAGGAACGAATCAAATTATAGAGATAACCATAAACATAGAGATGCAGTGGAAATAATACTTCATTTCATTAATGTAAAATACTGAAATATGCTTACAAACAAAATTGGAAATAAACCAGCTAGGGAGATGGTAGCTTATATATTAGAAGAGATGTGGTGGCTACATACCTATGAAATATGTTACAATGAGGCTCAAAGGCCTATTTATTGTTGAGAAACAATGGAAAAAACTTAAAATTCCAAAACCTAACCCTAGAAGATGAAACGCCAAACTGTGGGCCCCATTTGGGTAAATTGGTACATCAACTTCCCGGGGTTGTAACTTTGGCATATGATCTCTGTTTGACACGCACAGTATCTCGTTAGAACGATCTATTCGAGAACTAGAACTATGGGAAAACCAAAATTTGTACATGGACCGACGTTGCTCCCAGTTTTCCCAAAAAACATCGTTTAGGGCCTCAAAATGGCTCCGGAAGTTCAAGACCCAAAAAATTGCTAAAAATAGTAAACTGGGCTACAATTAAAGAAATTGAAAATCTTAAAGAAAAAATGGTGGGGGTCCAAGTGGATTTGGCAGGTGGCCACCAATATACGCCTGGATCATTCCTCCCCCCCAGGAAGCAATGGTCCCCATTGCATTGAGTTCCCCCATGAGATGAGGAAACTTCTGTTGAACTTGGTCCCTCGTGCGCCACTTGCCCTAGTGAAGGAGTTGGCCTGCTTTGACGACTCGATACAATTGGATATTCTGCTAGCGGTTGTGCTTGATCTATGTGCCCATGATTTGATCAGTTGCAACTTGTTCCATGCAACCTGGATTTAACTCTGTGAGTGTGAGCTATTCTGCAATGTCAGATGTGTCTAGTAATGGTGGAAAGTATGGTCGAAGGCAGTCCACATTGAACACTGGGTGTAGGCCAAGGAATGGGGGAATCCTGAGCTCACTCTCCCACAACCTTGGTAATGGTTTAAGGACCATATCGAAGTGGTCTAAGTTTCCAATGGGCTCTAGTGAGGTGTTCCTTTTGCAAATGCAACTAGACTTTGTTTCCCACCTGAAAATTGTGCGGCACCCGATGTTGATCATGTCGCTGCTTGTACCTGGCATTCGATTTCTCTAGAATGTCATGGACCTGATGGTGAATATGTTGGATGTGCTCAATGAAGCTACTTGCCTTATTTTTTTCAGAATGGACATGAACCAAATCTACGTGGCTAGTTGAAAATGGCATGAACACATCAATGGGACATAGTGGCTGGAATCCCAAGCCCACCTGAAAAGGGTTGTGGCCAGTTGAGCTGTCGAGAGCCCAGTTGTAGCTGTGCTGAACATAGAGGAGGCTCTTGTCCCATGTGCATGGATGCTTTGAGTTGTACATGTGCAGAATGTGTACGATCATCCTATTGACAACGTCTATCTAGCCATCAGTTTGAGGATGGAAGGCTGTGGACTTAGTGAGTTTGGTGTCAAACATCAACTAGAGACTAGACATAAATGTACTTAGGAACCTGCTATCTTGATTTGAGATGACAGACTGTGGGATCCCAAAGCGTACCCACACTCATTCAAAGAAGAGTTTAGTAGTGGCTTCTGCTGTGATATTCTTCTTGCAGGCAACCATAATGGCCATCTTCGAGAACCCTTTGGTGACCACAAAAACATAGTCATTTCCATGCTTAGTGGAAGGAAGGCCTGACATGTAATCCATGGATATGGATTCCCAAGGTCGACTAGGGGTAGGTAGCGGGGTATAGAGGCCTTGCTTCTTGATGGACGGTTTGGCAATGGCGTATGCAATGCATGATCTGATGTACTTCCCGACATCCTGTCAAAGATTCGGCCAACAAAAATACTTCTGTAGTATTGCCACTATTTTCTTGACCCCAAAATGTCCAACAACTCGACTGTAGTGTGCTTCCAAAAACATCTTGGCACGCTCACATGAAGGAACACAAAGGTGACCCAGGTGGCATAATAGGGCATCATCGAGGTGAAAATCTAGAACATGCTGACCCTCTGGGAGTGTTTGGTAGGTGTGGCCAAATTCTAGGTTTCTTTTGTAGAGAATTGGCCAATCAGAAGTCTCGTGCCCACAAGAGTTGAACACAGTGGTTGATGCCATGATCGGTGGTCAACTGAGGCAATCTGCAACATTATTGGTGCTACCCTTCTTATACTTGATATTCAAATGGAACTGTTGCAGTTATGTGGACCACTTCTAATGGTGATCATTCTGTAGTTTCCCTTAGGTCTGTATGAACTACAGGGGTTGGTGGTTTGTACGGATGACTATTTCCTTCCCGAAAATGTAATGCTTCCATTGTTAGCAGGCCTGCACAATGGAATACATCTCTTTGTCATAAGTTGGATACTTCTGGACTATGTCTGAAAGTGTCTCACTGTGACATGCCACTAGATGCCTATGTTGAGTGAGGACTACCCCAATAGCATAGTAAGAGGCATCTGTCTCGACCTCAAATGGTTGTTACAAGTTTGGTAATGCGAGCATTGGTGCTGTTTAGAGGTGATATTTCAACTCTGTGAATGCCTTCTATTGAGATTCAGACCAAAAGAATTTCTATTGCACTCCTCCCTTGGTGACTTGACTCAAGGGCCAAGTGAAATGAGAAAATCCCAACACGAACCTACGACAGAAGTTGGCAAGACCTAGAAAGTTGTGAAGCTCTATCAGAGTGGTTGGAGATGGACAATCTCAAATAACTTAGATCTTGGATGGATCCACATGTACCCACTGTTCGTCAATAATGTATCCCAAATACTAAACTCGGGTCATGCCAAAAGTGCATTTCTCCAAATTGGCACATAACTTGTGTTGCCGCAGTGTTTGGAGAACTTGTCAGATGTGGTGGAGGTGTTCTTCCCAACTCTGGTTGAAGATCAAGATGTCATCCAAGTATACCACTACAAATGAGTTGGTGAATGGCCGCAATATGTCATCCATTAGCCTCATGAAGGTTCCATGAGAATTCGTCAATTCGAAAGGCATAACCAACCATTTGAAAAGGTCATCCTTCGCTTTGAAGGAAGACTTCCACACATCAAAGGCTTCAATTAGTACTTGGTGATATCTTGACTTCAAATTGATCTTGCTGAAATATTTTTCCCCTTTCAATTGGTCAAAGAGGTCACCAATCTGTGGGATCGGGTACGTATTACAGACAGTGATCTTGTTCAGCACCTGATAGTCAATACAGAGTCTCCAAGTCCCATCCTTTTTCTGTACCAACAAGATCGGGCTCCCACAGAGCAATGAACTTGGACAGATATGACCTTTCTGTAGGAGCTCCTGAATCTGCCTCTTGGTTTCATCATTCTCTAGAAAAGAGTGCCGATAGATTGGTCCATTAGGCAGTGGCACACCTGGGGTTAGATCAATGGAGTGCTTGACCTGACAATGTAGAGGAACCCCTGTGAGGGAGGTGAAGATATCCTCGTACTCCTCCATGACCTTGTCCATCTATAGTTGTCGTGCAGAGGGGCCTTGTCTGGAGGTCGTGGCCACCATCTTCTTTCTTTCCTTGAGGGCATCTCATTAGGAAAACAAATTTCTCCATTTTGGAAATGAGCTTACTACATTGTTTTGTAGTAATCAAGGAGATGGCAGTAGATGGTGCTACCTCTGGTATCCTGTACAACTTATTTCCCAAAGTAACAATAACAACATAGGGTCTTGATTCTTACACAGCATGTCACTTCTACAAGTAAGGTTGTCCTAATAATACATCACAAACTTCAACGGGAGTAATGTCACACAATACCTCATCCGTGAAGGGCTTGATGTTGTATGGAAGGTGATACTGCTGGCTCACGCAAATATCCCATCCTTGGTGAAGCCACCTGATGGTGTATGGTTATGGATGTGTTGTGGTTGGTAAGCCCAACGGCTTCACGACCTCTGCCAAAATGAGATTCTTTTGGCTCCTATTGTCGACAATGAACTGTAGTGGGGAGCCCGTTACCCACATCTAGGAGTGGAAGAGATGCTCATCCTCCTCTAGATCTTCGTGGTGGAAAGGGTGGCATTGGGCTCTGCATTGATAATCTGCTTCCCTTTGTCATTCCCCTTGTTGGGTTATAACTCGGAGTCGGAACATGCATCTAATTCGGAAACCTTTAGCTCAGCCACCAATGACTGTTTGGCATGAAACTCACTTATTTTGTGAGTGGAGCTCTTATGGAATTCACACCACTTTCCTGCGTCCTTTTTCGGCTTCACAACATTGTTCTTTGGTTGCAACTTTCGCAGGTTTTCTTGGGCCGCCATGCCTTGGATTTTTCCTTTGCTCTGTGTTTTGGGGGCACCTTTCCATTGCTTCAGATTCATAGATCCAAAGTCTCATTTCTTTCTATTTAAACTTTTTCTCGACCTTGAAAGCATATCAGTATGCCATGGTGAGCAAGGGGATGTTCAGGAATTATATTTCTTCCTGGATGTACTTGTGAAAGCAGCCATGGTATTTGAGTATCAAATGCTGCTTTGAATCCTTGATGCCCAGCTTTGTGCAAAGGGTATGGAAAATATTGGTAAACTTTGGCACGTCTTGGTCCCTTCCCTGCCGCAGCATGGTCCACTTTATATGTTTTGATCATCATAGCTTCTGATAGGGTAGTACTGCCCCTTGATGGCCTCTGGGAATGAATACCAAGTGGGTGCAGTTGAAAACAATGAGCCTGTACTTTCATCCTTTTGCTTGTAGTAGGTTTCCCACCACTCCTTGACGTGGGGGGCCGCTTTGAGAAGAGCGAAAATAATCTTTTCTCGACTGGAAAAGTCATCAACAGAAAAATAACCCTATAGCAGATTTAACAATTTATCGATGGCATCTGCGTCTATCTGACCCTTGAATATGGGGATTTCAAAATTAACTTGTACCTTAAATGGTGTGGTGTTTCCAAAGTAGTTGTTGGAAGTCGATGAGTTGCCCTTGGGTAGCCGTTGAAGGATTTGGGTGAAGTTGTCCATCATCGTGTTCCTTTGTCACTAGAGGGATTCTTCGAGCAATATTTTGATAGGATCTCCTGCCCCCTCGTCTTTCTTCTCATCTGCCATGAGAGGCCGTTGGGATTTGCGAAGCTGGTCTTGCAAAGGTTCGCTCAGTTCAAGCCCTAACTCCTTATATCCCAACCTCATTGGGGACATTCAAAGAAAAACAGAGAAAAAGCATACTGCTCTGATACCACTGATCCATATTTAAAATAGGAACACAAAAAAATATAGAGATAACCATAAACACAGAGATACAGTGGAAATAATACTTCATTTCATTGATGTAAAATACTGAAATATGCTCACAAACAGAAGTGGAAATAAACCAGCGAGGGCGATGGTAGCTTTTCTCTGAGAAGTGATGTGTCGGCTACATGCCTCTAAACTATGTTACAATGAGGCTTGAAGGCCTATTTATTGTGAGAATTAATGGAAAACCCTTAAAATTCCAAAACATAACCCTAGAAGATGAAACACCAAACTGTGGGCCCCGTTTGGATAAATTGGTACATCAACTTCCTGGGGTCATAACTTTGGCATACGATCTCTGTTTGACTCACACAGTATCTTGTTAGATGTATCTATTTGAGAACTAGAACTTTGGGAAGAGTAACATCAATCCATGGACCCATGTTTCTCCCAGTTTTCCCAAAAAATGTCGTTTAGGGCCTTAAAATGGCTCAGGAAGTTTAGGACTCGAAAAACTGCTAAAAATAGTAAACTGGGCTACAATTAAGGAAACTGAAAAGCTTAAAGAAACAATGGTGGGGGTCTAAATGGATTTGGTAGGTGGCCACCAATATCCACCTAGATCAAACATATGGAACATCAAAGGAGAAAGGACATGGGACAAATAACAAACTCGGTTCTTCCTCTGAATGTTGAGGATGTTCTTAATCAACATGACATGATGAATCTGATTCAAAATATTTTCTTTACATTGAGGCTAAGAAATGAAACTTCTCATCTAAGAACTTCCAGTTCGTTTCCTCATCTGGAAACCGATAACAAATATGAAGGAACCGATCAGAAAAAATCTCCTAAGATTCGTTCAATTCCGTTCTTAGTTGATCAATTTCATCAATAACATCTTGATATTCATATTTATCAAGATTTCATCAAAGATCATTAAATAAGTGGTCAAAATATGTGATAGAAGCAGTCGGTAAGTAATAGTACAATTTCTCCACACAAACATTCAACATAAGGGTAAACAATTGTGCAATGATTTCTTTTGAATCGTCATCATTTAAGAAACAAAATTGAACAAATTCAAGAGTGTAACCATGAATTATTGTTGCACCCTTTCCATCCAATTCAAATCGTGATAAGTATTTTAAAAGGTCCACATGGATTATAAGATATAAATCTTGTGTAAAACACCTAGCGATTATGATTAGGGATGAATCCATTAAATATAAAAGATTAAAATAGAGTTCAAAGGCTCAGCTTCTCATCTGGCCCTCCTTCTAGTGCCAGAAATGTTGATGGTGCTGGATTCCACCAACTTTTTAAGGGGATCTCCCAGATGTGAAGTCGCAAGAATACCTCACACGATTTGGTGTAGGAGTCCCATATGGTCATATGGCTTGACCAACATTTGAATGGTTTTCCAAGAAGTGGCATGGTTACGATAGGAGATAAGAAAATACAATGCGTCTTTGGGGTAGCAAGACTATGAGCTTTCTGAGATGCTCATTGTAAGGTGTATGAGGGAATATTCCATGGATGGTGAGGGAAATGAGCCATCAATTCAAAAAGTAATAGTACTATCCTAAATGAGTGCCTAAGAATAAAAGAGAGACTTGGAGAGTACCTGTAGATTATCCACATTATAAATAAAAATCGTTAAATCATAACAACATCCATTCAATAACAACCACAACTAAGCAACAAAATAGTTCATTAACCTAACATGTAAATAAAGCGACATATATTATACACATAACCAAAATAGTCCAACTATATACACAATGAATGTATGAAGTAATGCCAACTCATTGAGCTCCTGATAATAAGTGAGAGATCCCACGTACACTATTAAATGATTGAATCACTATATCCAAGATTCGAACATGAAGCCACAACTTTCTTATCCAAAAAATAATATATCTCCTATGGATTACATGAGAACCCAAACCTAAAACTCCCTAAAAATCCATTTTTGAGTTATAAGGAGCTATTTATAATAAATACAATGATTCTTGAACTTCTCATGGCTCTTTTAATTCTATGACTATTCATATTCTAATATGACTCATTACATCCCAATGTGTGTCCATTCATAATCCACTCGAATTCCTTGTACTTCATTACATACATTTATTACATAGGACAATTTACACATGAGACAATGGCCTAATAACACAAAAATGCTTGAAAAAAACTCATCAAATAGATAGATCATGTGCTTCTTCATGGAGTTCATTTATGATATAAGTGTGTCATGCTCGGACCTCCTTTGCAATGTCTTTGATCTTGTCTTGAAAGTCTTCCTTATAGCGTGCCCTTACCTCCAATTCCTCTAACAATATGTTCCTGGAGCTCGAATCGACATTATTCCATAGCCTTGAAGGATTCATGTGTGCTTTGACTAGTGGAAAGGCTTACTATTGAATAAAGTATTTGGTCACTCCCAAGTCTTCCTGTTTTTTATCTTCTTCATTTATTTAATATAATCTCTAATCTTGTGAAAGATGAAGGGATCCAGTGTCAAGCATCCCATTCTTCTATGTAAGAGAATCAAACCTATTATGCAACCGGTTATATACAGCCATAGTATCAACCAACTGTGCTGCCAAAAGTGAGTAATTATGTAGGTGGATTATCAATTGCACTCTATCTATTTCTGCAGAGAGATTATCCTTCTTTCGAAAGTGCACCAAGGCATTTGGATATTTGGCAATCCACTCTTGTATCTGGTCAACTACTCTCGATGCTATCTTTAGGAGTTTCTCCACTTCCAATGCATTCTTCTGAATCCTAATGAGAGGAGCCATGACCTTCTATATAATTAGCATCTCATCATATAGTTGTGCCATGGTATCCTCCATTAGTCCCAACTCATCTAGCATGAATGACTGACATTCTACGGTATTGGAGTTCTATGATAATAGTAGTTGGTTCTTCACTGCAATATTCTCTCCATGTTGCTTCGATGTAGCAAGTTCTATTTCTAGCCTCACATTCTCATTTAGAAAATACTATGAGTTATCATATGCCATTGTAGCAAATGCAACATTCATTGTGATAACTTCCATCAGATTTCTTCTAGTGTTGGAGATGATCACCCTTTTTTTGGCTACTGAGACTTGGTTTTGAGGATAACTGGGAATGTACCTATGCCTTTGCTACAAGATCCTCTTCTTTAGTTGATCAAAGGTTACATAGAAAATATCTCTGACTTTGTTTGGTAGTGGAGGTGTAATCTCCATCTCTCTGAAAGGAAGATGTCTTGATGTGGTTGAATGTTCCCTTGGAGTATTGAGTTGATCATCTATGGGTTGGATGTTGTCTTCTTCCTCATACTACTCGTCTAGTTAACGAGTCAACTATTCTTCTTCCAGCCTCTAGGTTGCTTCCTCCTCCTGAGACTTCCTTGTTGTTCTTCCTCTATTAGTTTCCTCTCTTCTTCTTCTATCAATTAGTTTTCAAGAAAATCATCCTATTTCCTACTCTCGCCTTCTTCCTCTTCTTCTCCTCTCCTCTCTAGGTCTATTTATGTAGCTCCTCTGTTTAAAGGACTGACTTTCCATTTCCTACTGCTCTCACCTGATGAGTACCTAATCCTTTTCTTGGGAGCTAACTTCTTTACTTGAGATGTTATTTCGTCCTCCTCTTGTTCCTACTCTTACAAGTCTTGAGCTAGTGTATTATGAGGTAAACTAGTCTTGATGGTTGGATGTGACTTCATTCTGGAAATATACCATTTATTTGTTTTTTTATCCTTCGGTTCACATATTGATGAACACCTTGTATTATTTACCTTGTATTATTCTTGATCCTTTCATAATGATGCCTAAAAATTTACCTAGGATCGTATGCATGGAAATATTTGGTGCTGAATTGTAAGTAGTGCAGCCCTTTAGTTTTAGCTGCCAATGTCATGTGACTCCTTAATTTATATAATATGATCCAAAATGGAAATATGGTCCAAGGGGATTTCTTCCGCTAGTGAAGGGTTCCTGACAATCCCTTGTCTAGGTAGTTTTCCACCTCTTGCAAGATGAACATCTTGTCACATATTCCAACTTAATATGAGGGGTTGTTTGACATCTAAAACATCTGATGTAGGTTCACTTGGGAGCTACAAATGAGTTTGTAATATCTTGAAGCGACTCATTCACTTGATCTTTCATGCATGGGGGATTGATGTCTAATATAATGTGAAATACGGTTTCAAATAAGTGTTTGGCTAATATGCCGTATGCGCCTCTGAAGCTTTCTTCTAATAACAACCTACAATTGAGATAAACTCGGAACTTCTCTTTAAGATTCTAGTACCAATACATATTCAGGAATGCATATCGTGCATAGATGTCCTGCAAGAGATATGCAGAAATGTAAAATTTTGGAGGTTGATTTTCTTGCAAAAATACTTTGACTTGCCCCACCTATTGTTGCAACTCAAGTTATAATATATTCACTCAAT
This sequence comes from Pinus tabuliformis, assembly GCA_031772625.1. NCBI lineage: Eukaryota > Viridiplantae > Streptophyta > Pinopsida > Pinales > Pinaceae > Pinus > Pinus tabuliformis. The sequence goes on from CM062820.1 coordinate 1,001,595,652, forward strand.
TAAAATATATTCCAAGGATTAGAAAAATATTGAGCATATATATCTAGAAAACAGTCTTTCAGATTAATCACATTGTAAGGATTGGGTCAACGTTTCAAAACAACTAATGTGGTTCATGCTTAGCACAAGGTGAGAAATCAATCGATCTGAGAGAATAAATAGCATGTATGCATCATTTTTCAGTGTTAGATGTTTAAAAATAGTTGTTGTTGAAATAAAATTATTTAGTTAGAAACTAGTTGTTATTTAATAATTAATTAATAATTATAAAAAATTGTCACAATTTATTAATTTAAATAATACTAAAATCTCCTTCCTTACCACCTTTTCTAGTTTCTACAACTACTACACATGCTTGGTCCTCATCATCAGAAATTGTCATGTCTCGCTTGTCTCCGGCCGCACGCTTGTCCTCCAGAGATCTCACTAACAAGTTGATAAATCCAATGAGTGCACTTCCCTTTGATTCTTCATGTTCGATTTCTTCCATTGAACTGTCCAATTGCAAATTCTCCCCTTTCATCGAGCTACATCCAACACCCCCCTCATCGACATTACTCAAAGCTCCGTCCCTGACCGCTCCCTCTTCAACCTCTGTCCTAGCTAATTCCTACGCCATGACATCCCTGTCAGCTCACACTATGCTCCCTTCGCCCCCGCCTGACTTCAAGCCTCCCCCTCTCTGCTCGGATGCCTACCATTCCATGGCTCCGTCTTTCGTTGAATCCTCCTGCCCCCCTCCCTTAGACATTGTTCTTTGCTTGTCCCCAATACAGGTTATCAATAATTCTATCGCCGTTAAATCCAATGTTTTCAAAATCAACTCCTCCATTGTTGTCTCTACGTCAATCCTGTCCTCTTCCCAACCCTCTTGTTATAACAAATATAATAACTATATTAATAATAATATGAATAAATATAATATTTTTTTTTTAAATTCTATTAAATACAAAAACAATAATATGAACAAATATAATGCGTATTATAAAAATCCTATTAAATGAAAAAACAAGAATACTAATAAGAAATGTTTCATTTATAATAACAATTCCATTTTTAAGTTTAATAATAATAATAATAACTACAATAACTCTAATAATAATATCAACTCTAATGATAATAATAACAATAATAACTTTTATAATAATAATAATGATGATGATGATGATGATAATAATAATAATAACAACAACTATGACAATAATAATAATAATAATATAGACTTTAACAATATAGACTTTAACAATGTTATTAATGTCCCAAGCAATAATTTTGATCCCTTCGTCTTTATTCTCCTTAACAAAGGTCTCAATTTTAGCCTTGCCTTGAATAAGATTCCTACTAATGACATCATCTATAGAATTGAATGCGGGATCAAGGACCTTCCTAGCAATATTAAGGAGACTACTAGACAAGATTGCATCATTGTTCTTAGGAAGGCTAAACCTCCTAAGAAAAAACTTAGAAAGCCCAAGTTTCTTGCTCTTAAATCCCTAAGGGATGACCCTGACATTGTCATCCTTAGAGCAGACAAAAGCGGAGCTATTTTCATTCTTGATAAATTCGGTTATGTCCACAAAATGGTGGATCATCTATCTAATAGTGGGAGTTACATCAAGCTCAAGAAAAATCCCCTTAAATCCATTTCCAAAGAAGTTTCTTCTGCGATCAAAGAACATCAATCCCTTAATCCCCTATCCTGAAAACTCATTAAGAGAAACCCCCTTACCACTAGAACCTATGGCCTTCCAAAGATTCATAAATTTACTGTCCCCTTGAGACTGATTGCTAACGCCATAAGCAAACTGACCTATCCTCTTCCTAAATTGCTAGCCCATAAGGTCAAACCTCTTGTTGGTTGCATTGATTGTTTTGTGAAAGACTCCGCCTCCTTTATTCAAGAGTGGAAAGATATCAAGTTAGATCCTGAAGATTTAGTAGTGAGATTTGATGTCACCTCCTTATACACCGGAATCCCCATCCAAGAAGCCATTGATATCATTAATCGTATCATTGATAAAGACACTGCCAAGTTAGTTGGCCTTTGACTCAGCTCTACATTTTTTAGTTTCCAAGGTGAGTTCTATGAACAAACTTGTGGTGTTACGATGGGCTGCCCTCCCTCCCCCATTGTCACAAACATGTTTATGGAAGATTTTGAGACCAGGGCCCTTGCTTCCACCATGTCCCGTCCTAAAAAATGGAAGAGGTTCATCGATGTCACTTGTGTCATTTTGCCTCATGGACAAGAGAAACTAGATCTGTTTCTCAAGCACTTGGTTTCTGAATCAGATTCCCTCAAGTTCACGATGGAAGTTGAGGAGAATGGTCAACATCCCTTTCTTGACATCCTCCTTTCTAGGATGGATGATGGTTCTATCGGTCACCAATTTTTTCAAAAGAAGACTCACATGGAACAGTACCTCCATGCCAATTCTCATCATTTCCCTGCTCAGAAATTTAGGGTTATCAACACTCTTGTTACCCATGATCTAAGAATCTTTGATCATGACCACCTTGATCAGGAGAAATCTCATCTTCTTAAGGCTTTCGAAAATAATGGGTATAGTTGATCCCATAGCCTTAGGGCCTTTCATAGAGCTATCAAAGAGCCGAGGGATAAACCTACCCTTGTTGATCCTATCTCTATGGTTCTTCTCTCGTATATCCAAGGAAACACTGATATGATTTTCCATATTCTTAAAAATACCAATGTCTCTTCTTCCTTAAAACCTCTCAATACCATTAAGAATTCTCTTAGATCGATTAAGGACCCTATCTACCCTAAGTACTCAAAAGGGGTCTACCTCATTCCCTACTCCTATGGTATCCCCTACATTGGAGAAACTAGTAGGTCTCTTCAACAAAGGATTAGTGAGCATGTTGTTGACATCAGACACAATCGCTCCTATACATTTTCCCTTGTAGAACACGTTGAGAATTCAAAACACCATGTCTACATTGAGGAATCGAAGGTCATTGCTAAAATTGGTCATTTCCACCACTGGAAACTCAAGGAAGCAATTGAGATTAAGAGGCATGCCAAAAACCTTAATAAGTATGATGGTTAGAAATTAAGTAAAAGTTTGATTCCATCTCTTTCTTCTTCACTCCTCCGCTCTCCCTTCCACCCTATCCTTCTATGACTTCATATGTTTTATTTTGTTGGGTTGTGTTATATTCTTTCCACGACAAGCCCACATAGTTAACTGGGGGGTTAGAAGGGGGCCAAAGCCTCTACTTCGTTGAGTTGATTGTGTAGCGAGTGGGGGAGGGGGGGGTCACAGGGGGTTTGAGTAGTGCAGGTAACCCCACTCTATGGGGTCCAAGGCAGCGCCCCAAAAAATTTTGGTTTTGGACCATATGTTAGGTTGGGCAGACCTAGCTATGGTTTTGTGCATGATTTTTGCACATGGTTTTGGATGCGATGGTTTTCAGTCCATGGTTTTGGACAAGATGGTTTTCAGTCCATGGTTTTGGACGTGATGGCTTTCATTCCATGGTATTGGATGCTCCGGCATGTATAAATATGTATTGTAACATTGAAAGGAAAATAATGAAAAATTAGGCTAGTAGCCCCGGTTTTGGGATCTAGGTGAAAATATCTATGTACGTGTTTTATGTGTTATGCTCTCGCATTGTTTATTTTTTGTGTTTTAGAATTTGTATAAAGGTAATTTCTATATGGGGTTAAAACCTACATTTGGTATCAAAGTTTTTTTGGCTTCAAGGGGACACCTTTGTTGCTGAGGGGTTTCACTCGGGCCTGTGGTAGACCCTGTTCAGTGGGAGAACTATGAGATTGATTCTGGTGGTGAAAGAATATGGTGAGGAGTGGAAAGATAGAGATCGATAAATTTAATGGTCAGAGTTTTAAGTTATGGAAACTCAATATGGCGGATAGGTTAGTGGATAAAGATCAATGGATCATGGTAGATCTAGGTACTAAACCAACAAGAGTGTCTGATGAAGAATGGAAGAAGTTGGATCGGAAGGAAAAGAACACAACAGGATTGTGTGTCTTAGATTCAATATTCTTGAATGTATTAGGGGAAGCTACGATGAAGTCTTTGTGGAACAAGTTAGGGACTTTATACCAATCTAAGTCTCTGGTGAATAAACTGTTCCTATGGAAAAAGTTGTATAACCTAAGGATGGGAGACGAAGATTTGGTAACAGAGCATCTGAACACATTTAATACTGTGGTAAGTCAGTTATCATCTGTTGATAGTAAAATTTTAGATGAAGATAAGTGCATCAGTTTGTTGTGCTCTCTACAAAATTCATGGGATATTTTGGTTATTGCAATAGGTGGCAATGCAACTGCCTTGCAGTTTGATGAAATAGACTCTTCCTTACTGATGAAGGAAATGAGGAAAAAAAATATCGAGAGATAGAATGGTGATGCCTTGTTTGTATGAGGACGGTCCCAGAAAAAAAACAAAAAGAATTCATCGAGTGGGATTTCTAAATCTAGAGGGAGATCTAAATCTCTAGGAAAACCTGTAAAGGCGGTGTGCTAGAAATGCCGAAAGGAAGGGCACTACCAAAGGGGCTGTAAATATAAAGCTCCTAATAAAGGAAAGGGATCTGATGATGCTGCTTCTGTAGAGGCGAAAACCACCTCAGATGAAGGTGGGGATGTGTACTTGGCTTCTTCAAGTACACATGTAGATCACAAGGCATGGTTGATTGACTCAGGTGCATCTTTTCACATCACTCCCCATAGAGAGTGGTTCTGCAAGTATGATAAATATGATGGTGGTGATGTCTTCTTGGGGGATGACAGGAAGGTTAGAATCATTGGTCACGGAAAAGTAAGGTTAAAGTTGCAAGGTGGAAGGGTTAGAACACTTCCGGGTGTTTTGCATATTCCTGCATTAGCTAGAAATCTAATTTCTATAAGCAAGCTAGATGGTGCAGGTGTAAAAAACAGTTTTCGAGAAGGATACCTACAAGATGGTTTTGGGGGCACTGGTATTGATTTTTGGAGTTTGAAATGGAACTCTCTACAAGTTGCAAGGTAGCACTATTGTTGATGGGTGCAACAAATCCGTGGTTCCTGAAAATGGAGCAGAAAATCTAGTGGTCTCTAGAGAGAAGACCATGTTGTGGCATCAAAGGCTTGGACATATTGGAGAAAAGGGCCTTCAAATACTTCATGGTAAAGGTATGGTAGAAGGTATGAGTAATAGCTCTCTGGATTTTTATTTATGTGAAAATTGTGTATATGGGAAATAGAATCGGGTGAGTTTATGCTCTCGTGGTAAGAGGGCAAAATAGATATTAAAGCTTGTGCACAGTGATGTGTTTGGACCTGTCAAGGTTCCATCACTAGATAAGTTTGTGTACTATGTATCATTTATAGATGACTTCTCAAGGAATATATGGATATATTTCCTTAAGAAGAAATGTGAAGTCTTTGACATGTTTAAAGATTTTAAGGCTCTGGTGGAAAACTAGACAGAGAAGAAGATAAAGGTGCTAAGGACAGATAATAGTGGAGAGTTTTTTAGTAAGGAATTTGAAGAGTTCTGTAAGAAATGTGGTATAACACGATAGAAGACTACTCCATATACACCTCAGCAAAATGTAGTTGTAGAAAGAATGAACAAGACATTGATGGAAAGGGCAAGAAGCATGCTAAGTGGTGTCAGGTTAGGATAGGAATTCTAGGCAGAGGCAATGGAGGTCCAACATGTTACCTGGTCAACAAATCACCTTCATTAGCATTGGAGGATAAGACTCCACAAGAGCTATGGACTGGTAAGAAACCCTCTCTTTCACATCTGAGGGTATTTGGATGTGATGCATATGTAAATGTTCAAAAGGAGAAACAAACCAAGTTGGATAGTAAATCTAAAAAGTGCATCTTTATTGGGTATAAAGATGGTTTAGAGGGTTATAAGCTTTGGAACCCAGTAACAAGGAAGGTTGTGTACAGCAGAGATGTGGTGTTCAAAGAGGTGAAATATGTTATTAAACATGAAGTCCAACAAAAGGAACCTGAGAAGATTGAGTTTGAGCTAAAGGAGGAAGAATCAGACTCTACAATAGAGGAGGAATCAGAAGATGAAGAGCCACAAACTTTGGGTGTGAGAAGATCAATTCGAGAAAGAAGGCAATCAGAAAGGTACAGTGCATCTGCCTTCTATTCAAATTTTTCTTTATTTATTAATGATGATGATCCTAGAACTGTGAAAGAAGTAGTAGATTCAAAGGATGGAAAACTATGGAAAGAGGCCATGGTTGATGAAATTGTATATTTGCAGAAAAATGAGGCTTGGGATCTGATGGAGTTACCAGCTGGAAGGAAACCCATTGGCAGAAAATGGGTGTTCAAGAAGAAGACAAATGCAAAAGGAAAGGTGGAGAAATACAAAGATTAGTTGGTAGCAAAAGGTTATTCCCAGGTGCCAGGAATTGATTTTGGTGATATCTTTTCTCGTGTTGTCAAGGTGACTTCTATTAGATTAATTTTATTTGTTGTTGTTGCTTTGATTTTGAGGTAGAACAGATGGATGTGAAGATATCATTTCTTCATGGGGATCTGGAAGAGGATATCTACATGAAGCAACCTAAAGGCTTTACGTTGAAGGATAAGAAAGAACTGGTATGCAAGTTAAAGAAGTCTCTGTATGGGTTAAAACAGTCACCAAGGATGTGGTATCAAAAATTTGTTACATTTATACAGGGACTCGACTTCACCAGAAGAAAAGCAGATCATTGTGTGTATTTCAAATTAATTGGTGACCATGTTATCTATCTGGTCTTGTATGTGGATGATATGTTGCTAGTTGGAAATGACAAATAAATTATCCACGATTTGAAGACCCGATTGCCCTCCAAATTCTACATGAAAGATCTTGATGCTGCAAATTATATTTTGGGCATGCAAATTAAAAGTTATTGAGCAAAGAGGAAGCTCTGGTTAAACCAGAGGAAGTATGTCGAGACAATATTGTAGAGGTTTAATATGCAGGATAGTAAACCGGTGAAGGTTCCTATTCCTATAGGTTTAAAGTTATCTGCTAAACAATGCCCAAGACACAAGAAGAGGAAGAGGACATGACCTGTGTTCCATAGGCAAGTGAAATCGGTAGCCTAATGTATGTGATGGTCTATACTAGACTAGACATTACACATTCAGTGGGAGTACTGAGCAGGTTTATGTCAAAACTAGGGAAGGAGCACTAGACAATAGTAAAGAGGGTTTTCAGGTATTTGCATGGCACTAGTGATTATGGTTTCTGCTACCAAGGAAGACTAGGATTGGACAGAGTGTTGGATATTTGTGGCTTTGGTGTTGCAGACTGGGCTAGAGATCTGGATCAAAGAAGATCTACAAGTGCATATCTGTTCAACCTATTTCGAGGTGCTGTTAGTTGGATATGTAAGAAACAATATGTAGTGGCACTATCAACTACAGAGGAAAGAATACATGGCAGCCACTCATGCAAGCAAGGAAGCAGTTTGGTTGCAAATATTGTGTTCAGGTATGGGATTAGTACAGGGAGCTACAAGGATTGATTGTGATAGCCAAATTGCAATTTTCTTGGAAAAGAATCCTGCATATCATTCAAAGACAAAGCACATTGATGTTTAGTATGAATTTGTGAGGGATATGATAGAATACAAAAAGGTGTTGTTGATAAAGGTGGACACTTTGAAGAATATGCAAATGCATTGCCAAAATCTGTGAGCTCTCAGAAGTTTTCTTGCTGTAGAGAAACAATGGGCGTTGCAGGGTTGGGTAAATGACTAAGCTCTCTTGTGGCCCCCTATGGAAAGAAAACAACAAGTGGGAGAATGTTGGGTTGTGTTATACTCTTTCCACGACTAGCCCACATAGTTAACTGGGGGTTAGAAGGGGGGCAGAGCCCCCACTTCATTGCGCCGATTGCGTAGTGGGTGGGGAAGGGTGGGGGGTCACAGGGGGTTTGAGGGGTGTAGGTTTTGTGCATGATTTTTACACATCATTTTGGATACAATGGCTTGTGGTCCATGGTTTTGGACGCAATGGTTTTCAGTCCATTGTATTGGATGCTTTGGAATGTATAAATATGTATTGTGACATTGAAAGGAAAATAATTAAAAATCAAGCTGGTAGTCCTAGTTTTTGGATCTAGGGGAAAATCTCTATGTATATGTGTTTTATGTGTTATGCTCTCGCATTGTTTATTTTCTGTGTTTTAGAATTCGTATGCAGATAATTTATGTATGGGGTTAAAACCTACATATTTCTTATATTTATTTGCCCTCCTCCTACTATTGGTTATACCTTCTTTGCTTTCCACCTCTCAATGAGGTGATCTTTCCTCTAGCTTATAATCCTTATTGAGGATTTGGTAATTACTATGTTATAAAATATATCAAAATCAAATGAAGTTTCAACTATATATTCTTAATAAAAAATTTAGTTTAGGTCATAGTATTATACATGTTTCTACCTTATATTAATTGATTTAATAATACTACTAACCAATTTATCATATCATAACCAAATTATCATGTTATGAATCATTCTTGGGTAATACTATTATTTGAATTTTTGAATATTTTATTTATTTTTAATATTATCACCTACTTATTACATAACAACTAATTTATTACAATACAACTAATTTTTAACCTAATATTGATATTATATAAATTAATTATTATAATGGATAGTTTTCTAACTGATAGGTCAACCCTAGATTATAATATTATTTTATTAGATTTTATTATTATTTAAATTAATAAATTGTGACAATTTTCAATAATTATTAATTAATTATTAAATAAGAACTAGTTTCTAACTAAATAATTTTAATTGACCAACAACTATTTTTAAATGGCTAACACTGAACAATGATGCATCCATGCTATTTATTCTCTCAGATTGATTGATTTCTCACCTTGTCCTGAGGATGAACCACATTAGCTCATTTGAAATGTTGACCCAATCCTTACAATGTGATTAATTTGAAACATTGTTTTCTAAATTATGGATCACAAAAGTCTTAGATCTAAGATATATATCTAGTTCTCTTAGAATAGCTCAATGTTCTTGTGCCCAAACATTCGACAATACATAGCAATCAAATATTGATATACATCTCCTAATATCTTTGTTGGATAAACTATTGTTGAGAGATGGAGAAGCTTGGTGAGTTCTTGAAAACATTTCTTAATAACATTGGTCGTGTCAATGATATACCATATTATTCAAAAGGAATCATTTCATATTCATTGGGATTCAACATCTTATAATACATTAGGATATCCTAACCATAACAGGTGGTGAGATGTTAGCCACTTTCATTGCGTAGCAAAAGGTGTGAGTCATCCATATGTGAAACTATGCATTCAATCCCTTTAGCACATGGCATGACCAGGTATCTGCATGTAATCCTATGTACCCTAGACTTCTTAATGCTTATATATGCATGCAAATATTCTAATTCCTCAGGAAATGTCTCCTTCATGAACATGTTGTAGATATTTCTATAGGTAACCTCTATCATCTTGTTAATAAGACACTCAGTGTTCGCCTATATAGGAATATTGAAGTTTGTATATTCAAGCGGCTCATTAACACTTGCTCCTAAGAGTTATTTATAGGCTACTTTGGGTGGTGGCATGTCTCCAAAAGATGACGACATAGTAGTAACACTTGTAGCATAGACACCTATTTGTAGAATCATGCTCATAGTGACAAGATCAACTTAAAACAACAAATTATGCAACAATACTTGTAAATCACATTCAGAGAGTAACCACGAATGATAAGGCACAAAAAATAATACTTGAAAGAAAAAAATAACTTGCATGCAAGAAAGAATACACATGAGAACTATGAGGGCACACTCATGAAGCATGAAGAGACATGCATGGTCATTCAGGGCTTTGCTGTGTGCTAGTGCACTCAATAAAGGGGAAAAAATATTGAGGAAATATTATAGCACCATGAAGTGTTGAATAAATGACAATACATGGCTTCAAGTCTTCCCTATGTACCCATCCACCCTAGGAGAGAAGGAGGGTGCACTGTGACACTCTGAACTAACAAAGGATGAGAAAAATGTAGCTTGGAGTCTTTGAAGTGTGCCTGTGTGATCAAGATAAGGGAGGGTGAATTGTCGCATGATGAAGGTTGAATGATGAGGCTTCATGCCTTCGTGGTGTGCCCATGCACCCTAAGGCAAGGAGGGCACATTGTAGCACTCTAAAGGAAGAGAATTGGGATGAACAAGGCATATTTTTCAAGACTAGACAAGCTTCAAGCTCAGGGAGTGTGCTCTTCCTGGAAGGAGCCCAAGCACAAGTAAAAAAGAAGAATTCGATGCTAAGAGAAGAGAGGAATGATCCACAAGGTTATATAAGCTATTATCGCATGCATGTTGGAAGATGAAAAGCGTCAAGAATGTGAATGTTTCTTTCATGGGATAGTAAATGAACACTTGAAAGAAGAGGACCTAGCTAAAACTACAAAAAAACACCATAAAACAAGAAATTAACAAGAAACAATGCAAGTTTTGATAGCAAAATGATAAAATGAAGAAAATATTTGAGCATGCAAACTTACTTTCTGCACTGGTTGATGAAGGGCTTGATGGTTTCTAGTGGTGCGGTCATGTGAATTATATGAGTTTATCTAAATAGATCAATATAAAAAACTAACTCAGTCATGAGTGCCACTTGTCGTCAAATGAAAGAATCAATTAAGGAGGAGTTAAGGAAGTTCCTATTTTCTAGGTGTGCGCCCTCACGCAACAAGTTGGATCATGCATTCAACTAGATAGGATACAAGTATTCAGCATGAAGGAGTGCACCCAGGTGGGGCACACTTGCTCATCCCAAAGAAGTGTGCCCTAGTAGGGTGCACTTCCAAACCAGGAAGAGAGTGCACTGTCCTCAAATGTAAGCCTTCATCAACTCAAAGTGTGCTTTTCCTTTTGTGAAATATTTTTTTCCTTTTGCTTATTTTTTATGCTTTTGTGTGAGTTTGAGTGTGTGCATGGCAAGAAGGCAAGTTTTTAATTCAAGATAGACCATGAGTTTACCTAAACATAGAATTTACTCACTCAAACGATTCTAATGGTTAGGTGATGGTGCTTGAGATACACTGAATTAGGAGGATGCGACACTAGAACAAATCACACATATAACACATCAAACCACATGACAACACATTGGAGCTTGAAATGAAAGTTAGATAGGATCCAAATTGACATGAGAAATAATTTTGTAGGGTTTTTGTTGTAGTGAAAAGAGGGGGGTTATGAATTCTCCTTGTAAGTTTCTCTGACGGGGGTTCTAAAATACCCTTGTAAGTTGCTATAGGGGGGCTCTTAATGCCCCCAAAAATTTCTACAAGGGAGTTTTGTACCCCCGTCATAAGTTTCTACATTGAAGGGTATTAATGACCCCAAAAGTTTCTACTAGGTACAATCTTAATCCCCATATAAAATCCTATGATGGTGGCTTCTAATTCCCCTAAAATTTCATACGAGGGTGATTCTATACCATGCTTGTAAGATACTACAAGGTCGGTTCTAATTGATCCTAAAAGTGATTATGGGGGGCTTCTAAAACTCCCTTCTAATTTACTATGAGGGGTGTTTTAAACATCGCTTATAGGTTTCTATCAGGGGGATTTTAAACTATGTCCACAAGTCACTCTTCGATGGGCTTTTCAAATCGCCCCCCCCCCAAAGTGACTTTTCAAGGGTGGTTGGAAGCACCCCTAAAAGTCACTTTTGGCAGTGGTTCATCTGTATTAAAAAACCACCAGTAAAAGGTTTTACTTTTAGAGGTGATTCTTTTTGGGGGCAGGAGATTCCCCCAAAAGTCACTTTTCAATGACGGTTCCAAGGTGCCTCTAGAAGGGGATTTTTGGTGAGTGGTTGGAAACCAGTACTAAAAGTCACTTTTGAGGGTGGTTCATAGCTCTTCATAAACCACCCCTAAAAGGCTTTAATTCTAGTGGTAATTCTTATTTTTATTTTTATTTTTTTGGGTGGGGGGTGTTTAAATGGGCACTCCAAAAAGTCACTTGTCAGGGGGATTTATAAATCACCCCAAAAAGTTTCTTTTGAGGGTAGTTGATATCCCTTAGAAATATGCCCTTAAATGGCTTTACTTTTAGAGGTGGTGATTTTGTGGAGTGGTTTTAAAAGGCCATCCCTAATGCTAAAAAGCCCTCCAATTCCACTTTTGGCAGCAGATAATGACCCCCCATATAACTATTTTTTTTAGTACTGTTGATTACTTGGTGTTGTGCTACAACGAATAAACATTTTACTTTTAGAATATAATTTATAAAGAAAACATCAAGGAGTGTGAAATTGTGAAATTTTGATTCCATACCTCATATGATTCAAACCTTAAGCCATGATTTTCCAATCAATTGACCATTGTTTATACATAATTTTTTATATTAGTTACATAGTCATACCAAGACAATATGATAACATCTTATCCTATTGCCTTTAGTTTGGTAAGGATTCATACATGTTTTTTAGTTAGAGATTGTTCTAAAAATGGAGGAAAATAAGTAATATATCTCATCATTGATGCATTGGTCTCATTGTATATATGATTGAAAATATCAAATATTCCTTCCACATATTTTCTCCAACATTTCATGACACCCTATTTATGAAATGATTTCTTTAAAATCAATTTCAATAAATTTGGAAGTTATGGGATTTCCCAAGTTGAGCGATGGGTTGACCATCCATTCTTATTACTTCAAATGAGTATCACCAACATTATCAAGGAATTAAAGGATATTTAGGGAATACACAATCTCCTTTAAGTGGACAATTCCTCTTTCACCTTGCGCTACTATCCAAACACATGATAGTTTATATGGTCTAGGTTTCTTATAATATACAATTGTTAATGATTCTAAAATAAATGTTTTACTTTCGCCATAATTGGGTGGCATGACAATTATGTTCTTAACACTTGATATTTTTGTATTTGTTAGAAACAAAATATAATTGGAAATTTTAGCCACAATATGATGTTGATTCCATGAGTATCCACCTCGATGAAATTTGAATTAAAAATATAAAATTCACATTCCTTCACAAGGCTTGCATAATATTCTTATTCTATTTTATGCTTCAATTATGATCCTAACTCCATTGTAATCATCTCTGTTATATAGTTATGTATCATATCTTTTGAGAATACAAAGTATGTCGTGTAATGCATTAGGCGAATTTTGAGGTATAAAATGGGCCTCCTAAGGAAATTATAAAATAATAGTGGAAATAATAAAATAAGATTTGATTACATCATCAAATTTTAGAGGGAAAAAGAACAAACTATATTTTCAACTAGTATTTTCAACTTATCTCCCTATGGGTTTACTCAAATTTCGAGAGGAAACACTCATAGGATGCAAAATTTTCTTACTCATCTAAGGCGTACCCATGTTGCATAGTTTCGATGGACCTTGCTACATGAAAAATGAGAAATATATATGAAAAACGTGATTGCAATCATGTTTTTCATGTATTTCTCATTTTTAATGTATCAGGGTCCATCAAAAGTATGCAACATGGGTATTCCTTCGATGATGAATTAAATTTTTCATCCAACGAGTACTCCCACTCGAAATTTGAGTAAAACCTTAGGGAGATAAGTTGAAAATATGAGCTGAAATACTAGTTTTATTATTTTATTATTTTTAATCTTTCTAATTTTTTACTCCAAAAATGGTGAATCATCACCCATGGTTGACATCATCATATTGAATCCTATTGGTTCTTATAAATTTTATTTTGGTTGTACATTTTTCTTTCGAGGCCCATTTTAGACCTCAAAACTCCCCTAATGCCCACTATATCTAAGATTTTGAAAACACATTCATACATTGACATGTTTAATAGTGCAAAAAGATACATTTTTTTTATGGCCTTTGAACTGAACATCAACCATTTTTTAGATGAAAACAAGCCTATTATTAGGATTTATATAACAACAAGGAATAAAAATACAACATCCAACCCAACACATTTATTAGAGTTAAAGTCAAACTTTAAACATTTGTATGCATTTTGAAATCTACTATCAAATAGATTTCACATTCACCATTACCTAAAAGGTGTTAGCTTCTACATTTTTTACATCATATGAGACTACATTAAAGCTTTGTAGTTTTTCCATGATTTTTCTCTACTTATTAATGAATATTCTAAACCTATTTATACTCATAAGGCACATAAATTCTCTACTATAATGCAATGGAATAGGAAAAAATAATAAAACACAATCAGACAATTCAAGACAACTTTTAATACTAGGGAATCAAATTGGGAAATCCTTCTACTTGATGATACTTTTATGGATTGAAAAAATTAAACAATTGATCTATTACAAAATAATTGTTTCAGTCTAAAAATAACCTAGTTTTCCTACCTTGAATTAGGCTTGAAACCCTTGCAATATTATTGATCTCTGCTACCCTCTACTAGTTTGTTCAAAATATTTTCTCACACACTCTTCCTCTCAAAAGCTCCAGGCACAAAATTATGTTGCATATTTCTTGGTCTCATAAACTCATGCTCGCCAGCGTGATGATTAGATTTCCACCTTTGTTCCTCCTTTCGAAGCAAATTCGAATGGTTGAAACTAGTGAATCTTCTAATTAAGGAATGATTTTGTGATTGATTGAGTTAGAATGTGCTAACTGCTCATGCAACTTGTCCTACTTCAAGTCAACTCACAATAGAAAATCAAGAACTCAACTTTCAATTTCAACCCATCAGTTAATTGTGGCATAACTAATCCTAATTTTTAGGGACTGATTCCTAAATTAGAGGATCTTGAGTCATTCACAAGAAGGAACTTGTTCTAGGTCCTATGATTAAGGCATAAATAAAGGAACCCTTTTCTCACTAGTATTTTCAACACTCCCTCTTAGGGAGGAAGGTCTTCTTAGAAGAACCCCGTCCACTTAGAGTTGTCTCCACCACTAAGTACCATGTTCTTTGTTGTTTCAACTACTCCCTCTGAACTAGAAGAATTCCCTGCTTTCCTCTGCAGAACATGATTTGAATACCTATTTAGTCCTATCAACACCTCCAAATGAGAGGGTACAAGGCTCAACCCTCCTTCAAAAACACATATAAAAATATTGGTCTGCATAATTGAAAAATTCTCCACAAAACAATGCATATATATTCCCTCTACACTTCCTTCAAGCTTCCCTTAACTTGACCATGTTTAGACATCCAAAGAGAAACATCTTACTCCTTCACTAAACTTGAACTAGCTCCTAAAGTGTTTTCCACTGCCTCAAACCATACACCTCTGTACTATGACACATTTTATCTTGCATGTGCTATATTTATTCTGATCCAGGCTCTCATACCATTTAGATTTTCCAAAAACTTATTCTATCACTTAATGAACAATTTTGAATCTAGTTCTATTCATAAGACACATAAATTCTGTAATAGAGTCCAACGAAATAGGAAAAAAGAATAAAACATAATCACACAATTCAATATATTTTTTTACAAGGGAACCTAGCTGGGAAAATGCTCTGCTTAATGAGAATTTTACTGACACAAAAAATGGAGCAATTTATCTCTTATAAAATAATTGTTTCAATATGAAAATAACCTAGATTTCCTGCCTTGAACTAGGCTTGAAACCCTTGCAAAATTTTTAATCTATGTTTACCTCTACCAATCTATGTAAAATATTCTCTTGCACACTCTTCTTCTCACAAGATCCACACACAAACTTTTTCTTCCTATTTATTGGTCTCACCAACTCATGCTCACCAAAAAAATGATTAAACTTATTCCCTCATTCCTCCTTTTAAATGAAATTGGAATGGTTAAAATTAGTGAATTTTCTAATTAAGGAATTATTTTGTGATTTGTTGAGTTAACATGAGTTAATTACTCATGCAACTCATGCTATTTCAATTCCACCAGTAGAAACTCCATCACTTGTGTTTTTCCTTAATCAACTCACACTAGAAAATCAAAAACTCGACTGTCAATTTCAACCCATCAGTTAACTGCATCTAAACTCATCGTAATTGTTAGGGACTGATTTAACATTATAGGAACTTGAGTCACACACAAGAAGAAACTCATGATGGCTCCTATGAAGGAGGCACAAGTCAAGGAACGCTTTCCTCACTAATATTTTAAACTTGCTTTTGGTGTGAAGGTATAAGGAGTTAGGGCTTAAACTAGTTGAAAATTTTCAAGGTCAACCTCATAAATCCTTATGACCTCCCATGGCAGAAGAAAATAAAGATGAAGGGGGAGAAGATCCTTCCGAAATACTGCTCGAGGAAGCCCTCGAGTGACAAAGGAAAGCAATTATAGATACATTTTCCTCGATCCTTCGAAAACTACCCATAGGTGACACATATTCATCCAACAACCACTCTTGAGGAGACACTACTTTTAAGTTACAACTTAACTTCGACACTCCCATATTTGAAGGATAGATAGAGGTAGATGTTGTAGATAGATGGCTAAATCTGTTGGAAGGACATTTTTTAGTTCATCACTTTTCCAATCAGAAAAAGCTTACTTTTTCAATCCTCAAACATATGCCACATGTCAAGGACTGATGGGAAAGTAAATGTGAATAAAAGGATGAGAGGGAATCCTGACTATTTTCAGCCACACCCACTTGGAATTATTTCTGAGATGCCATCAAGGAACAATATTTCCTTATCGGGAGCTATGAAGATAAATACATAAAATGGACCATGTTCTAGTAGGTAAGGGACCAAGATGTTCCAGAGTTCATAAATGTTTTCCATACCCTTCGCACGAAGCTAGGTATAAAAGATTTTGAGCAGTATTTGGTACTCAAGTAACACGACTGTCTACATAAGAACATTGAGGATGAGATGGAGTTCCTAGACATGTCCTCAATTAGAACCACCTATTGATACGTTATCAAGATTGAACATAAATTTAAACAAAAAAAGTGATACTTTGATTTGTGAATCTGAAGCAAGGGAAAGGCACCCCCAAATTGTAGAATAAAGGACAAATCCAAGGTAGAGTGACCCAAGACAGCCTGTCGAATCCACAAGAAAATAACAACACCACAAAGACAAATAACGACACAGGGAAATGGTATGAGTTCCATAAGATCCCCACTCACAACACAAGTGAGTGCTACACCAAGCAATCACTGGTGGTCGAGTTGAAGGCTTCTGAATCAGAAAAATGTTCTGAATCTGAGTCAGAAACTGACAAGGAGAATGACAAAGGGAATTAATATATGGATGCATAGCCTAGTGCAACTATTACCACCACCAAGATCTAGAAGGATTAGCCCGAATATCCCGAGGAGGGGGAGCGACTCTTCCCCTCATATATGTGGGTGAAGGTTTCTATGCTACAGTTCATTTTCAATAGCGGGAGTCATAATAACCTCATTTCAGCAGAGGTCATGAAGTGGTTGGGACTACTGACCACACCACACCTGCAACCATACACCATCGGGTGGCTTCATGAAGGGTGATATCTCTGCATGAGCCAATAGTTTTACCTTCCCTACAACATTAAGCCCTTCAAACATGAAGTATTGTGTGATGTTTCTGCTCTCCAAGTTTGTGATGTTTTATTAGGCCAACGATATTTGTGGAAGAGATATGCTATGTATGAGTCTAGTACTCACACTATTATTATTACTTTGGTAAATATGTTGTACAAGATACCATAGGTAGCACTGTCTACCATAATTTTCTTAGTGACTGCGAAGCAATGTAGTAATATCATTTCCCAGAATGGGAAACTTGTTTTCCTTATTATTCACCCTCAGGGCAAGAAGAGGATTGTGGCTACAACCTCTAGACAAGGTTCCTTCGCATGACAACAACAAATGGACAAGGTTGTAAAGGAGTACAAGGACATCTTCACCTCACCCACAGGGGTAACTCTACACTTTCAGGTCAAGCACTCCATCAGTATAAGGAGTTAGGGCTCAAACTGGAGTTAGGGCTCATGCTATTTTCATAGTTTTCATGGCAATGTCTATTCTTTTCATGTGGACCCAATTAGGTCCACTTAGTTTTTTTGTTATCTTCTTCTACCCTCTATTGCCATTTATCTTATGTAGAAGGTCTAGTCAAGGTCTTGACTTCTAGTTGTGTTTTATTTAGCTCTTCTTGTTGAGCTCCTTCTATTTCCTTTCCCACCCCCAACAAACCAACCATTACAAAAGCACAAAAGGAAAGAAGAGGGAATGAAAAATAGAGAATGAGCATAATATAAGCATGAAAAAATATCAACTAGCATGGCCATGTTGAATATCAATAAAAAAACAAGAATAATATGAATCCAACAATAACATCAAAGACAAGAAAAAAATATCCTCTACACATTTCCATTAGTCCACAATAAACTCAATCCATTGCATTCAAGTGTTTAGGTTTCTGGAGTTTGCATGAGCTTTTCTTCCTTGCAACAACTATGGGATCCCACCCCTCGCACTCTTGTGCATATCAGTTGTCTCAATGCATTATATTAGTATAATTGTCTCATAACACGATCATTCTTTCATGCAATCACATAAGCATATACTCATACCATACACTTAATTATTCATTCAAACAATACTTTAAGTGTTCATGATAGTAAATAGGAACAAAAATAATTCTTAGAACACTTATTTAGAGAAAACCATTGATTATTAGCAAACCTCTTATTTTGAAACACTTGTCTTTATACTCCTCCCTCTAAGGCCCCTCCTTCGATAAGGAAAGCTAGGGAGAAGTACACTCACAACACCATCACAACATGGACAGGTTCCATATGTAACATTATCTCATCAACACCTTATCTTCCATAATATTGATCCAACAAGACTTCATGCAAAGCCTTCATTCACTTCCCAATAATTTTATTAACCAATTCCTCTTACATGTTCATCATTAACCACTATTACACATCTAAGTAGACTACTCAATGTATTTACGCATGTTCATCCATTACTGTATGCACCTTTCGTATCATCATGTACATAGCATCTCATTATTTGGTATGTATTCATTGGACATACATCTCTAAACTATTTCATCTCTTGAAATTTATCATGCTTATGCTATTATTCATAAAAAAATGACAACTTCTAAAAACATTAAAGAAATGCATTAAAATAGAAAGAGATAAGATAAGATGTTCCCTCTCATAGTTATGGTTTCATAACTCAGCCATAATTTTTTTATATTTTGTTGGGTTCTTGTAGGGAATCTAGTCGACTTCTTGTATGTTCGTATTTCCTATTTATTTGGTTGTATCAAACTCAAATAAATATTTGATAAATATTAATGTATTTGTATATTCAAAAGAAACAATTTTGTATAAGTATAGATGGATGCATAGATATCAATTTTAAAACTTAAATTCATTTTTTGTACTCAAGCCCAACCAAGTTTAGTGTTCAGGCTTAGCTTTGATTCTAACTTTATCCTCCATGGTCCATTTAGTCAAAGTATTGAACTTAGGCACTTTGATATCACGTTCTAACACTCGCTCCCACCTCCTTGTACTCACTTTGGCTACGGAATGTGTTACTTTATAATAAGCTAGCCCTCAATGTTAATTATGAAGATGTGGTTACAAAAATCCTCTATTTCTAGATCCATCAAAAACCTAAAGTAAATACCACCATTTTGTATAGTTGTTTGAGAGGCTTCACATCATATAAATCTTATATTATTATGACTCTTGAATTGAAATGTATGCCCTTTTAAATTTTGGCTAATTAAAAATTTCCACATCAACATGACACACCCATGTCACACCCATGTGTCTCGGTCACATCAACCTAAAAAGAAAAACATCGCTCACAATAACTACAAGGTAGGAGTTCATGTATTCGTGGGGCTTTCGAACTCATCCTAGTTTGTGCATCCTAGAGTGTCCGAGCCCTTTATGTAATGCAAAGATATTACATTATAACTGGTTCTAGGGAAAAACCAGTTACACCATAATTTGCACTCTATCATATTCCTATGATCCCTAGACTACCGTAGAGTCAAGAAAATTGATTCCAACACAATTATTCCACCATGCAGTGCCCACCACATGTACTTTGTACTTTACACCATTCAAATCTAGTTCTTTTCAAATGCTCACCCAAGTGGGGCCCATCTCAAATACTTTGCACTTCATTCTAGCATTGCATAAATATCCACCCACGCGAGGCCCATCCAAAATACTCTACATTTAAATCCACCCTTGCACAAATAGTTACCCAAGAAGGGCCCATCATGGATACCTGACACTCCAATTCAGTCTTGCACAAAACTTTACCCAAGTAGAACCCATCCCAAGTACTCTATGCTTCCTCCAAAATCTAGTTCCATTCCAATCCAATACTTTTCAAATAATGCATAAGTGTTGGCTAGAAGGGTGTCGAGATCACCATATAAATTTGTTGGTCCTTTAAATATCTTGCCATGGATTCAATGCCCTGCCAAAAATTTTGTTTGAAATGGGATATGGTTATGATGCCATGAAAATCAAACTGAAAAATTATAAGATCTTTAAGGGACTCAACTAGGGTTCTCCTTGAAGAAAGGCATTTCTCATAACACCAAATTCTATAATAATGAAACTCTTGATTAAACAATAAACATTCCAAACATTATGCACAGAAATAATAAAATCAATGGACCCATCAACATGCCTACTATCATAGAATGAAATAAGCTAAGCCACAACTAATACTACTTGGTAAAATAATACAAAAAAACATCATATTACACCACAAAATGGTTCCCAAATAAATTCTTTCAAATTTGTTGCTATACCATACACTGCACCAAACAATGTCGTTTACTTCAGATCATAACATACAATGGAAACCACACACTGCAACCATTTAGCTAAGCACATCAAGAAGTCATTGATTACCATGAAAAAATATTTTCTCTTTATAAACATATCGACAAACAAAGAGGCCTCCAAGCCCCTCACATACTTTAAAACATTCATATAAGCATCTAATTATTTTCTCCTCTCAAGAGGGAGTCTACAACCTTCAACAAGGAAATGAACCATGATATTCACAACATGTCAGATTATAGAAATCACATACTATAACGTGTTAATCGGAACATATCAAGAAACCATACATATTCATGTAACTAACTCTAGAACCATTGTGATAATAGCAACACTTAGATTCATAACTTTATCATGACCGTGAAGAAATATAAAGAAAAGCAAGCACTATGATAAAGCAGAGATCTCAATAACCTTCTAGAGGTAGAAATAATCCATACACACAACACATATATTGAACTAATACTGAGATCACACACAGACATGGTCACAACATCAAGCTTCCCATAAGTATAAAAAGATAACTAAAACTTATAAAATCAGGGGTTAGTCCTAAGTGATTTAAGATAACTAGTCACAAATATACGAAACAACCTACAAAACGGCTAAGGATGCATCCACATAACTCAAACAACTCATAATCATCATAGATATCCAAGTCAGCTAGTCAACCATGATTGGATAGTGAATCATGCAATTTTACATAAATGACATTGGATTAGTCATTACCCATAACCATAAGAAGGCATATCATAACCCGTAGTCCAAAAGGCATAACCAGTAATAATTATTTCAAGAACTTGGAATGGTTGGAAACTAAGGGAGGGAATTCAACTCTCCACCTAACCATAGGCCAACTACACTATAATATTTCTTGTAACTAACCACCCCTGTGTTGAATTCAAAGCTTGAGGAATTAAGTGCTCAAGGGAATTCACACCAATAATTAGTCAGATATGTATTCAAGAGGAGAAGTCCACTAACTTGATGGTTTGTCAATTCCTCCTGGAAAGTAAGCACCAAAGTGACTCTCTCTATCAATAAAATGTCAATCACATGGATTCAGCCGAAGTACAATGAAGATTTTTCTTAGTCTAGGAGTATGATCTCAATTTAAGGGTGGGTTTTCTACTTCAAGGCAAGTACCAAGTGAATAAATATCTCCATTGACCTTTCTCTACGAAATCCAACACTGGTACATGAACTGGGCGACACTAGAATGTAGGGAATGATCTCCCAATCACACCACAAAGGCTCTTCGCAACATTGTTTCTCCTTAGCACTATGTTTCATGTGCATATGCTTTGCTTTGGATCTCCTACACACAAAACTTCTTTCACCTCCCATCTCCCATTAGTTCTTTGCCCACACCCTCTTTTCTTCACATCCCTCTCTTGCATGTTCACTTCATCAACCTATCCAATGAGGATAAGGGCAATATGGGATCATCCTTTCGTCATGTGGGCCATACATAACTTCAATGCTTACACGAACAAGGCCATAAATATCTCTTGGATATAGATGGTAAAATAAATGAAGTGGCTCAACTCTTCCTTCTTAAGCTCTGAATCCGTGTCCGCTCTTCCAACTTAACCATATTTGACATTTTCACATAATATCACATAAACTAATATAAATAATGACATTTACATGAACTAGAAAAAAAAGTCACACTAGACCATTCCACATTACATCATGTTTAACTAAATTATACAATGTCTAAAAGAAACAAATGAAAAACCCTTAAAAACACCTTAAAATTCACTACATCATGTATTTTAGGATTTTGTAATTTTAAGCTGACAATGGTAATTTTTAAACCTTAAACCATTATCACCAAAATACCCATAAAGATGTTCTAGATAATCAAGAGTAGAAACTTATATCGCCCAAAAGATATCATGCTTTCCTTAATCACTCTAGATTTATTTTTAATATAAGTTATATTCCAAAATTCATCAACAAAGTTTGGCTATGAAATTTGGCTACTTAAAGGACATGCACTTCACACTTTGAGTAAACTAACCATTCAAATTCGAAATTAGACAAATGATAACTTGGTGAAAACCCTAGCGTAAACCCTAAAATGTTCAATTACTAGATTTTATTTTAAATGAAAAGAAATCATTTTATTTGCTTTCAAATATAATGTGAGTATGCAAGCGCGTAGCAAATTCTATTGTGTTGATCACGTGTCTGTTATCATAGAGTTATACATTTCGATATCATACAGTAACTCCATTTGGAGTAGCGAGAAGGAATCACAAAATTTGACAGGGTTGTATGAGGCCAAAAAAATTGACACTGACTTCATTCCCTAAAATTCCGATCTTAGGGTTGAGAAGCTAAAAAAATTGGCGTTATCATCGGATTCAGATTCGTGATATTCTGACACGCGGACGGACTTATCAGTCAAGAAAATTGTCATTGACATGGGATTGCTTAAGTAACAGTCCTCCAGAAAATCAGATTCGAGTTGTTCCAACGACGGACTGATAATTGGAGGTTCCAGCTGTGCCAACAAACGCAGGATATAAGAATTTGAATTGACATATAAGAATTTGAATTGACATCTCTCTCCTGAATTGAAATTCTTCCAGCGGGCAGCTGCAGGCATGAATTTGAGTGCGTGAATCTGTCTAGAATTTCTGGATGAATCAGTGGAACAATTTTATATCGTAACCTCTAGTGTCTAATCACCTTTCCTCTTCTTCCATCCATGTCATGAACTTCAATTCTTTAGATATTCCGTGGTTAAGTGTGCAATAGTATCTACCTTTCTCTAGTAGCGGGCCATTTTGGGCACATGATTTTTGGTGCCTCAGCCATTGTAGATCACCCCATCATAATTTTATTGTTTCTCCTTTCCAATATTAATCCATCATGTTTTTATATAAAACTATAACGCTATCTTATTTTGACAATCACATAAGTGGCACGGACTTCAATTTAGTTTTACACACAGTTTAAATCCTGAATGTTTTGACTTTTAAACCTATCAAATCGCATGTATTGATGTGATTTACTTTTAAACTTATAATCAAAATTAATGAATCTATCTGTTAATAAATCAAAGTTAATAAATCTATCTCGCTTAATACAATCTATTCGGCCACGCATAAATCTATGTCGCTTAATACAAATCAATGTTAATAAATCTATCTCGATTAAGTCAAACCTAATAAATCTATCAATTATGAATTCAACAAATCTTATCACATATTTATTCATGTGCTTGTTGAAAATATATTTTCGTCACTCTTTATTTGCTTTTATCATTCAGTGGCTGATTGAAAAGTTATTTTCTGTTTTTCTTTTTTCAAATTACTCGCCCAGAGCACTATTTTTCTTTGCTAGGTCACTATTATTTTCAATCATTACAATGTTTTCTCCCGGTTGTTAAATAGAATGTTGTTAAATAAAATGCGTATCATTAAGTTTTAGTACCATTGTAATATGGATTTGAACGGGTAAACTCTTAGCTCCAACTTTATTTTCTATCGGCAATGGCAGAATATGTTAATAATTTGATATTATTTGGGTAGTATTATTTTACTCTTATTTTAATTTGGGATTTACCAAGTATTAAGAGATTAAATTTTTTTAAGTGAAAATCTCTTTTAATGTGAAAAGAGATTTCATCCTTCTCAACCCTTAGTAGATATGGAGTTGAGATGCATATAAGTTGGTTTATTTGTTATTGATAAATAATTATAAATATAAATATAAATATTTATTAATTTTATGTTTATTAATTCTATTTTTATTTTATTTTTATCCAGTCCAAATATTAAATATCATAATATCTCTAGCTTACTATAATCAAATGTTTACATAAGAGTTAGGCTTACTTATGAACTACAAATATAAAGATTTTTTTTAGTAAAAAGTAAATTGGGTGTTAGAAAACTTGGATAAAATATAATATTACTATATTATATATTACCCAATATTTATCACCACTGCCACCTAATAAAAAAGGGCGGGAGGAAATACTAAATAAAATGTAATATTAATACATTTTACTTAACATTTCAAGGCACAATGGAACCTGAATATTACATTTTACTCAATGTTACTTAGAGTGGGGGGAATATTAGGTAAAATGTTATATTATAGTATTATATTTTACCCAATATAACCTAGTAAAAAGTGGGTGGGTGTAGCAGAAATATTAGAGAAAATATAATAATTACATTTTTCCTAATAATTCTCCCATAAATAGGTTATATTCCGCATGAATACCATAGGTCAATGTCATTGATTCTTAAAACCATGAGTCAATACCACGGGTCATTTTATTTTGTTATTTTGTTATTTTTATTTTATTTTTACTGAATTAAAATGTTTACATTGCATTATGTTATGTTACACATTTCTAGAATACTATATGTATTAAATATCATGTCAATGAAGGAATTACATATATCTCTTATAACAAAAAATAGATTTTTTTTTCTTTTAGTTTCAATTACTTCGTATCATTATATAAAGTTCGATGTAAAATGAAGGTGAAAATTGAAGTATTTTATTTTGGCAAACATGATCAAAATTTCAACTTTGATGAGGAACATACATCCTTACACATCGGAGTCATACTAGGTTATAGAATAAGCCTCTAGATGCAAAAGATGCATGGAAGCCAATTAGTGCATTAGAGACTTTTACATGGGGTGGATTAGGGGGATATAACACAACTTTATTCATCTATTTGATGTTCTGTTTGTGGTATATAACATTCATTTACCATCAACATAAAGCTCAGTAAGCCTTTGGAAACATATAATACTCACAAAATACAACTCGAGGCACTATGAAACATAAATTTATGTAACATCCATCGATGGCACTGATTTGATTTAATGACATTTATATTACCGAATTACATAAGGCCATAGTAATTGGGTTCATGGTAGCAAGTACAATTTTTGTTTAAACATTTAATTATGCAATCATGATTATTCAGTTATGAAAATTTGGAATTCTTTAGGGTTTATTTGTAACAAATTCCAACTTCTAGATAGTTATGACAATTACCCCTTCCTTCCCTGATAAAAAGAGGAATTTTAGTAGGAAGGGGGATTGTTCTTTCTTGGAGTCAGAACAGACAAAAGAGAAAGGTCTATGGAAAATTGGTAGGACGCTGATAAGGGTTAAATCCTGAGATGGGCATTAGCCAGTAGAGACTCCGGAACAGACATAATTTAGATGGTACTAGGCTAGAATGTAGTCATGATGTGTTATACTTGACTCTTACAAAAATTTGCATGGTACTCTCGAGTGGAAGCTTGGGGGGAAGAAGAGGACGTAATTGCCCTTCTCACGGTTAGTAGGATCAACTCAACCCTATTGAAGTTCTAGAAAACTAAGGAACATAAGTGGTTTTCGAATTGGTTGAAGATTCCCTCTCATAGTTATGGTTTCATCGCTTTTCCATGAACGTTTTCAATTATGTTGGGTTTCTCTAGTGAATATAGTCGAACTCCTACATGTTTATCTTTCCTATTTTTCTTGTTGTAAGAAAATCAAATAAATATTCAATAAGTACACATGGATGCATAGAAATTAGTTTTAAAACTTAAACTATTTTCTATACTCAAGCCTAGCTAGGTTCAATGTTTAACCTTAACTTTGATTCTAACCTTCTCTTACATGGCCCATTCAATTTGAGTGTTGAACATAGGTAGTTGAATACCACCATGTAAGACTTACTCCTACCCCCTTGTACTCACTTAGGGTGTGAAAGGTGTTATTTTATAATAAGCATGGCCGTCAACGTTTGTTATTAAAATGAGCCTACAAAAATCATCTATTTACAAATTTCTCAAGAACCAAAATAGATACCACCATTAAGCTCAACTTTCCAAGATGTTTTTTGATGATATAAATTTTATTCCAATCTATCTCCTCAATTGAAAATTATGGTCATTTAAATTTTCACTAGTTAACTCTTCACACATCAACAACACACAACCATGTGGCACCCATGTGTGACCCACATGTCTCCACCAGATCACCTGCAACACCTATGTGGAATTCGTTCATGCATTCATGGTGCTTTTCACCTTATCCTAGTTTGCGGGTTGTAGAGGGTCTACCCCCTTAATGCAATGCAATGATTTCATGTTATATCTAGTTTTGGGGAAAATCTAGGTGTAGAAGAATTTGCACTCTACCATATTCTTCTAACCCATAGTGTGTTGATTTTTCTTCAGGATATATTTTTCTTTTCTTATAATAATTGCATTCCTTTATTTAATCATTGAACTCACCCCACAACATCATAACATTATTTAGCAACATATGAAACTATATAGAAAGATCAATATCATCATCAATGCAGGAGAACATAAAGGAAGAATAGAAGAAAAATTTTTACACATAGATACAACAAGATCAGTTAGGGACAAAGGAAAAACCCACAGGGAGGAAACCCCTTTCAAATTCTTCTTCTTATTAGATTTCCATTGAATTCTTCAATAAAGAGAGACTACAATGATCCATATCTTCAAGCACAAAACTATCCAGCAAAATCAACTAAACAACATCTATAAGATGAACCCAACAATGTTAATAATCAAAACCCTAATTCAGAAGCCTCCAGTAAAGTGTCATAATCTGTTAGAATCTACATTCAACTATGGTCAACTATCAAAATCAATTCCTAGGTTCCAAGTCCATGAAGAAAGAGATGTATGTGTAGTTGAAACCCTCCAACCACACTTACCATCCAACCACACTTACCCTCCAACCACACTTACCCTCCAACCACACTTAGGAGAAAGAGATGCGTGTGGTTACAACCAAAGATACCCTATACCATCCTTGCGGTTGAGAACAAAAAATGCTAATCACATGTGCCAGCTTTAGACCCTACAATTTTGGAACTATTCGAATCAATTTCCATGAAACTAATTGATACTTGTGTGATCCAAAACATATAAATAATAATGATTGATGATCTCCAAATGAGGTCCACTTGACTTCTATTTGTAGCCATCTAAAGGTGTCAAGATTCTTCATTCAGCTAACCTATCTTTTTGTGTGAATGTGGGTTGTATCAAACTAAACTTATATTTCACTTAACCAAATTAAATACTTCCAAGGGCTAGTAGGGGTCTTCCTTAAAGATGAATATTATCCAAAGGATGGAACTTTCCCTAACCTACCAAAATTAACACTCTCTCTCAGCTAGGGACAAATTACCAACTAAAACATATGATGAAACACATGTATCTCGTCAACAAGCATTGGCAATGCATATCTTTTCTCATCCTCATTCATCTATGCTCATATTTTCTTATCTCTTCTTATCTCTACTTGTACTAGTCATATGTTGAACAATCTTGAATCTAAAAGAAGAAGAATTTGATATTGGAGGGGAGTCCTAGATAGAACCCTCTACTAATTGGGCAGCCATTTCTACCACGTGGAATCACTTCTAGTGGGGTTTTCAATGCGACTACCCAGGAAACATCAAAGAGCTTATCATGAGAGACCCCTACTCAACTTGGAACCATATCAGAGAGAACATCTCAAACCAAAATGAAATGAAAATGAGGAATGTCTTATGGGTCACTCTCACCTCATGTCTATGGCAGTAAGGAATGTCCTATGGGAGACTCTCACCCCAAGTCATTTGATATGGGAGCATATTTCCTCCACCCTATTTCGAGAAGTAAGAGAGATACAATTTCTCAGCCATCCTATTTCTTGTTGATCTTCCTAGCAATGACCGTCAAGAGTCATGTGGTAGAACACCTCCATATCTAGCTTAAGTGGGATGCCACTTATCATAATAAGTAAATATCATGTCTAACTCAAGAATCTAGAACCCATTGACCAGATGGGTGTGAAGACACATGCCAACTCGGGCTTACTTTGCGTAGACCAAGATAGGGGAGCAAAATCTTCCACCCAACAGGTGACAGATAGGGGTGATAACCCTATTGTCTAGAGATCCCTCAACCCCAGGAGACCTACATCTAAATTCCTTGCTATGGGAACTCAGATGGGGGGGAGATTTGTCTTAGTGTCCTCGATCAATCCTAGTCTCTATAGATCAGAAAAATATCATTCTTCCCATATCTTGTACCAACATAAACAAGTCACAGGAGAGATAAATAATTTCATCAAATAGATAAACTTCTTGAATTTCAATTTCATCGGGGTGTCTAAGGATTTGTATTCCATCATGCCAAATAACTTTACCACATCTTTTCTTTTTCCAAAATTCTAATCCTAGAAGGTAATTCATCATGCCAAGTTTGTT
Source organism: Pinus tabuliformis (assembly GCA_031772625.1). Taxonomy (NCBI): domain Eukaryota; kingdom Viridiplantae; phylum Streptophyta; class Pinopsida; order Pinales; family Pinaceae; genus Pinus; species Pinus tabuliformis. The sequence goes on from CM062820.1 coordinate 1,001,624,761, forward strand.
CATCTCGAACTTCAGAGGCCAACTCCCTCTTTCTTTGATGATCAGAGGCTCATTTCTTGTCAAGCATAGATTTTCAAAATATAAAAGCAAAATCAAAGGCACACCTTGGACAACTTTGAAGTAGAGGTTCAACTCGACACATCTTCTAAGGTTCACTAGGTAACTACCAATGCGAGCATGCTAGGCTCATAAATATTGCTTCAAATTAAATACCATAATTTTTTAAAACATAATATAGTTGCGACGAAGAGATCACACCTAAATACTATGTTACAACCTTATGTATTTGTTTTGTTAGAAATTATCATCAAGCAATATCAAATTTCATTAGGCCATCCACATAATCATGATACCAATTATATACATCAAGGATAAGATGTATAAGTTCCATCCATTCATTATGATATTTCTGGAATAAAAATCAATACATTCTGAATCATAACAATTTACACTTTAACCAATGTGTTAAATGTGATTGATGCCAATACAAAATTAATACTGAATACCAATATTAGTCATTGAAAGTCACTATTCCCACTCAAAACTATCATGTCACAACAAGGAATATCACCATTATCAATTACCAAATAAAAAATCTTAACTTGTTATCATTATGAATTCAATAAATCCATAGGAGAAAACATATCTATGAATTGTCCAACATAATCAGAAAATTCTAATACTACTCATCTATAGTAAGTCAAGCTAATAAGCCAAATATTGTCAAACCCTTGCAATTATTACGAAATTCTATGAAATATTAGCTCAAGGGATCAAGTAAAGGAAAGTGACATACTAATCTGCATATTTCAATCCCATGAAAACACAAGATTATCTAAGAAATTAACATTCCCTATAATAATTCAATCATTACGTATATCTAAAAAACTTCCTCGCTCACAGAACTCTCCATAATGTGTTGCATGTCTATAGGTTTGTCATAATCCTAGTGTGCTCTTGGTTTCATGCATAATATTTTAGTTTCTATGTCCTACAAGATCAATTGCACCCATAAGCATTCTTCCATGCAGTTGTGAGGCTTATAACCACCCCTTTAAGCTTTTCCCCTAGCAGTTGGCGCTTGGACTAGGAGAAACCTTCTTTTCTCAAATAAGAACTTGTCAAAACGTTTCCACAACATCATATGTTTATTCATGACCAAAATTATTCCTTCTACAATAAAGTGTCTTCCTTTCAAATAATAAGAGGTGTTCATGGAGAGTTTCTTCCTATGAATGGGAATCCACTTTAGTGTTCATTAATCAAGACATCAACTACTCTATATTAATACTGTCATACATTAGTAGAACTACTATATCATGAAATCAAATTATGTGAGATTGTTAGACACATATACATCATAGTCATAACATGCTAGCAACAACTCATCACATATGAACATTGCATCAAAATTTCATCAAGGGTTAGCATCATATAATTAGGGCAACTGACAAGTGTATCATCATACTTCAATTATCATAACCACTTATTTACACATCAGGTCATTCATTCATTTTTTCTAAGCTTATCAGAAACTAAACAAGATCAAAAATAAGATCATGAGTATCCATGTTATTGTTATACTTTCATCATAATGGTTACCATGCTTATCACGAGTAGTATCAAGTCACAAGACATACAAAACATGAATCTAGGACATTCATCATGCTTAAAGTGTAAAATACTTGCAAAATATCAAGAGCACTGATATATTACATGTCTGAGAAATCAAACTTACTTTCATATTTATACATGAGTCATTTATGATGGTGACTCATACCATCATATATAAAAAACATGAATATAGGACATTCATCATGTTTAAATTGTAAAATACTTGCAAAATATCAAGAGCACTAATATATTACATTTATGAGAAATCAAACATACTTTCATATTTATGCATGAGTCATTTATGATTGTGACTCATACCATCATACCTTAGGGCTTAAATTTCTTTCCAATCTTTAAGCTTAATCACAACATTAAAACAATACACTATACATACGTTGAAGTATTCATATACATGTGCAAGTTGTAGCTCTTGCTTGCATATCTTAATTTTTGGATGCTACTTCGAAACATTTTCATGAGGTAACTTCTTTTCTACTGACTCTCTTTTCCTATGCCTTAGATGATCCTGAAGAAGTATTTCTTACAACATTTCATCTGGAGGCTAGAAGTATTCAAATACTCAAATATGCAGAAAGTATAAGCAATAACCAAACGAATAAGTCAAAACAAGAATAATGTCACAAATGAATAACATAAATCTGAAAGGTATTTATATTTCAACAAGAGGGGATCATCTCACTCTTGATCTAGCCTTCAAGAGTCGTTACTATCCATTGTCCATATACCAATGTTTCATTCAATATATCCAACCGTCTTCATCAACAACAAAGGTCTGATAGAGACTATCTCATCTAGGGTTACACATAATTATGTCACAAGTGCTAGAACACTTTTTCATTGATCATGCTATGCTTTCAAAACTACAAGACCCAAGCCCTTATCTTATCCCATGGTTTCTTCCAAAACCTAACCTCATGATATCCATCAAACCCTAATAACCAAATTGCCTAATGTTTCATTCAAACCCTAGTATTCTTTTAGGTCTACTTCATCTTCTATATCTCTCATCAATGGTGTCTTAACAAGGATGATTTCAATGACTTTTCTTCAACCCAACTGTGATACCACGTTAATTTTTCTTAGATATATATTGTTCTTTTCTTTACATAAGTTCATTTCAATATTTACACATTAAATTCAACCCACAACATCGTAACATCATTCGACAACATACGAAATTATATAGAAAGAACAAAATTATCATAAATGCGGTGGAACATAAAGGAACAATAGAAGAAAATAATTCACATATAAGGACACAAAGATTGTTCAGAGACTAGGTTTAAACCCCACAAGGGCGAAACCCATTCAGATTATTATTCATATTAGATTTTCATTGAATGCTTCAGAAAAGAAAGAGTACAATGACCCATATCTTCAACCACAAAAGTATTTGGCAAAATCAATTAAAGAACATCCATGAGATGAACACAAAAATGCTAATAATCAGAACCCCAATTCAGAAGCATGCGGTCAACTATCATCAACTATCGAAATTTGTGATTAACTATGATCAACTGTCAAAATCAAACCATAGGTTCCAACTGCACAGAGACAGATGTGCGTGCAATTGAAAACCCTCCAACCATAGTCACAGGCTTGAGTGTGTGTGGTTAAAATTGAAAATATCTTGTAGCATCCCTATGGTTGAGAACCAAAAATCGTAATCACACATCAGAGCTTTGGACCCCGTAATTACAGAGCCACGTGAACCAAATTTCATGAACCAACCTCATAAATTTGTGATCCAAAATAAATAAACAATAATGATTTATGATCTACAAATGAGGGTCACTTGACTTGTATTTATAGCCATCCAAGGGTGTCCAAATTCTTCTTTGGGCCGACCTATCCTTTTGTGCACATTTTTTTTTTTAAATTAAAATTATGTTTTTATTAACCAAAATAAATTCTTCCAATGGCTATTAGGGGTCTTCCCTGAAGAGGAAAATTGTTCAAATGAGGGATTTTTTCCTTGAGTTTCCAAACTTAACACATTTTACAATGCATTTAAAAAAATTTAGTTGATTGCAATGATTCCATCGTGCAGGGCCCAACAGAGATAGTTTATACTTTACACCATTGAGATATCGTTTCTTTTGTATGTTCACCAAAGAAGAGCCCATCTCAAATACTTGACACTCTAGTATGGCCTTTTGTAAATATCCACCCAAGCGAGGCTGATCCCAAATACTCTACACTTAAATCTAGCCTTGCACAAATATTTACCTCAATATGGCCCATGCAGATACTCCTACACTTCAATTCAGTATTGCACAAATACTTACCCATGTAGTGCCCATCTCAGATACTTTATGCTTCCTCCAAAATCTAGTTTCATCTGAATTTGATATTTTTTAAATAATTCATAAGAGATATCTAGTCAGAGGTTAATATCTCTGGATACATCTATTGGTCCTTTAAATATCTGGCTCTAGATACAAGGTTGTGCCAAAAAATTGTCCAAACTGAGATATAGTTTCGATGTCATCGATACTTAAACTCATAAATATAAGAACTTGAAGGGACTCCGCTAGAGTTTTCCTTGAAGAAAGGTTTTTCTCAAAACACCAAATTCTATAATAATGAAACTCTTATTTAAACATTGGATATTAAAAAAATTACACATAGCCATAATAAAATAATTGGACCCATCAAGATGTCTATTATCAATCACAGAAACAATCTAAGCCATAGCTAATAGTACTCTGTAAAGTCATACATAAGAACATGAAATTACACAATAGAATGGTTCCCAAGCAAACAATTTCATATCTATTTTTGTATCATACATTGCAACAAATGATATCCTTTACTTCACATCATAAGATACAATGGAAATCACACATTTCAATCATCTAGCTAATCACATAAAGTATTCATTCATGACCCTGAAAATAGTTCTTCTCTTTAAACATATTAGCAAACATAGAGGCCTCCCAACCCCTGATATACTTGAAATCATTCACATAGAATCTAATTGATTTCTCTTGTCAAGAGTGAGTCTGCAACCTTCGAAAAGAAAATGAACAATGATATTCACAACATGTTATATTATATAGATCAAATACTACAATATGTTAGTTGAAACATATCAAGAAACCATGCTTATTCGTGCAAATAACTCTTTAACCACTAGAATATTAGCAACACATAAACCCATATATTTATCATGACCATCAAGGAATATAAATAAAAGCACTCACTATGATCAAACAAAGATATCAACAACCTTTTAGAGGTATAATTAATCCATACGCACAACACATAGATTGAACTACTAATGAGATTATGTAGAAAGATAGTCACAAAAGTGAGATTCCCATGTTGATAACTCTATAAAGATAACTAAAAATTATGAAATCATTGATTAATCCTGATTGATATTATATAACTAGTAAGGGACATGTCAGAAAAGATGCAAATGGCTAAGAAGGATGCATCCATATAACTCAAACACCTCATAATCATGATATATATTCAAGTTAGCTAGTCAACCATGATCAAATAGTGAACCATGCATTTTTACATAAATGGCATTGGCTTAGTCATTATTTATAAGCATAGCAAGGCATATCATAGTTTGTATTCCAACATGGATAACCAAGAATACTTATCTCAATAACTTGAAATGGCTGAAAATTGAGGGAAGACTTTAACTCTCCAGCCAACCATAGGCCAACTACACTACTATCTTTGTTGCAGCCGACCGACCCTTAGTTGGATTCATAGTTTGAGGAATTAATTTCTTAAGGTAATTGATACCATTAATTAGTTAGGAAGGTATTCAAAAGTAGATGTTCACTATCTAGATGGTTTGTCAACTATGCCTAGGAAATGAGCACCACAATGACTCTCTCTATCTTTGAAAAATCAATCATAGGGATTCACCCAAATTTTAGTGAAGGATTTTCAAACTCTAGGAGCATGATATTAGTTCAAGTGTGGTTTTTCCACACCAAGGCAAGCACCAAGTTAATCGATATCTCCATTGATTGTTCTCAGCCAAATACAAAATTGATGCACACACTTGGCCACACCAGAATGGAGTGAATGATTTCCCGATCACACCACAAAGAGTTTCTACAACATTGTTGCTCTTGAGAAATCCCTATCCTGTGCATATACTTCTCCTTCACTCACCTGCACACACAACTTCTTTCACCTCCCACCTCCCCTATGTTCTCTTCATGCACCCTCTTTTCTCTATGTTCCTCTCTCACATCTTGACCTCCTCAACATGTCCCATGAGAAAAAGTATAGTATGGGCTTGTCCTTCACTCAAGCAGTTCATACAAAACTTGAATGCCTACATTAGCAATGCCTTAAATTTGTTAGGAACATATTAGGTAAAGTAAATGAAGTGGCTTTGATTTACACTCAAAACATGCAACTCCTTCTCGGGTTCTGAATCCATGTCAACTCATCCAACTTAGTCATATTTCAGATTTTCATACAATGTCACGTAAACCAATATACATATTGACATTTACCTAAAGTAAAACGAAAATTCCACATTTCAACATGTCCAAATAAATTATATAATGTCTAAAAAATAGATGCAAAATTACAACCCTTTAAATTCAGTGCGACATAGAATATCAAAATTTGTAATTTTGAGCCTATCAATGCTAATATTTAAACCTTAAACCATTGTCCCCCAACTAACCCATAAAACTAGTCTCGACATTAAAAGTACAAACTTGTACTATCCAAAAGATATTACGCTTCCCTAAATGACCTCTGGATTTTATTTCTAATATAAGTTATATTCTAAAATTGATATAAAAGATACCGCTATGAAATTTGGCTATTTAAAAGACATGCATATCACACTTTGAGTAAACTAACCATTCAACTTCAAAATTAGACAACTGACAACTGGTTGAAAACCATATCGTAAACCCTATAAAGTACTATTACTACATTTGATATAATATTAAAAAAAAACATTTTATTTCCAGTAAAATACCATTGCAGAATGCAAGCGCGTAGCAAATGCTATTGTGTTGATCACGTGTATGTTACCATAGCGTCGTACATGTATACGTTTCGATATCATACAGTAACACCATTTACAGTAGCGAGAAGGAATCACAAAATTTGACATGGTTGTATGATGCCAAAAAAATTGACAATGACTTCATTACCAACATTTCGACTTTCAACACGGTTGAGAGGCTAAAAAATTGGCATTGACATGGGATTCCTTACCTAACAGTCCCCAAGAAAATCAGATTCGAGATATTCTGACATGTGGACGGACTTACCAGTCGAAAAAGTTGTCATTGACTTGGATTACTTAACTAACAGTCCTCCAGAAAATCAGATTCGAGTTATTCCAAATTTCCAACATGCGGACGGACTGATAATTGGAGGTTCCAGTTGTGCCAACAAAAGCAGGATATAAGAATTTGAATGACATCAGTATTCTTCCAGCGGGCAGCTCCAGGTATGGATTCGAGTGGCTCAATCTGTCTAGAATTTGTGGATGAATCACAAATTCGTAACCTCTAGTGTCTAATCACCTTTCCTCTTCTTCCATACATGTCATGAACTTCAATTTTTTAGATATTCCGTAATTAAGTGTGGAATAGTATCTACCTTTCTATATATAGTAGAGGACCATTTTGGGCACATGATTTTTGGTCAGCTCATAACAATTTTATAGTTTCTCTCTTTTTATATTTTTCCCGACCTAGAGATTAATCCATCATGTTTTTATATGAAACTATAACGCTATCTTATTTTCACACTCATATAAGTGGCACGGAATTTAATTTAGTTTTACACAATTTAAATCCTGAATGTTTTGACTTTTCAACGTATGAAATCGCATATATTGATGTAATATACTTCTAAGCTTGTGATCAAAATTAATAAATCTGTGTTAATAAATCTATCTATCAAAGTTAATAAATCTATCTAACTTATTACAATCTATGCGACCACGCATACTGATTGTAGTCAAACGTAATAAATCTATCAATTCTTTATTCAACAAATCTTTTCAACAAATAATTTGTTCATGTGCTTGATCGTAGTAAAACCTAATAAATCTATCGATTCCGAATTCAACAAATGTTATCACATAATTTATTCAGGTGGTTGTTGAAAAGATATTTTCGTCACTTTTTAATTTGTTTTCATGTGCTGATTGAAAAGTTATCTTCTGTTTTTCTTTCTTCAAATTACTCGCCCGTTCTAGGGTTACTTTCATTGCACTAATTTTCTTTTTTTCACCCACTAATTTATTCAATCATTACAGTGTTTTCTCCTTATTGTTAAATATAATGTGTATCATTAAGTTTTTAAAATCTTATCATCAGTGGAAGGAAGGATTAGTATCATTGTAATATGGATTTGGATGGGTAAGCTCTTAGCTTCAACCTTATTTTTTATATTTTTCTATCCAGAAAAACAATATATGATAACCATTTGATAGTATTTGGACAACATTAGCGTAGATCTATCTCAATTCCGGATCTACTATAAACTAAGAGGGATCAAAATTTTTGAAATGAAAATCTCTTTCAATGTGAAAAGAAATTTGATCGAGATTGAGACAATTCTAGATTGGCTTATTTGTTATTTAGAATTAATTATAATTATAAATCTATATAATTATTAATTTTATGTTTTTCTATTTTATTTTATTTATTTTTATTTTTATTTACAACATCCCTACCATAATGGGATCAAATGTTTACATAGGAGTCAAGTTTAATCATGAACCTAAAATATAAAGAATTTTTTTTAATAAAAAATGAATGAGGTAATGGGAAATCTTGGATAGAATATAGTATTACTATATTATATGATAACAAATATTTGTTACCGCCACCACCCAATAAAAAGGGGTCGGGGAAAATACTAAGTAAAATGTAATATTACTAGGATTTGCACCAGATGTTGCAAAGGAAACACCGTAAGGCATATTTGTAAATGGTCGTCGAAAATAAGAATTAATAAAGAAAATTACATGCAGAGGTGGAAGATAAAGCTAGATGAGTTACATTATCTAAAATTTATCTTCTAAGATGTTTTTATGTTTCAATAGAAAATTACAAATAGTAGATTATAATGGATGAGTTAAATAAAGAAAAAGAACATCACGAAAATATGATGGTTGTATTTCCACATTTAAAATTGCATCACAATGTTATAAATGATGTTTTATACATAGATTGGACACTTGCATCTATATCCCATGACATAACGATGTTTTATACATAGATTGGACACTTGCATCTATATCCCATGACATAACTGTGAGAATTCTGTATATGATGAGTTCTAAGAAGAGTAGTCCATTAAAATTGACCAATATAGACCAATCAATACTCAAAATACATAATACCCATAAGAAAAACATATTTTCCTTTATTAGAAAAACATATTTTCCTCATTATGTATATTTATTTACTATGTGGCTTTGAGTGTGAGCATTGTATATATGGTGAGTTCTAGGAAGAGTAGTCCATTAAAATTGACCAATATAGACCAATCAATACTCAAAATACATAATACTCATAAAAAAACACATATTACTCTATTACGTATATTGAATTACTATGTGGTTTTTAGTGCAGTTGTTGGAAAATATAATCATTAAAAATACTTCTTTATCTGGATTAAGATAAATCCATCGCCAATATTATATGAAGAAACAATCTATTAAGTCAGAAAATGTTGTGGCGAAAAGTAAAATGTGATTAACATTTACCATTATCTACTATTTCCATTTCTTTCCTTAAAAATGCAACCAACATAGTTAATTTTTTCAATTTTTAAGGTTCCAAGGCTAACTTGAATAGGCACCGAAATAGGCTATAATTGGACCAATTTATAATAGAGATGAGGTGTTTTGAACTTAAACTGAACCAGGGATGATTTTCCTTGCCAAATGTGCCACTATTAGGAAATGTCCCTCTTCACTCTCATTTCAATGAAATAGGTAGAAAGAAAGGCTACCATTCACACTTTCACTTCTGCAGTTATGTCCACCATATTGAAAGTCTTACTAGTGGCATCTCCCATTTGGGATTTGCGTCAACACTTCTACCAGAGGAGAAAGGTATCCAGGTTCTCAGTGGACTCCATTTTCACCTCATTTGAAATCCACAATCCTTTTGTACCCTCACTATTCAGACTTGTAATATCTTCCATCTGTGACATAGGAAAGGAATTGCCTCATTGATTTGCGAGTTTCTAGCTTGCACTATTTATATCAGGGTCCCCCTTAAAGGATATAATTTTTATTTAAGGAGATGATACCAAACCTTATGTATGTATTTACTATTTACATTATTGTAAAGAGCTTGAGAATGTGGAAAGAATATGAAAGGTCATTGAACTGCCATTCCCTTGAGATTACAAGAATGGTTTTGCAACCATCGTGCACATGTCATGTGTTATTGTATATTGCCATGTTTGTTGTTACTCTTGATTTTATGTTTAGTGGCAGAATTCACAAATATCAAGACACCAAGTGAAACACAATTGTTTCGATGAAAATATTCTTAAGTAAACCAATGAAAATATATTGTAAAGAAGAGTACATTAGACTATAATAAGTTGAACATATTTCAGATTAAATGATAGATAATGTAAAGTTCAACATACTCAAGTTGACATTCGAAGAACATTTTTTTTAACCAACCTAAAGGGGGTTTGGAAAAAAAACTTTGAACCCTTTGGAATTTTCACACCAAGATTGAAATTCATTATTTCCATAGCTCAAATTAACATTCAAATAAAATTACAAGATAACTAATAAATAAACCAGTATATTAAGGTTGGCATTTACCATAGGCATTCACCCTTCAACAAACCAAAGATGGATTAACAAAATTAACTTTAAGTCCCTTGGCATTTTCACAAAGAGACTGAGCTTGTTTATTTCCATTGTGCAAATTCACATTCTCCAATTTGATAGCTTCACAAGGAAAACTTTTACTGCAACTGAAATTAATGGCCTCCAGTGTTATTAAGGTTCCCCTTATGTTTTTATATGAGACATCAGTGATCTTGACATTAATGTTAGGCTCATGTAGAGCCAAAGCCAATATTTACAACAAAGTAAGTTATAAAAATAAATCCAGTCTTAACAGTTAAACCAAAACTAGAAAATAGAACTTATGTGGTCATATGATACTTCAATCTTCAAGTGCCATACAGAAAAAAATATAGCAATAAAATAAAACAAAGAGAAAATGTTTAGATAGAAGGAGGATGATGATCACTTGGGAAGTACAACAAGGGCAATAGTATTGGTCAGTGATGATTGGATTCCTTACATTGTTCATCTACATTTTCTCAAATTTTAAGCCCTTAGCAAAGCCCTTTCCTCCTTGCAATGTTTTGATTCTAACGCCATTGTGAGTTCCAATGAAAGAAACTCCTTTTATAGTGGCAATGGTGACACTATAAAGAGAAATATATTTGCCTAGGCTTCGCACAATATATAATAATAACAAATTTATATTGTCAATGCACTATATTGAATGTTCATATCCTTTGTCTATTTAAAATTTTGATGAAACTATTTCACCTGATTCCATGGCCTTGTCCACAAGTAACCCGTTCAATGTTAAGATTGGAAGTGCCTTAGAAAATAACAATACAATCATCTCTTGCAAAGACAAAGTTAAAGCTATTATCTTTAATACAATAGTTCTCCTTTCTCTAACAATTTTAGAATGTTGTTGGAAAATATAATCCACCTTTTCCTATGTTGATATTTCGAAGTTGGACATTGAAAGAAGATATGTGAATTCCATTGGCATTGGGGCTATCCTCTAGGGTCTTGATAGTCAATCACTTAGCCAGGAAGTTCTTACTTGCATCAATGGAGATATGGAACTTCTTGTTATTGATGGAGGTAATATCTTTCAACACTATATTGGTAATTCCCCAGAATCAAACCATGGAGTGAAACAACTTGATTGTGCATTGTTATAGTTTTATCCACTACAACAAAACCAGCGATTAGCGTCCCTTTTTACTTCTTTTTTTGCATCTAGAGCCCATTTTTGGTGCTATTTGCATCCATTTATCAAATATGGTGCAAAACTTGACACAAAATTTGCATCAAGTTTTGCACCAAATCTTACACCAAGTTTAGCACTAGGTATTGCAATAGGTTTTGCACCACGTTTTGCACCAAATTTTATGCCAAGTTTTGTGTCATCCTTTACACCAGGTTTTGTTCCAGGTTTTGCATCAAGTTTGGCACCTAATTTTGTTTGACATACTTTTGCATCCTCATTTGCATCCACTTTTTGCACCTACACTTGCATCAACTTTTGCATCGACTTTTGCATCCTTTTTTTCATCCTTTTTTAAATCATTTTTTGCATCCATTTTTTCATCCATTTGTGCATCCCTTTTGCGCCAAGTTTTACATCGTGTTTTGTGTCTAGTTTTGCATAAAATGTTGCATCTACTTTTGTTGCATCCACTTTTCCCTCTTGTTTGGCATCCATATTTACATCCTCTTTTGCATCTATTATTGTACCCACTATTGCATCTAATATTTTTGTGCCACAATTAGCGCCTAGTTTGGCACCTCCTTTTGCACCCACTTTTGATTATAATTTTGCATCCACGTTTGCATCCTCATTTGCGTCTAGGTTTTCATCAACTACTACATCTATTTTTGCATCCCTTTTTGTATCCAATTTTGGACCGGGATTTGCATCGGGTTTTGTGTCTCGTTTTGCATCTACTTTTGCATCAACTTCTATTGCATCCACTTTTGCACGCAATTTTGCATCCACTGTTGCACCCATTTTAAATTTCACTTTTTGCATCCCTTTTTACATCTTCATTTGCATCATACTTTGATTCTTTTTTTGCATCTATCATTACATCCACTTTTGTTATGCCACAATTTGCACCATGTTTTTCACTCACTATTGTATCCACGTTTGCTTCCAATTTTGCATCCATGTTCACATCCTCTTTTGCATCAAATATTGCATCTATTTTTGCATCCACTTTTATGTCAGGTTTATGCATTGGGTTTTGCATCTCGTTTTGTATCTACTTTTGCATCTACTTACATTATATCCATTTTTTGCCTCCAATTTTGTTTTGCCTGTTGCATCAATGTTTGCTTCCACTTTTACATCCATTTTTGCATCTTATTTTGCATATTTTTTGTCTATTGTTACATCCACTTTTGTTGCACCATATCTTGCGCCTACCATTGCAACCACATTTGCTTCCATGTTTGCATCCCCTATTGCATCCACTTTTGTTTCATCCATTTTTGCATATACTTTTGTTTCCGTTGTTGCATCCACATTTGTTTCACCACAATTTGTGCCAAGTTTTACACCTACCATTGGACGCATGTTTGCTTCCACTTTTGCCTTCATGTTTGCATCCAAGTTTGCATTGACATCTGCATCTACTTTTGCATCCACTTTTGTGTCAGGTTTTTCATGTTGTTGTGCATCTACTTATGTTGTATCCACTTTTCATCCAATTTTACTTCTATTGTTGCCCCCATTTCTATGTTCGCTTTTGCATCCCTTTTCCAACACTCATCATATTTTCTGCATTGATGATATTCCTTATGGCATTGACAATTATGAACAATTGATGACAATGTCAATAATATTGACAATGATGAAAATGAAGATGATGGCGATGACATGAATTGTGATTATGATGATAAAGACGATAGTGGTTACAATGACAATGATGATGATGGCAATGATTATGATGATGACGATGCTAATGACGTTGGCGAATCTTCCCAATTTTAGATGTTGTCATTGTCATAATCATAAGCATTATCTTTGGTGTCATAATCATCATTTTCATCTAGGTCATCATCAAAAACAATAATGGCATGAATGATGATGATGCATGATTACAACAATGTCCATAGAAATTACATTAATGATGATGATGGGGATGATAAAAATGACAATGACGATGATAATGGTGGTGATGATGATCATCATCGATCATCTGTCAAAAATAGAGTTGTTATTTCTCTTACGTATATCAATGTGTCCTAAACAACCCTTTTCTAGCACTGATCACATTTTTTGGGTTGATGATATTTCTTACAACATCTACAATTATGAACAATTGCAAACAATGTCCATAATGATGATGATGATGGCATGAATGGTGATTATGATGATAATGTAATGATGGCAATAACAATGACAAGGATGATGGTGATGATGATGACAATGATTATGATAATGAGAATGACCTTACAATCTTATGGATTCGTGAACAATTACTAGTTTCAATACCATCTTCTGGATACGTATTACTATCATACTTTTTAAATTTTATGTCTCTCTTGAGGTATCTTACTATAATGGTGTTGTCAACACTAGAAAGATATCTTGTTGTAATGGTGGTTCTAATGTTAGCACTAGCAAAGTTTAGTAGGGAGGATGCTACTACAAGAGGAATTCCTTCTAAGTGACTATGGCATTCAAAATGAGGCTTTATGGGCTGCTTGTTAACACATGTTCTCATGCTCATATAAAATTAATGTGAAAAGTTGCTTTAATTGGTTCCCATGCATAATTGATATTGATAATGGGGTGGTATAAAATTGTAATGGGCATATCCGTTAGTTAGTTATGATGGGTCAACAACATTGAAACCATCCAAGTGACATTTCACCTTGGAACAATCGTCGCTCGTGCGAAAACATGAAGTTTATGTAAATGAAAGTTGTGATTGTAGTGGAATTAAAACCATCGAGAAATATCAAAGAAGACGCTGCCTACCAGTTTTGAAAGACAACCAAGGCATTGAACAACTATTTGCGTTAGGATGTAGTGAGGGAATCGAAGGAAATTTGGCAGCCCTAAGTTGCCATTACTATTGCCAATCACACATTCAATAGTAACCATAAAAGGTAGCCACATATAAACAGAACATCGAGGTGTTGACAGTCAGAATCTATTGTAATAGCTTTGACGTATATATAGTTTTGTGTTTAGATGAGAATGAAGTGGGCTTCATCCAGGGTTCGGCTCAATCCTCGTCCATTCCATGCAGTGGTGTTTAATTCGCTAAGCAAGAGAATATTACGTGAGTGTTCAGAGTTAAATCAATAGAAATCAAGGACGTGTGATTGTCAAATTATTGCTCCTCCCTTATGATTGAGCGCTTGATGCGATGGTCATTATCCTTGGGTGATACTTCTATTCCCCATTTTCTATTGAAAAAGTAGCGTTTTTCTGTTCGATTATGATAGGATTGGATGAACGCCAGTTTGGGTGGATGTAGAGCCATGTTTTTTTGTGGTGATCTTCAAATGTCTTGAGGATAAGAAAAAAATCCTTGACCAAGGTCCATGGTTTTGGGGATGAGTTGGTCTTCTAGTGAAGCCATGGTTTCCCAACTTCAATCCTCTCAGTATGTTGCCGATGACTACTCTAGTATGGGTAAGATTCCTAGTTTTCCCATTCACTTTACCCATCTAGATCTCTTAGAAAAAGTGGGCAATTTTATTGGAAGATTCGTCAAAGTAGACAGGGAAAGACTTTTGAAAGGCATTTTCACCTATGTTTGCGTATGTGTTTAGGTAGATCCCAATGAAGTTTTGCGAGATAAAATTGAGCTCAAGTGGATGGGAATTGTGTATTCCCAACCCCTGGACTATGAAAATACAACTTATAGATACACGTATAGATACACCAATAAATTTCAACCACAAACCTGTAAATTTCATTTTCCTTCACATCATGCATCTAATTTGTATTCTGTATGAGAATTAACAAAGGAATGATGCTCTTTTTCCTATATTTTGACTCCCAGAGAATACTATGATAAACGTGGATAGACATAGGGTCCTGTATGGTCCATTTACATCCCATTGATGGGAAATCAGAAGTAAATAAAATAACATCCATTACATAGGCACTCATGTAAAATGGGGGAACAATGTTTTCTAGAATAAAAAAACTACAGTTCTTCCTATAATCTAGGATTTGGATACCTAAATTATTAGATAGAACAGTCCCCCCATCCATAACATAGCTGCATCAATCAAGGGTACCCACTGGTCTGAAAACTTTTGGGTATTGACATAACCAAATAATCTACATATCATAGTGGCAACATAACAATATGGACCGACAAGAGAAGCTATAGAATGCATACCCTTATTTTCTCGCTTGTGCTTGCTGGCATCTCTTCTCCATACTTTGATGACTTCAGATTGATCCTGATTTTCCTTCATGAATTTCTCAATGAAGTCATTATCATATCTCTTCTGAGCTGTCGACAACTGGTACATTTGAGTCGAATCTTTGTTGGTGAAAGAGCCGATGATTGTGTTCCTCTTGGTCATAAAGTTTCTGTCAGCGATGTTCAGATGGTCAACAACACATGTGATCATATCCATGTAAGGAAGGATGTTCAGCTGAGCAACAATTCTGTGGAGGAATGAATTGGCCAGATCACTATATGTAGTATCAGAAAACGGGTATGAATCTTCGGCTATGACTACTCTTTCTGTGACTCTCGGCTCTTCATCTTCAAAAAGTTGATATGTGGCCTCCCAGGTAGATGTTCCGATGTTTGAGGTGCATGTGGTATCGGTAAATAATGCAAGCAATTCTGCAAACTCAGGGGGAAGAGCAACTGATTGTTGTTGAACAACAGGTTTCTTCATGGGTTTGGTCGACCAAGACATTTTTGTTGAATTATGCTTGTTGGGACTGACTTGTCAAGAGAAACACAAGGGTGAGAGTAACTAACATTCAGAGCGAATAACTTAGCAAATAACCGATTACATAATAATCCAAGACTTTTATGAGCAAAATCTCAAGAAACCGTTAGTAATAATGAATGCGTTTATTCTATCGAAAACCATTAATTCTCCACATTTGGCCATTAATATCGCATCCGCCATATCTCAACTTTTGAAGCCTTGTCACTTTGAAACCTCCGATTGCAATACGTGTTGCAGACTTGACTACTCCATCATAGCACACCTTAATATAATATCACAGTTGCCATGTCACGCCTTTCATATCACAAGTTTTAAAGACATGTGTCTGGTCATGGACATTAAAAGTTGCAATGGTTATGGTGTAAATAATTAAATTGAATGGATATGGTGTAAATAAAGTCGCAAGTTAGAGGCTTCGGAAGTTTGGTCATGGACAATAAAACAAAAACGCCACTCGCGAGATCCCAATATGCAATGTGGCAGTTTTATGGGGTCGACCTCTTTATTACTATTTACATATATATGCCGGCTTTTATTATATTTATGCTTTAAACCTTTAAAATTTATTTGGAAAAGGTTTTAATCGCCATTTTTCTTAAAAGACTTTTTAGGATGTTCTAATATAATCCTTTCGCATTGAGGCTTTAGAATTAAACCTAAAATTTATCGCTCTTTTTAATTAATTTTTTTTTGATCTTAAAACTAATATTTCCTCTCAATTTTTTTTTTATAATTATATCCTAAATTTTAAAATAATAACCCTTCTCTATTAATTCTTTTATTAATTATATAATAAAATTATTAATTCATACAACACATATTTAACATTTTACTAAAATATTACTTTTACTTACTTCCATATCCCACTACTTCTATGACGTTGCACAAACCTACTTCCATATCCCACTACTTCTATGACGTTGCACCGGTTTGTGCAAATGCTAGTTCTATATACGATGTAGGGTTTCAGGGTCGGTGACAATGCTCTTTAACTTTTTAAAACATTTATATCTTAAAATGGGTTGTTATATCGGATGTAGGGTTTCAGGTCTGCAGATATATCCTTCTCCGAGGGGTTTTAGGAGGGCCTCTTACGCCGCGCCCCCTTTTCAGGTAGACGCATTTGCAAATATTTGCATTGTGCTATTTTTCTTTCCAGGCGGCGGATTGACTTGATCGGTGCACGGACAAAGGTGCATTTTTGGATAACCGATGCGGCTGGTTCAGATCCTCATATGCAATCGGATAGAGGTGAGTCTAAGCCTTGATTTCTTTTGTCCCTCTCAACCCATATTCTCTTATCACGATGTCTTTTTTGTTTTGTATTTCCGCTTCACATTTTCCTGAAGAGGTGCTGCTATTTGCTTTCACAGACTCACAGCAGGCATATTTTTTCAATCTGTGTTTTTTTTGGCGCATGTATTGGCTTACATATCGATTGATATTGATATATTTTCCCTCAATTTTTCTAATCTTTTATTTCATCCGAGTATAAAGAGATACATTCTGTAAATGCTTTAAGCTTCGAGAAATATCAGAACGAAAATATACATTCTTTGTTAAGCCTGAAGAAGGCATTGATATTGATTGAAGGGTCCTGTAACTTCTCTAAAATTCAGAATTCTTCTTTTGAGGCACTTGGATCATCTTCAGAATACTGACTGTCATAAGAATCCCCATTCGAGGATGCAGAAATATGTTCGTGTAAGATATGACAATCCTTGATTTCACTTCATAACCTTGAACCCTCAGCCAACTGTAGTCCTTCCTTCCTCAAGGTGTCTGCTTCACCATTTAATTCTTTGTAGACATGTTCAAAGCACTCTGAAATAAAAACGGACAGAACGTTTGATTTCATCTTCTACTACTGCCATTCATCCAATTAATTACTAACAACTGATGAATTTAGTAACACTTGTTTAACAGATTCTTCTCCTACAGGAAAGTAGCACAGTCTAAATTTAAAGGCTAATCGAAACTATAATCTGAATGTCGTTTGAGCCTATAAACGGACACAGTTAGAAAACATGCACAGAACATGTAGATCACTATCGAGAACCCCTGTTAATGCTATTCCATTATCATTGAATAAAAAGATGCATCACTAACATATCTCAGTGCAAAATGCACTGCCCCCTTCCAAGTATTAGAACTTGTGTTTTGTGGCAACCTGATGAACTTGCCTAGGCTGCACCATGTACTGAAAGTGTTGACTGCAAAACAAATGTTAGGCCTTGTGTTAACTAAGTACATGAGGAAACCTATCAATTCCTTGTATACAGATGTTCATCAAATCTGAATTAGAATCAGCAAAGTACAATGGATTTACTACCACAGGGGAGTAGCCATGGGTTTGCAGTACATCATTTGAAATCTCATCAGAATTTCAATTGCATACACTAGAGTAGCCATGGGTTTGCAGTCCATCATTTGAAATCTTCTAAGAATTTCAATTACATAATTTTTCTGTCCAAGGAACACTTCACCTGCACTTTGCTACACCCCTAGAGCCAGCAAGTAGTGCTTCAAGTCATGACAAATTCTCTTGCCAATTTTTCCCTGCACCAGTTTGTGGATTCCTTTTAACTTCCTGTGAGTGTAAGATTGTCTACATATGGGACTAAAACAAGCAGATTAGAATGATCTACCAAATTTTAAAAATTAGAATCTGCATCTGTCTCAGTGAAACCCAAATCTGAAAGTTACTCATCGATCTTGGAGTGCCATGCAAATGGTGCCTATTTCAACTCATAAAGGGCCTACTTCAACTTGTAAACATGGGTCTCAAGCCTATTCACCTAAAAGCCTCTTGGTTGGTTTATTCATATAACTCCTTAATCAACCTATTAAGAAATTTTGTCTTTACATAAATTTGATATAAAATCCAATGGAAGATTGTTGTGAAAGACATAGTAAATCTGATAGAGGTATATTTAGTAACAAGAGCAAAAGTCTCCTCATAGTTAACTCCTTTTTAATGGGAGAACCGTCCAGCCACAAACCGAGCTTTGCAGTTTTATATGCTGCTATCTGGTGCATGCTTAACCATGCATGATTGTTGTAAGAAAAACTAGAGTCAAATACTGACTTCTCCACTAGTCTAGGCACTATCTCCTACCCATCATTCTTTAGGAGGAGATGTATTCCTCCATCATGGCATTTTGCAGTACTTGCTTCCTTACTGCCGTTACTAGAAGGTTTTGTTTCAATAATGAAAGATATCAGTGCAACATAACTAGGGAACTTTTTAGGAGGGTGGCTTATTTGAAGGGAAGTAGTTGAAGCACCAACTTACTCTGTTGCCTCTTTTAATGTCTAGATTAGCCATCTAAGCTTTCTAGCTGAACTTGAAGGTAAAGAGGCACCCCTTGCACTTCCAAAAGCTTGCTGATCTAAGTATGCGTTTCATGATCTTTTTGATTTCTGCAGATCTGTTTTTGGGATACCAAGCTCTTCTGCCTCCATGGTCACTATTGGAGGTTCTTGAGACTTAGAGGACCATGCATTTTCTTCAAACTTGGTATCTCTGCTCACAACTACTTTATGTTGAGATGGAATGTATATTCTATAAGCTTTTGAGGTTTCACTCTAACCTACAAAAATGCCCTTCAAACTAGAAGGTTCCAACTTGGTCCTTTTCCCATCTGGAATATGAATGTAGATAGGACAACTGAAAAACTCAAAGATGTGTTACTTGAGGCTTCTGAATTCCTCCAGTCTTATCCTTCAAAATTCTGTGAGGATACCTATTCAAAATATAGACAATGATGAGACATGTTTATACACAGAGACACATGAGCAGAACTAGATCATGAATCAAGGCCCCAAACTACTGAGGGTTGTAGGGAACTATCAACATTTTCTTGATTCTTGATTTCATGCAAAAGGTATCAAACTCCTTTGGTTTTTGTGAATTAAGTCTAGGACTTCCTAGAAGAATCATCAATAAAATATTCATAGTAAATGTTACTTGATAAGGAAGTTGAAGAGATGGGCCCACATACATTTGAGTTGATTAGGTCAGAAACCCCTCTTGACCTATGTTTACTGCCAGGAAAACATCCTTTACATGCTGGCCAAGTGCACAACCTTTGCACACTCCTTTCTTCTCAGCCTTGAAGATTGGCAATGCCCACACCATGTTTTTCAAGATTGGCAACATTAATTAGTGCAAGTGACCTAGTCTCTTTTGTCAAAGCTCACACATGTTGTCACTATCATACCCTAAAGTTCTTATAGGATTCCCTTGCAATTTAGGATGAGGACTTGTTGATCTTCAAAGTTAGCCATATATGTAGGATCTATCATCACTGAAATTGGAAAGAGATTTTTAGTTAAGCTAGGTACATACAAAACATCATTAACTTAGTAAGCTTAAGGATATCACTTGATGGATCCCACTCTTGCAACTGGATATGTGGCATCATCACCAAGTTCTACTAAAGGTACTCTTGTTAGAGGTTGTATGTTTGCAGGCTCCACTGTCCACATACCAGTCCACATCAAACATGATGTCAGATGACAGGCATGAGATCATTGAGAAGTGTATCTCGAGATTGGATGAAAGCTCATCCACTTGAGCTGATGCTTTTGTACTCTTTACAAGTTGCTTTCCCTTCCCCTTCTTTTGATGACATTGGAAGAGAAGTGCCCAAACATTTGACACTTGAAGCACTTGATGTGGCTCAAGTCCTTCCTTCGCTGGTTACAAGAACCTGGCTTCTCTTTCTTCCATTTTTAACCCTTCTTAGTTCCTCTTTTCTTGTTTCCCTTCTTCGTCTTACTAATGGGGACAACATTCTGCTCCTTCTAGTTGAAGTCATTCCATAGCCTCTTCAAAATGGGAAGTTTTAACTTTTTTTTGGCCTAGATGTCATAGCCAAAAAGTTTCCAAAAAGAACAGGACCTATTTAATGCAATGAGTACTAGCTTTTCACCCTTCACCTCCTCTCAATTGCTGCAAGCTGATCATGGAGATCAATAATCTTCATTAAGTAGGAAACTACAATATCCTTTTACTCATTTGCAGGGATTAAGCTTATTTCTTAGCAATGTCTTTTGTTTGTTGTTCTCACTCTGATAGAGTGACTAGAGCATCAAACATGTACTTTATTGTGGTCTTTTTGGTGATGTGAGGGATCTAATGATCCTTCATAGATTCAAGTATGACTCACTTGACCTTGGCCATCTTCTTTTTATGATTTACTAATTACACAGGTTTGGGAGGCTCTACAACCAGTTTCTCAATGAAGTTAGACAAATCCTACTCCAACAATATCTTTGTGCCTAGAGGCGCTCACCAACCTGGTATGGAAGAGATGTTGTAATGTCGTGTCTTGATATGTAAACATTTTGACTCAGTCAAATTGCATAAAATGGAAATGAAATAAAATTAAAAAAAATAAAAAATAAAAAATAAAATTAATAATTAAAATAAACTTGAGGTAAAATAGTCAATTTATTGTTGGTGGTTTTGACAACCCATGGTTTTGCTAATGGTATTCTTATGTAAGAATAATTTCTCACTCTAGATCCATCTTAACTCCAGATCTATCGAGTGTTGAGAGGGATCAAATCTATTGAGGTGCAAACCTCTTTTAGAGTGAAAAGAAATTTGATCCCGCCAAATGCTTGGAAGATATGTAGTTAAGATGGATGCAGGCTGGTTACCTGAGACTTCCCTGGGATGAAGTTAAGAGGGACCTTCCAATCTATCCATGTATTTGAGATTGACTGTAGCCATACTACTGCATTGGAATATCGCCTAAACGAAAGTTAAGACAGATCAACAGCCTAACAAAGAACCCGACAACTTGAAACTTCACTGTGCTTTTCTCAAGCATGGATCACAGCATCCGATCCCTGGAGCCTCCTAACAGCTCCCTTTCATAGGTAGCAGTCCTACTATCTATTCAAGGATTTTTAAAATGTTTCAACAAACCTTTCTTCGATACCATTATGAATTTTTGTCTAACTCATTGTAAACAGATTCTTCTTCTAGTGGAAACTAACACTGTCTAAATTTAAAGGCTAATCAAAACTGCAATCTGAATCTCACTAAAATCTACAAACACAGTTGGAATACATACATTGGAACACACAGATCAATGTCAAAAACACCTGTTACTGCTATTCCAATACTGCTGAATAAAAATCCGCTAGAAAGGATTTTGTGTAAGAACTGAAACTAACCCTATTAAAGATCCATACTCTCACTCTTTCTTATAAGTGACACCTAGGGTTTATAAAAATAGATATATTACTTAGATCTCTGGATCTGTTCTCTATCTAACTGATAAAAAATGAATTCAGAAAGACTGAAAAATAAAACAGAACTGACTCATCTAACTTTAGCACTTTATCTTTAACTTGAAGTATAATGATAAAATTATCTTATTCTTTTTATGGCTGGTCCATACATGCATGTGTGTGCCCTTATTGCTGGAATAGTAAAATTTGTGATGTGCTCCTACTATCTATTTATTGCTGCATTCTCACCAACAGATCATTATGCTGTTTGGAATTTAATGCTACATGGATTTGTGTAATGCTGCTGTAATATAAGGTGCCCAGATCTGCCATGTGTGCTCCAACCTAGTAGAAGATGATCTGGGGTACACTATCTAACAATAATGAGCCAACAAACACTGGTATTTTTTTAAATGCCACTGTGGGCTACTAGCTTTTAGAGTATTGTTAGGGAAATAAGCTCGGTGTAGTTATTTGATCCTCACCTAAATCTGTTTTAAATCTGATACAGTGAGAGTTATTGAGATAGAGAACACGTATGGCTTCCCTTTTTTGGGGGGTACCTTGACTAGCTCCATCAAAGTAATCCCCATGTTCCAGATTTGTCCATAGGAGCACGAATCAACTTTTTCTGTGTTGGGGTTGATGAAAAAGCTTTGAAGTTTGAGAAGATTGACTGACCTTGGAAGGCACATTGAAAGAGTTATATACCTGTCTTCAAAGATTTCAACATTTCTATCTTTCTAGATTCCCCATGATACTATTAGAGGAAGGCCTTTGAGGACTGAGTTTTGCTACCACTTTTTAGAGCACTCTTCAGCATAACCTCCTTCTCCACAGTCCTTTATCCTTGTCAAACCATCCAGATTTCCTTTATTAAGGACAGAATATCAGTAAGTGATCTATGTTCTTTTCAACTCTTTTACACATGATACATTTGCTTGGACTTGATCCATTTCTTCTCTTAAGAACTTCCTATGTGGGTGCTCTATTTAAGATTTCCAACTGCATGTAAATAATGAACTTTTGAAAGGTTCTTATCCAGATGCGCTTCCACCATGAGAGTGTGCATTCTGGTCTGTCCAGGGTACACGATTCTTATCCTAACTTTGGAGTGTAAATCCCCAAGGCTAGATTTTAGACCAGACATGTTCATCATCAGAGTCTTTTATATAGGCATGGAACACTTTTGATTTGTTTATAAATCCTTTTGATTGAATATTTTCTTGGCCTTTGAGTCGTCTCTCTGTTCAACACTATTCCAATCCTACTGGCAAATGGAGGAGTTTCCTGGTCTAGCTGCCTGGTCTAGATTGAAGAGAGTTTACCACTGCTTCTGGCAGCTTGTACTCAGCTCCACTGCTTATCCATGGGTCTATACTGATCTTCACCTTAGCCTCATTGCAAACCTTCCATGCCAGCAATCTGCCTATTAAAGGGAATGTTATAGTCAGTACTTTCAATAATATGGATGCATTGTTGATTGACTTGTTTGGGTTTCCAATCCAGTCTTCTGCTGAATTGGGCTCAATATATCTCTGAATGTGAATCTGATTCCAGAGGTCCTCTTTTGATATTAGTCTCCACATACACTTGGCTTTTAGGGCTTTCCCGAAGGAATGATATTCGATATGTAATGCATGTGGGCTTTTTTGTATACCTTTGTTTTCTTAGCAAAATATAGTCTTATATTATAAAAAACAGATCAAGTACTGTAATTGCTTTCTCTTTGCATCCATGCTAGAAGAGCCAACATATCAGATTGGGCATCATATTTGGAATGTCTCATGTCATTCTAAGGACAAAATCCACAACAGTGATAAGATTCAATGTTTGCTTTTATTTTTATTGTGCTCTTTCCAGCTTTGTGGCTAGAATGTGTTGTAGGTCCAATTGAATCTGTATTGAGTTCAACCTGATTGTACAATGTATTTTTCTGACTTTCTACAAACGTGTTGTTTATATCTAGTATAAGCATATGGGGGATAGACTCATGGAGTACTAGGCTTGTGCAGTTACATCCTGTAATTAATCTATTAAGATTGGTTCTGGTCTCCTTAAGTCCATATCCAGATGGGTCATGAGGGGAATGCAGAAGTTGATTTTGTATTCTTATCGGCACTGGGTCATAGATCCCACGATCCTTCATTTAATGTCTAGTTTTTGTCAATAATTAGGTTTTGTTCTTTAGATACTCCAGTCTTTAGTTTTAACTTTTAATGTTTAGTGTTCTTTTATGGTGATTATTTTTTAGTATTTAGATCCTGTAATGATCCTTCTACTATGATTGGTTCTTTTTAAATTCTTTTCTAAATCCTTTTCTAAATCCTTTTCTAAATCCTTGATGTCAAAGGAACACAATTTCGTTATCGAGTCAGGCAAGTCTTTGTTCATTGGAATTAAAAACATTTTACGGAAATGAGAGTGCTACCAGGAAAAAATTTAGATAATATAGTTCTGTAGTTTGATGCTACAACAAATTTTGTTTGTGCTGTCACTGCCTTGTTTGGTTATTGGTATCAATTCTACTTTGGTACTGCATTTAGATACTTCAAGCTACATCATTTCCACATAAGATTGATAGGAATTCGACTATGTAGTGATTATAAAAAACACTGCTGTTTATCTATCCTATTTTAGTACTACCACAGGACTTGCAATTGTGCTAAACATAAAATACGAAATAGTTAAAATTTTGATCCATTTTTTGCTTTTGTAAGAAAACAATAGTTTATTTTAACCAGCGTTCCATGAGGATGTGTCCCCTATGGTGGGGTGCACATATCCACGCTTCCCACACTTAGAATGTATTAATACTTATAAGTATCTTAGACATGTATTTGTGTGAAAATAAATTGAATTGGTTTATGTTTAAGGACAAGGCATCCAAGGCGAGGTTAACCATGACAAAAGTCACTCATCGTAGTGGCCAGAAAGGTTTAAAAGCACTGATAACAACCTTTGTAAGTATATTAAACATGTGATATTTTTTTAATAAATTTTGTACTAGAAGAAAGTCATTGTTATCTAATTTCTCCCTATTTACTGATTGATAGGAACTAAAATATGGAAGACCTCCAAATCATTTGGAAAAGGAGGTGCTGCAGCAAAAGAGATGGGTTGAATTTGTTGTTTGGATGGACTCTATGGTATGTAATCTTAGTTGGATTTCCAATATACTTTTAAACCATATTTTCATTTTATTTTTTAGTACTATTAGATATTATATCTTACCTCATTTTATGGTTAACATTGTATAACAAAAACATGTGTTGTGTTATGTAATTAATACTAACATGTAATATTGATTTTTTTTGTCAGAATGCTATAGGTAATGATTTCCAAGACGATGATCCAAATTATGTTCAACATATATCAGGAGATGATGAGGATGAGGATGAGGATGATGGTGGTGAAGGAGGAGATGATGATCATAGTTGCGGTGTTGGTGATGATGTGGATCAGAGTAATGAGGATGGTCAAGATGATCATGAGGATGATCTTGGTGGTGGTAGCTAGGCATGCACATGCATTGTTTTTTATGAAGAAATTATTGTGTAGAATGACATTGTTATGTTTAGATGGGTGTTGTGAATTTACCCTATATCAATGAGACATTTTGATTTTGTAATCATACGATGAGTTTGATTTATGTATGTTGTTAATTTATCGTAGAATAACGATATTCATGAAATATTTTGATTTGTTAATCATATTTGAATTTTACTTGTTTTGATTAAAAATAATACTGATTTTATTAGTATTATGTTGTTATTTTATACATTTTTTGAAAATTGTTAATGACACATTGTTATTTTTTTGGATGGATGTTGTCAATTTCTCTTAAATTTCTTTACAAATGATTTTTAATTGTGATATCTGCTTTAATGATATTTAGAAACTATCATATATTTCACTATGAATCTATAAAGGGGGTCATATATGTAAAGAAAAATATACTCTATATAAGAAGTCAAATGCGGATGTAACCATGGATGAAAAATTGAAAGTAAAATTGGATGTTAAACTAGGAATTAATACAAAATGCAAACAATTGACATACAAAGTGTTTTAAATTAGAAGTGAAAAATTGTGCAATAGTTGACACAAAGAAGGGAACAAAACATGGCATACAAAAGGATATCAAATTGGGCAAAAACAAGGACACATAAATGGGCACCAAATTAGATGCAAAAAAAGACAACAACTAGATGTAAAATGAGATGCATAGTTGAGCATTAAAAAGAAGCAAAAAACGTTACAAATTAATATGCCAAATGATGATGCAAATAATGGTGTAAATTTGGGATGCAAACTTGGGTGCAAAAAAGGAAAAAAAAAAGATGTAAGAAAAGACATAAAACAAGATGCAAAATGGGGCTGAAAAAAGGTGAAACCAAGAATGCCATATTGGATGTAAAAAATGATTCCTAATCACATGCAAATTTAGGCTCAAACTCAGACACAAAATTATATGCAAATGTGGACACAAAATGAGGCAAAAAAAGATGCAAATTTGGATGGTGAAAACGATGTAAAACTAGACACCAAAAAAATGCAAAATTGGATGAAAAAGTCGGTGTAAATAATGGTGCAACATTGGACACAAGTAGACACAAAAAAATGGTGCAAAAGGGGGCATAAAATAGCTTAAAATTGGATGCAAAACTTGGTGCAAAAACAAATGCAAAAGTAGACGTAAAAAATGGCTCTAAATTGAATGTACCATTAGACACAAAATAAGATGCAAAGCTGGACACAACACATGACTCAACATAAGATGCAAATATAAATGCAAATTTGGATGCTCAAAATGATGTAACATTAGATGCAAGAGATGGTGTTAAAAATGATGCAAAATTGGATGAAACAAATGATGCAAAATATGGTGCAAAATGAGATGGGAAAAATGGAGACAAATCAAACGTAAATGTGGATGTAAAAAATGGTCCAAAAAAAGATGCAAAAATGGGCACAAAAATGGATGCAAAATTTGGTGCTAAATCAAATTCAACACATGGTGCAAAGATAGGCACCAAAGCTGGTGCAAAAATAGAAGCAAAAACTAGTGTAAGACTAGATACAAAACCTGGCGTAAGATTAGATGCAAAAACTGACACAAAATGGATGCATAAAAAGACGTTAAATTGGATTCAAAATACAGTGTAAACTTGATGCAAATGATGGTGCAAATATGGAAGCAAAGAATGACACAAAATAGGAAGCAAAAGAGAATGAAAAATAGATGCAAAAAAAGACACAAAACTAGAAGCAAAACCTGTCATAAAATAAGATGCAAATCTTGGTTCAAAATTTGACGCAAAAAATGATGCATAGTTTGGTGTAAAAAATGATGCAAAATCTAGCGTGAAAAAGGATACAAAATCAGGTGCAAAAAAGGACGCTTTAAAAATTGTACAATAGAGCCAGATTTAGCGCCAGGTTGCTCATCACAATTACAAAAAAAATGCACTAAAATCTGGCGCTAAATCTGGCGCAAATCGTTGGTTTTGTTGTAGTGATCCAATCCAAAGTAACTCTTTTTAGATTTCAAAGGAAAATATTACCAAGTTCCCTTTCCATTCCCAGTGTTAAGATACTATGAGGAGTCAGAAAAAAAATAAGCCACTGCATATAAAGCTTACATTAGAAAAATCTTATGTTCTCTTAAAAATTTATCAAAGCTTCTAACTGCAGAACTACATGATCATAATTGCATGTAGAGCTCTGAGAAAAAGAATCATACATGAATATAATGATGATGTAGAAACAACATAACTTACAATTATCCATGAAAACACATTAAATAATGTGTAATAAGAAACAAATTGAACAATGCATCTATGGGTGGTTTACCGCATATGATCTCCACCAAAACCACTGCGAAACTATACAAATCACTCTTATCGGTCAACCTTTTTGTGCTAAAATATCTGTTAAGAGAGGATAGAGCAAAGGGTTAGATAAGAATAGTAACAGTTCCTTTAGAATCAATAATATTGCAAAGCGAGTGTAAGTTATGTCACACCGATTATATAAACCATTTCTTGCTAAAAACTCCTTATTGTTAATTCGGGTTACTTGATCAAGCATTTACTCTTTAATTGTGGGATTGAGTTAAAGGTTAATGATTGTATACATTATTATGCTACAATTTCGTTTGATTAAGATATACAGTTGATGTGCAATACATAATTCATTAATCTGCACTAATAACTAACTGAAAAATCAACATTGGACTAAAAATGTTCCAACAATTCATCATCATATAACAACTCTAAGAAAGAATCAACATCTAATCTGCCCTAGTCTCACTCAAACTAAATGAAAAACTTAGGATTTAGAATCAAGGGTAGGGAAACCCCCTTAGGCCAGGAAATCACACACTTACACTTGGAAGTGAGGGACAAAGATACCAAGGTGACAGTGGGTGGCATTCTTTATAATTTCCTTATGTTCTCCCCTGATGCAAATGGGACTCTTTACTTAGGGATAACCCAAGTGGTAACAAGCAGTTTGTTTGATAATTGATCAACCTGTTATTTCATAAAACTTTAATCATGGAAACTGCTTACAAGAATTTCAACTGTGTACAATCTACTTGCCATGCTTTTTAACATCTCATATTGATGACAGAGGGAGTGAAAATCCTTGGGGCCACATATTCCTGGAAGCTAATCAATAGAGGCTAGACATGTCATTTCAATGAATCAAACCTAAGTGGCAGAGTTCACAACTCACCTCAACCACTCCATCTACCCTTACTTGCTTATATAAATATGAATATTTTGATAATAACTAATCTAGATGGTTAGTTCAATAGTTAGGGATTCTGTTACTAAAAGTAATACTTTAGATGTTCTTGAGGTTCGACTCTCTTAATAAACTGGCTAGAAGTGATCCCTTTAAATGTATCTGCCCAAATATTTTCTTGAATTTTTAGATTTAGTAAAATAGAATGAAAACATTTAATTATACTTTCCAGACAATCATAGCTAAAAGCATCATGTCATGTGGTATACTATAACCATTGGGCATAAGCTATTTGCAAACTAGAGTATCATAGGTAAAATCATCATGTCACATGGTATATTGAAACCATTGGGCATAAGCTATTTGCTAATAATAACTGTAAAATTAGGACTGAAAAAAGCTTACCTGAGGATGACACGGGAGGCCAAAAAGAGGATGCGCAACGCCACCAAAGTTTCTAAACTTCCACCCTAAAAATTTCACAATGTGTCTCTATAGGAACTGCTGAATACGTAGCCCATCCGATTGACCACGATAAATGCAAAACATGCTTAGTTGCAAGCAAACCCCATCTCGCCCTCAATATCAAGAATTTATACAACCATTAGTAGATTATGATTGGATTCCTTACATTTTCTAGATGAAGGTAGGTTGCTACTTTTCAGATATGCTGCAATCACAACTTTATTACATATATTTGTTGAGGTAACAATTGGTTCTACATGCTACCATGTCATTTCACGCCTTTATTGTGCTCCTTTTGCCTTTTCTTCCTCTTCATGAAACTCACTTTGGCAGTCCTGAAATTTTTTTCTATCCATTTCCATAAAACATTTTTCTTACGAACAACCTAATTTCAATCCTTCTTTGTATTTATTTCCAAAGAGGGAAAAATAAGTGGCGAAATGACATATTTGTGTTAGCCAAAAAAACTTACAACAGCGAAATCAAAAACTAAAAAACATAATGTGATCTTCATAGTGAGAATTATTGAGGAAATGCTCAATTGGCCGAAACAAAGAACCTGGTAGTGGGAACTATTGAGGCAATGTTCAATTGTCCAAAATAGGGAAACCATGTACCTCTAAAATTAAGCTGCTTGGGCAGCTTCCAGAACTTCTTTGAACTCTCCTGCTTAATTTTTTATGACTAAGACAGTACTCGATTAATGCATCATGATTTTGTTTCAAATGTAGGGAAACCTCCTTAGGCTAGAAAATATTTTCTTGAATTTTTAGATTTAGTAAAATAGACTAAAAACATTTAATTATACTTTCCATAGTATCATAGCTAACTGCATCATGTCGCATCACATAATGAAACCATTGGACATAAGCTATTTGTGAACCGGAGTATCATAGCTAAAAACATCATGTCACATGGTATAACGAAATCATAGGGCATAAGAGATTCACGTACAATAATTGTAAAATTAGGACCAAAAATAGCTCACTTGAGGTTGACACAGGAGGCCAAAAAGAGGCTTCACAAGTTTCTAAACTTTCACCATGATAATTTCGCAATGCGTCTCTGTAGGCACCATTGAATATGTATCCCATCTGAGCGATGATGATAGATGCAACAAATGGTTAGCTATAAGAAACCCAATCCCACCCTGAATATCAAGAATTTATACAACTGTTAGCAGATGATGATTGGATTCCTTAAATTGTCTGGATGAAGGTAGGTTGATACTTGTTAGATATGCTACAATCACAACTTTATTACATATATCTATTGAAGTAACAACTGCTTCTACATTCTTCCATGTCATTTCACGGCTTTATTGTGCTCCTTTTGCCTTTTCTTCCTCTTCATGAAACTCACTCTGGAAGTCCTAAAAAAAATTTCTATCCATTTCCATATAAAAATTTTCTTATGAACAACCTAATTGCAATGCTTCTTTGTGTTGGAAATAATATTGAGAGGGGGGGTGAATCAATATTATCAAGTCAATAAAATTTTTTCATTTCCATACTCTTAGTCATATATGCTGCTTCACTTATGATTCAGTTAATTGATCTTCAATGAGTGCATTAGAACATTATCAACCATATTAACAGTAAATAGGTGCAGTAAAATAGAACAGATCATCACACATAAGCCACACTCATGAACACCATGATATAAGGTGGAAACCCAATGTGGGAGAAAACCACCTGCTGCAAGTCATCTCAATCTTCTCCTTAATAAGAAAATCCTTTTAAAATATTTCTATACTGGTGCAGTCTTATACCAGTACGCAGGCTTCTACCTATAGAGAGCTACAACCCTCTCTCGTTCTCCAGTATCTCCTGAAAGGGAGCTACAACCCCCATAGTTCTTGTACTAGCCGATCCATTTACTAGTACGCAGGCTGCTACTTGCTACAATGCTCCAAAGTTTTCAACTGCTACTAGAAGGGAGCTACCACCCCCTTAGCTCTTGTATTGGCTAAGATACTAGTACGTAGGTGTTGGCCTATAATATTCTCTCCTTAGTGTACCACGTTTCATACATTTTCAGACTGGATACACCTGAAGCACAACACATAATCTGAAAGGCCATGTTTCATCCTATTTTCATACTGGACTCATTATATCATTGAAGCACATAATCAATCAATGTTCTGAATCATCCAATCACCAGATCAATACATATACAAGGATAATATGTGTGTTAGCAATTAGATCTAGTCCATCAAATCATATAAAGGATAAGTCATTATGAACATAATCAATCAATCAATCACTTCTCAGAATGTTGTTATCAGAACACAGTACCAGTAACTAGACATCACTTCAGATCCCAGAACACTGTAATAATAGATAGGAGCAGCTAAATAGATTTCATGAAATGTCCGTAACTTCATCGATAGAAAACCTGCGTACATCCGCACCTTCTCCTGCTGCTTTCCTACGCACCTCCGCACCATAGTCTATGGCTTTTCTGTGAACCTCCGCACCTGTGGTGCTTCTAGGCTTGTGAACCTCCGCACCTATTACTTGTCTGCACTTGTGGTCCTGCAGGTATAGACAATTTTCCAGACTTCAGGAATACTCCAGATTATCAAATCTACAGAACTGATCATGCGCCGAGGAGATCTCAACCCATCAGTAGATCCGACTAGTAATCCTCATGTTTCTCCTTGATTTAGATTCAATAATTTCTCTCCAACTGATCAACAGTATTTCAGATCTAGCTTTTCTTAAGATATTCAACACATCAGTGCACAACCAAATGATCTCCTTTCCTTTTTATAGACAAGGCCTTTACTCAAACCATGGTCCAAAACCATAGGTATTCAATACTAGGAACCTAATACCTTGGATCAATACTTTATATGCAAAACCATGGACCAAAACCATAGGATCAAACATGTCAGGCTAAATACCATGGACCACCATAGGATTTCCCACGTGCGTGCGCTTTTCTCTGCATGAAAGTGCGTGTACTGGGGTTCTGCACCTTTTGCACAGTATACCTGCGAACATGACTGCACTTTATGAATGGTGTGCCTGCGGGTCCACACCTTTTGAATGGTGTACCTGCGAACCCCTTATTTTCTTCCATTCTGAGAGGTTGATCATCAATCTTTGCTACTGGCCTCTTGCACTATGATCTGTCACCTGTATGAGTTTCCATCAAGGACAACACTTGTCTCATAATGCCAACAATCTCCCCTTTTGGACTTGATGACTAAGCTAACTTGTCATAATAAGGACTGTCGTTTGATTCCTTTGTGCTGTCATGTATTCTATCACATCTGATATCTCTTCTTGTAGATTCATCTGATTATATATAATTTAGATCTTATTTTATGAGTGGGTTGCCATAAAGTACAACACATGCATCATAAGGCCAAAATTCTCCCCCTTTGGACTTGATGGCAACAACACCAAATCACTCTCCCCCTTTGACATCAAGGGCAAAGGGCAGACCAAGATATGTTCTTTCCTTGATATACATTCCACTGTCCATACTCCCCCTGAATACCAGCTGAAATCTCTGAATGAGCTCCCCCTTTGTATATGCCATGGTGCACCAATCTGTCCATGTTCCTTCTGAGTACATGTTGAAATCTTTGCTCTGCTGAGGTGAGCTGTTCATGCTCCCCCTGAATGTAAGCAAGGTCAGCAAAAGATGTTCTATAAGAAAGAACATGACTCTATACATCATAAGTGACCTTCCTATCACCAAAGACTCATACATACATCTCTCTCCTACCAAAATGGGAATATACCAATAGTTTATACATGATAACACAAGAGTATAACATCATTCATCCCAGGCATAGTGGGGAAACCAACATAGGCCGTTACATGACGTTGATAATGACTGAAATATTTCATCATCCTTCGTATGCATAGAGGGGGTACAAATTTCATCATATGATCCAAAGAGATCTCATCAAATGACTACAATAGATAGAGACACACTATTACATCATGAGTCTTGATATGACCTTTACATCGAATGATATACATGACATTTATAACAGAGACCAAACATCTAAATAAGA
Source organism: Pinus tabuliformis (assembly GCA_031772625.1). NCBI lineage: Eukaryota > Viridiplantae > Streptophyta > Pinopsida > Pinales > Pinaceae > Pinus > Pinus tabuliformis. Next base: position 1,001,658,624 of record CM062820.1, read on the forward strand.
TCATGGTAGACATTAGCAACGACACTGTATGATCTACTCCATAGCATCTGTCAACAGCAACTAGACCAGCAACTTGTATTAGTGTATAAATCATCAAGGTATGTCCGCATCAACTCATCCTTTTGAACAAAATTCTGTATATACAGAATCATTCACATTCTATCATATGTGAAAAACACCATAGCCATCCAGATCTGCATGAACCAAGTATCATCAATTTTGAATATCTGAAGCAACCTGTCATCATATAGGTAATAACTCATCATCATCATGTCTCCAACAATGCAACTTTGAATAATCATCCATGTATCCAGCACTATGTATCTTGAGCTCAAGATCATTTGTCAAGACTTCTTGATATCATCAGCAACCAACAATCCTCATCCATATGTGTGCCAAGAATAATAGGAATCCTGCATCATAACTGTAATATATGATCTTTATGCATATGATGACAACAGCATATGAGTGACTCATCATCAAGTAAAGAAGATGTGAATTCAAGCTATGTACTTCTCTTATCCTTATGAAGATCACCATGTAAGCACCATATATGTATCATCAGAGAATCAACCACAAATCTGATCTAAATATCAACTATGTAACCCCAAGAATCATCTGGACAACTCACAACCATATCATAGCAAGATGAATCATTTAGCCATATAAGCATCATCACCAAGGACCATAATGCCAACAATGCATTATTAAAAGCATAAACTCCCCCTGAACTTGTGCCATCTATTTACTGATCATTCAGCAAGAATTATTAGGATCAAACAGTTCTGAACATCTTACAAGTATATAAACACATCATCAGTAGATTGTAACAAATAATGGACCGAATCGTAACCGATCCTTTTCTTGAACCTGTCTCTACTGCCTTTCCTCAAACAAACATATACACGCCTGTGCAGTAACCAACTTGCATATATATGTGTCTTGCCTTTATCAAACTTGCATATGAGATTTAGGACACTGCAATTTTACACTTTCAACTCCCCCTGAGTCTGTTATATCTCTGTTGTGCTGTGTCTGAGTATATTGTGCTGTGCCACATCTTTCTGACTGTACTTCCTTCTTCTTCCATATCTTTAAGTTTGATGATGTTTTCTTCTTTTGATATGGTGCCCATTATTTGTTCCTGCATTCCTTAGCTATATGTCCAAGCTTGTTACATGCATAAAATCTTACATGTCTCATATTCCTTCTATAGCAATCAATAGCTCTGTGACCAAACATATCGCAAGCAAAGCAATATCCATTAAAGTACCTGGAACGAGATAATATTTTTGTGTGATGGTCTTGAACCATTCTTCTTCTGCATCTAGCTGCAACATGTACAATATTATGACATATGTAACATTCAACATTATTCATTGGAGGAGTAAAAGATTTTCTTTGAAGAATTTCTTTCCTTGGATGTTGATGAGGTTGACTTTTCATCTCCTTGTTGAGCATTTCAGATTTTTCCTTAGAGTCCCTTGTCTTACTTTGTGAACTAGATTCACCTTCAATAGATTCATGAAAACCAAGACCAGATTTGATAGCAGGAGACCTTTGACTATTAAGAATATCATCCAAGACTTTAGTACTATCTTGAAATCGTAAGAGCTTATCCTTTTCGTCTAATTTACCTCTCAAGATATTTACCTCAACCTGAAGTTGTTCTTCCTTTTCCAGACATTGCTTCTTCAAAGTTTCTTCAGATTTTCTTCCTTCTTCCATTTGTTTCCTTGGTTTGAGAATCTCCTTTTCTTTTTCTTCATTCAGATCCTGCTGCATTTAACGAATTCTGAAGGCACATTCTAGCTGAGATTTTAAGCTGATAACTTGGTTTTCCTGTCTCTCAATAGCTAGGAGTAGATCTTTATTCTACTTCTTTGATTCTTCAAGTTCTTCCTTTAGTGAGAGGATCGTAGCTTCAAGCCCTTCATAATAAATGGATCTATCTCTAAGTTTCTTGATTGTTGTGCTCTTTTCATTGACTTCATTTCTTAGAGATGTTACTTCATCCTGCAAATTTTGATATTTGTCCTTGAATAACTTCCTTACCTTGCTTCCTTCCTCTAGTTGAGCCTTTAGTTTGGTAGCTACTTCTTTGTAGGCACATTCCCTTTTGTTCAATAGATCTTGTTGATCTCTGATTTTGTCAGTCAAGATTTTAAGTTCTTCCTCTATTTGATATCTTTCTTGCTCACCCATAAGAGCACATTCAGTTGTTTCTTTATCACGTACATCACCTTCAAATGGATAGATAGCTGGGACATCAGAGGATAACAAATTCATACCTGATAGTTCATCTTCATTCTGAAATGATTCTGAATCTGATTCTAAATCTCAAGTGCTTCTTCCACATAATCCCCAATCGATTCTCCCACTGTCATAGTTCTTCTGAGATGTCTTCTTCTACTTAGGTGCTTTCTTCTTAAGCTTCTTTCCCATTTGTAAGGACTCTGGACACCACATATCTCCACAATGGTATGATACTGTCCACTTTGGGCCTAAGCCCTCATGGATTTGTTTTTGGGCTTTACCCCAAAAGGCCTTATACCAATGGAGATATTTGTCCATCCTTATATACCCATGATCCTCCCCACTTCTAGTCAATGTGGGACTTTGGTCGTATACCCAACAATCCTCCCCTCGAACGAAGGACCATCGAGCCTCCCCTCAAATGATTATCCATCCGTCCACTCTCGACCAACTAGGATTCTCCGCTCCAATGCATTGGAAGCACACGCCTTACATCGAAGCACCACCTGCCTCGAGAGCTTGCTCTAACCGAGCTCATCTACAGATCCCATTGTGATATTACCAGGGCTCACCACCTTCATTCGGCATTCCGAGGATTCATCCACCTGGCTAGCTTTGAATCCGGCTCTGATATCACTTGTAAGGACTTTGGACACCACATATCTCCACAATGGTATGATATTGTCCACTTTGGGCCTAAGCCCTCATGGATTTGTTTTTGGGCTTTACCCCAAAAGGCCTCATACCAATGGAAATATTTGTCCATCCTTATATACCCATGATCCTCCCCACTTCTAGTCAATGTGGGACTTTGGTCGTATACCCAACACCATTGTTCCACTAATCTCCTTCAAGCGATCAAGCTTCTACCAAAGGACCTGCTCTGAAACCAATTGTCGGAAATAATACTGAGAGGGGGGGTGAATCAGTAGTATCAAGTCATTAAAACTTTTTCATTTCCATACTCTGAGTCATATATGTTGCTTCACTTATGATTCAGTTAATTGATCTTCAATGAGTGCATTAGAACCTTATCAACCATATTAACAGTAAACAAGTGCAGTAAAATAGAACAAATCATCACACATAAGCCACACACATGAACACTTTGATATAAGGTGGAAACCCAATGTGGGAGAAAACCACCTGCTGCAAGTCATCTCAATCTTCTTCTTAATAAGAAAATCCTTTTACAATATTTCTGTACTGGTGCAGTCTTATACCAATACACAGGCTTCTACTTGCAGAGAGCTACAACCATCTCTCATTCTCCAGTCTCTCTTGGAAGGGAGCTACAACCCCCATAGTTCTTGTACTAGCCGATCCATTTACTAGTATGCAGGCTGCTACCTGCTACAATGCTCCAAAGTTTTCAACTGCTACTAGAAGGGAGCTACCACCCCCTTAGCTCTTGCATTGGCTAAAATACTAGTATGTAGGTGCCGACCTACAATATTCTCTCCTCCAGGTACCACGTTTCATAAATTTTCAGATTGGATACACCTGAAGCACAACACATAATCTGAAAGGCCACGTTTCATCCTATTTTCATACTGGACCCATTATATCATTGAAGCACATAATCAATCAATCTTATGAATCACACAATCACCAGATCAATACATATACAAGGATAATATGTGTGCTAGCAATCAGATCTAGTCCATCAGGTCATATAAAGGATAAGTCATTATGAACATAATCAATCAATCAATCACTTCTCAGAATGTTGTTATCAGAAAACAGTACAATAACCAGATATCACTTCAGATCCCAGAACACTGCAATAATAGACAGGAGCAGCTAAATAGATTTCATGAAAAGTCAACAACTTCACCAATAGAAAAGCTACGTACATCTGCACCTTCTCCTGCTGCTTGCCTGTGCACCTCCGCACCTGAGTCTACGACTTGCCTGCGAACCTCTACACCTGTGGTGCTTCTGGGCCTGCGAACCTCCGCACCCGTTCCTTGTCTACACTTCCAATCCTACGGGTATAGACAATTTTCCAGACTTCAGGAATACCCCAGAATATCAGATCTATAGATCTGATCATGCGTCGAGGAGATCTCAATCCATTAGTAGATCCGACTTGTAATCCTCATGCTTCTCCTTGATTTAGATTTAATAATTTCTCTCCAACTGATCAACAATATTTCAGATCTAGCCTTTCTTAAGATATTCAACACATCAGTGCATAGCCAAATGATCTCCTTTCCTTTTTATAGACAAGGCCTTTACTCAGACCATGGTCCGAAACCATAGGTATTCAATACTAGGAACCCAATACCTTGGATCAATACTCTAGATGCAAAACCACAGACCAAAACCATAGGATCAAACATGTCGGGCTAAATACCATGGACCACCATAGGATTTCCCACGTGCGTGCGCTTTTCCCTCCATGAAAGTGCGTGTACTGGGGGTCTGCACCTTTTGCACAGTATACCTGTGAACATGACCATACTTTGTGAATGGTGTGCCTGTGGGTCTGCACGTTTTGAATGGTGTACCTGTGAACCCCTTATTTTCTTCCATTCTGAGAGGCTGATCACCAATCTTTGCTACTGGCCTGTTGCACTATGATCTGTCACCTGTATGAGTTGCCATCAAGGACAACACTTGTTTCATAATGCTAACAATCTCCCCCTTTGGACTTTATGGCTATGCTAACTTGTCATAATAAGGACTGTCATTTGGTTCCTTTGCGCTGTCATGTATTCTATCACATCTGATATCTCTTCTTGTAGATTCATCTAATTATATATAATTGAGATGTTCTTCTATGAGTGGGTTGCCATCAAGTACAACACAAGCATCATAATGCCAACACTTTGTATTTATTTCTAAAGAGGGAAAAATAAGTGGCGAAATGACATATTTGTGTTATCCAATCAAACTTAAAACAATCAAATAAAAAAATAAAACATATAATGTGATCTTCGTAGAGGGAATTATTGACAAAATGTTCAATTGGATGAAACATGAGAACGTGGTAGTGGGAACTATTGAGGCAATGCTCAATTGTCCAAAACATGGGAACCATGCACCTTTGAAATTAAGCTGCATGGTAGCTTCTGAAACTTCTTTGAACTCTCCTACTTAATTTTTTGTGACTAAGCTAGTACTCGACTAATGCATCATGATTTTGTTTCAAAGGTGGGGAAACCCCCTTAGGCTAGATAATATTTTCTTGAATTTTAGATTTAGTAAAATATAATAAAAGCATTTAATTATACCCTCCATAGTATCATAGCAAACAACATCATCTCACATGGCATACTAAAACCATTGGGCATATGCTATTTGTGAACCAGAGTATCATAGCTCAAAACATCATGTCACATGGTATAATGAAACTATAGGGCATAAGCAATTTGCGAACAATAATTGTAGAATTAGGACTGAAAATAGTTTACTTGAGGATGACACACGAGGCCAAAAAGAGGCTATGCAACTCCACCAAGGTTGCTAAACTTCCACCTTGAAAATTCTGCAAAGCGCCTCTGTAGGCACCACTAAATACGTTACCCATATGAGAAACCATGATAGATGCAACACCCACTTAGTTGTAAGGAAACCCCTTCCCACCCTGAATATAAATAATTTATACAACTTTTAGCAGGCTAATATGGTAAAAAACTTAATACCAGATTTAATCGGATTAATAAAGATTCAGGTTAAAATAATATTAGGAGCAGAGGTAAAAGCTTAATACTAAGTTCAATAGGCTCGAGTATAAACCACAGTCTTTTAACCATGAAGTGAATCTTGGAGGAACTTCGACAAGACCTTATTCTCAAAATGACTTAACTTGTGGGGAAAGCTTTCCGAAACATGATTCTCGAAATGAATTGCGTTCCTCGGTGCTAGAAGCCCTTGGATTGCAGAACAAATCATGGACCTGCAAGGAGGACAAGAAACAAAGAAATAGTGAGATTAAAGAAAACAAAAACATAATTTTCAGATACCTAATGTGTAGATTACTAAAAGATTGCTAACCCATCAATGAAAATTATGTTTACTCGCACCCTGTGAAACTGAATTTTAGATGATATTTAGGTAGCGGTTGGTAGTAGCAATGGATAGGCAAGACAAAGAGACTGATTCACAACAACGTCGTGGCCAAGAGGTGAGAACTAGCCACCCAGGAGGGAACCCTAGCTAGGTTAGGGTTTTCCAGTCAGATGCACCCAATGGAGCCGTCGAACGAAGTTAAAATAATTTCAAATGGGACTATGGTTATAATACTGCAAATCAAGATTTAGTTGATTTGACAGTTAGTAGCATCTAATGGTTGAAAAACATTTAATCATCTAACAATGCAGCTGACAATCAGGATTATGATAGAAAGGCAGTTGGGGTAGTTATTTTAGAGAGGAATGCCTTACAACGTATTTACAGTTTACTTAATATTTCTCATCACAGTGTGGCCTCAATATTATATTTTAGTCAATATTACTCCTCACCCTTACTAATTTTATAGTTGATTTTGTTTACTTTTAAACTCCAAATATAAAGAAAAATTACAATAAGAAGTGGGCATGTTGAGGGGAAATATTGAGTAAAATGTAATATTATAGTATTATAGTTTACCATATGTAACCTAGTAAAAAGGGGATGGATGTAGCAAAAATATTAGATCAAATTTAATAATTACAGTTTTCATAATACTTGCTTCTTAAATAAGTTATATTCCACATGAATACTATTGATTCTTAAAACCATGAGTTAATACCATGGGTCATTTTATTTTTTTATTATTTAATTTTTGTAGGGTTATTTTTATTTTGTTATTGTGCTGAAAGGCACTCTACAACCCAGTATGGGGGTAGATCTCACCCAGTATGGGTTAGATAAACATGTAAATGTAAATTTAAATATTTAATATGTAATGTTTAACATTTAACATTTTTAATCTATTGTTGACCCTACTTAAAAATTGATATAATTTTTATTATGTATAAACATAATATAAATTTAAAATGTAAAGAGGATTACAACATTTATATGTGATATTGGATTCAGGATAAGAGACTTACCAGATCATGCTAAATAAATTAATAGGCAAGACTCCATTGTTATTCTTAGGAAAGAAAAACCCCCTAAGAATAACATTAGAAACGAAGAGTTTGATGCCCTCAAGTCTTTGAACAAGAACCAAGACATTGTTATCTTGAAGGCTGATAAAGGTGGCACTACCATTATCCTTCACAAGGTTGATTATTGTAAGAAGATGTTGGATCACCTAGAGAACAATGGCTGCTATAAAAAACTTCGCAAAAATGCTTTGAAAATGATTTCTAGAGCAGTTTCCCTTACTATAATATCCAGTAGCTTGGTTGGTTCTTTTAGCCACAAGCTTATTAAGAGCAGCCCCATCTCTCCTAAGATTTATGCACCTCCAAAAGTCCATAAGGAGGGAGTCCCCCTTAGACCCATTGTCAACACCATATGTGGGCCAACATATCTTCTAGCTAAATGTTTAGCTTTGAAGATTAAACCCCTTATTGGCCTCACAAAGTCTTTTGCCAAAGACTCCTTGTCATTTTTGAAGGAGTTAAAGGATATGGGATTTGAACCCAAAGGTAGTCTAGTTAGATTTGATGTAGTCTCCATATACACCAACATCCCTATAAAGGACGCCATGGATGTCACCTTCTGCCTCACTTATCCCAACATTGTGAAATTAGTTGAGTTCTGCCTCACTTCGACTTTTTTTTGTTTCAAAGGTGAGCTCTATGGACAAACATGTGGTGTGGCCATGGGGTCCCCCCTGTCCCCCATTGTTGCTAACCTATTTATTGAATAATTTGAATTTAGATCTTTAGCCTCAGCTATTTTTAAACCTAAACTTTGGAAAATATTTGTAGAGGACACCTACACCATTTGGCAGCACAGTATGGATAAGTCTGATCTCTTCTTCAAGAATCTTAATAAATAATCTAACTCCATAAAGTTCACCATGGAGAAGGAGGTTAATGGATGCATTCCTTTCCTTGACGTCCTTATTTTAAGAAAGATGATGGCTTGTCCTCCCATCAGGTATTTTGAAAGAAGACTCATACTGAGCAGTATCTTCATGGCAGTTCCCATCATTTCTCTGCTCAAAAGCTAGGTGTTCTCTACAATTTAGCTACTTGTGTTCAGAGGGTTTCTGGTGGGGACGATTTTCCCAAGGACAAATCCCATCTCCTGAAGGCTTTTGCCAATAATGGTTATAGTAGGCAACAAGGTCTTAAAGCTTTTCTCAAAGCTAACAAGAGTCCCAAAGTTAAAAAAGACCTTAGCGATCGGATTTCTGGAGTTCACCTCCCCTTCATCTAATGGAAGATTGACAATATTGTGAGAATCTGTTAGAAGCATAATATTCCCTCAAACTTTAGACCCCTTAACACCATTAGAAGTTACTTAAAGTCGGTAAAATACACAGTGGACCCGAAACATATGAAAGGTGTTTATATTGTCCCATGTTCTTGTAGAACATCCTACATTAGTGAAACGAGGAGATCCATGAATCAAATGATTAAGGACCACCTTGCTAATATTAAGCACAATAGAATTCCCTCTTCAGCCTTAGTAGAGCACGCAGAGAAGACAAAACATCATATTTGCATTGAGGAGGCTAAGGTCATTGCGAAGGCTTCTCATTTCCATCACCGTAAATTTAGGGAAGCCATAGAAATTGAGAAGAGGCCTAGTAATCTTAATTGGGGCGATGGATGGAAGATTACTAGTTGTTGGGTTCCTGCCCTTTCCTCCTAGTGTCTTTCCCTTTCTGGTCTAATTCCTTTTCTATTTCTCTTTTCATTCCCCTTTCCACATTTTTGGTTAAGGTGTTTCTCTCGTATTCCGTATATATATATATATATATATATATATATATATATATATATATATATATATATAATTTACATATAAAATTTATTAAATAAATAAATAATAATAAAATATAAATAATAAAAAATGTTTATTTTATTACTATGTTAGATTTTAGTTAAAATCTATCTAATTAATAATATACGCTATTAGTAATTGTTATTATACCCTTTCACCATTAGTTTGAATTCCCTTAAAATAATATCTATTATTTTACGCTTAGTTTTCTTATAATAATAATAATAATAAAGTCCATTCAAACTAACTAAAAATGGTTTCTCAATTTAATATTTTTTCTCTATTTTCCTCGCCCACTGAAATATATAGTCATTCCATTTTAACCTACAACTATTAGTTGTTAGAAGGCCCATCTCCCTATTTAACCTACAACTATGATTTGATTCCTCATCGTGTCCTAATGATGAACCACATAGGTTGGTTCTAAACGCGTCAACCTAATTCTTCTAATGTGATTTTTTCCGAAAATGTTTCAATTTTTCGAGATTACAACACTCAAAAAAGACGTATGGTAAATAAATAAAACCTCTTTTATATTTACTCCATAAACCCTTTTATATCTATGAAATCTCAAAAAATAGGTTTTATTTACGTGAAGCCTATTGGGCAAATACCATTTTAATACCATGGGCCAAATGGCATATTTATAAACCATGTATGTTAAATAAATAAATATAAAAGGGGTATAAAGGGGTATGGTAAATAAATAAAAATTTAAATAAACCATGGTCCAAATTATTATTATAGCATGCAAAAAATATATTGTTAACCTTAATACTAATATTAAAAGAATAGTATTACTATTATCATTAAATCTAATATTCATATTAATATATTAATATTATTAAATTTAATAATTCTGGATTAATACAATACTAAATTTTTTATATTATCATATATATTAATATAGCATGATATATATTATATCAAATATATATGGGAGGGAAGATCAAACAAATAGAGTGATACAAGCGGAGAGATAGGGGTAGTGACAAGTGAGAGATAGAGCTAAACTGAAGGAGAGGGGAGAGGACGAATGAAGAGGGAGATAGAGGGAGAGGAGTGAGAGAGGTAGAGAAGGGTAAGAGAGGGAGAGGGAGAAAAGAAATGGAGGGGGGAGAGAGAAGGAGAGAGGGAGGGAGATAATGAGAGGACTTGAGGGCAACAAGAGAGAGAACTAGAGATGGGGTAAGAGAGAGGGAGGAAGGTGAAAAAGGGAGAGAGAGGAAGGGATGAATAAAGACATAGAGAGTAAGAGGTGGAGAGACAGGGAGTGACAAGGGAGAGATGGACAAAGTGTGTGTGTGTTTGTGGTTGAGATAAAGAGATAAAGAAGGAGACATGGAGATAAGGGTGGAGAAAAGGAGAGAGAAGGATAAAGGGAGGGATATAGTAAGATAATTGAAGAGAGAGAGAGAGAGAGAGATAGAGAGAGAGAGAGAGAGAGAGAATTGGAGGGAAATGAGAGGGAGGGGAGAGAGAGAGAGAGAGATGGGGGAAGAGAAAGAGTGGTAGGATAGAAAGAGAGAGATGAAGGATGAGAGAGAGAAGGAGAGAGGGAGCCAGAGAGGAGGAGAGAGGGAGGGAAGAAGAAATACGTAGAGAGTGAGAAGTGGAGAGAGAGAGGGAGTGACAAGGGAGAGATGGAGAGAGAGTGTATATTTTTGGGGGTGAGAGAAAGAGACAAAGAAGGAGATACAGATAAAAGTTGGGAGAGAAGGAGAGAGGGATGGATATAGTAATAAAGTTGGAGGGTGAAGAGAGAGGATGGAAGAGTGATGATTTCAGAGAGTGGAGAGAGGGAGGGAAAGAGAGATGAAGTTGGAGGGGGAGAGAGAGGTAGGTAACAATAAATATAGAGAGAGAAAGGTGGAGAGAGAGATAGGGAGTGATAGAAATATGGAGAGAGAGGGGGAGAAGTGGGGGAGAGATAGAAAATGGGAAGAGAAGGAGAGGAGGAGGGAGGGATAAATAGATATATTGGAGAAAGAGAGTGTATGTTTTTGGGGTGATATATATATATATATATATATATATATATATATATATATATATATATATATATATATATATATATATATATATATATATATATATATATATATATATATATATATATATATATATATATATATATATATATATATGGAAGGTGAAGAGAGGGAAGAACATAGAGATGGAGAGAGGGAGGGAGGGACATAGAGATTGATAAATATGGAGTGAGAGAGTGTGCATGTTTGGGGAGTTATGATGGAGAGGCAAAGAAGGAGAGATGGAGGTAGGAGAGAGGGAAGAAGTTGTCTTGCCGTAGATGCATTGATTTCAATGTAAATAATTTTTAAACCTATTTGATTGTTTGCACTAAATGTATTGGTTTTCGTGTAGATGGTGATTTCTAATCTTATTTGATTGCTTTCACTAACTGGATTGACTACAATGTAGATGCTCGTTTCTAATCCTATTTTCTTACTTACACTATATGTGTTGATTTGAGTGTAGATGTTTATTTCTAACCCTATTTGATTGCTTGCATTAGATGTAATGATTTCAATGTAGAAGTTGTATTATAATCTTACTTGATTTCTTTCATTAGGTGCATTGATTTGGATGTAGATGTTGATTTCCTATTTGGTGTAATTGGATGTATGATTGTATATTAATTTTAAAGTGATTAGATTAACAATGTGCATTTATTTTTGTGTTATAGTAATTCAACTTATTAATAATGGAGAGCAAGAGAGACAAAGTATGATGTTTACTACAATAGTTCGAGCTAAATATTTAAAAGGTTTATGATTTCAATTGTCCTTTTCATATAATCGATATGAAGAGATGAGAAAACCTAACAAGGGTGACAATAAGAATAGTAAAAGAAAATAATTTGAGATTGATCACAATGAAGACTATTTGTAATTGACTACATTCTTATTATTCACATTTTCTATCATTTAACACTATTACATTGTCACTTTGCATTCAAAATATGTAGTTCATAATTTTTCATCATTAAAGTTAATAACAATATTTATCATCTCAATAAACTGAGGTAACTAAGAAAATTTAAAATTAAAATGACCAGATTAATGTGAGACATATTTAACATATTTAAAATTATTATATTAATATCCTATGTATTTACATATTATTGATAAAATTAATCATATCTTTGATAGATTTTCCTTGACAACTGAAACCAGCCTGGATCCATCTTAACTTTGGATCTAACACACATTGAGAAGGATCAAATTTCTTGAGGTGCAAACCTTTCCTTAAGTTTTTCACTCAAAAAAGATGCTTACACCTTGAGAGATTTGATCCCTCTCGACGCATGATAGATCTAGAGTTAAGTTGGATCTATGCTAGTTTTTATTTTATTTTTACCAAAATAAAATGTTTATATTACATTATGTTACGTTACAAATTTCTAGAATACTATAGGTATGTATTAAATCTCAGCTCAATGAAGGAATTTTGTTATTTTTATTTTAGTTTTACTAAATCAAAATGTTTACATTAAATTATGTTACTTTACACATTTCAAGAATACTATAAGCATTAAATCTCAGGTCAATGAAGGAATTACATGTATCCCTCATAGAAAAAATAGTTTTTATTTTTTATTTTTTTACTTTGTATCATTATATAAATTTTGATTTAAAATAAAGGTGAAAATTGAAGTATTTTATTTCGGGAAACATGAGAAAAATTTCAACTTTGATGACAGATTGACATCTTTACACATCGAGTCATAGAGGGTTGTAGAATATGCCTAGCAATGTAATAAATGCATCAACCAATTAGTGCATTAGATACTCTTACATAGCATGGATTAGGGGATATAACACTCCTCTATTTGTCTAGTTGAAGTTTAGTATGTGGTATATAACACTCATTTACCTTCAACATAAAGCTTAGAAGCATATAATTATTAATTGTCATAAAATCTAACTCGAGGCACTATAAAACATAAATTTACTTGGTTTTCAACATTATTTCTCATTTTGAATAAAATTACATTAACCAAGGAATTTTTTACCAAATACTTGCGTCACTGATCAAATGATACAAAAAGCATTGAATAGTGTCTTTAACATCAAACCTAACAATACAAAAAGCATCAAACAATGTCTTTACTAGCAAACCTCCTTACTTTAAAAATAGTAAACCAGATCACTCATTCGTTGAATATTTCTTTTGAGAGGTGCTTCCTCCTATGCACTACTTCTAATGAACTTTTGAAAAACATGTAACAACTTCTTTACCATCATTTGGATGCTTACCAAAAGTAAGCATAAGACCAACAAAACTCCTTACTTTAAATATAGTAAACCAAATTACTCATTTGTTGAATATTTCTTCCCAAATGTGATTCCTCCTATGCATCACTTCTAATGAACTTTTCAAAATAATCTAACTTCTTTACCATCATCCACATGCTTACCGAGAGTAAGCTTACTCTGTTAAAAATGAGATAATTTGCAATAGAGGAATTCCACTAAAATCAATAAATTTGCTGCGTTCAAAAGGAGATAAAGAATTTGCAAAAAAAAAATTCCACTAAAATCAATAAATTTGCTCTAATAAACTACATATTTATGATGTGAAATAATACATAACATAGATATTTTTAATTAGAAATAGAAAAAGCAATCAATGGCACCCATAATAATACTCTTAAAAAAAAAATCTAATGAGTAAATTATCTAGTCTACCTAATCATTTTATTATCTTAATCATATTAATTTTATGATTTATAATATAATATATAAAAATTCCACAACATCCAAAACTCCAAATCATCTATTTAATTTATATTACAACTTTATTCTCTTGTAAAAAAACATATAATTCGGAAATAATCATGAAAGGACATAGATGACATGGAGATGTTATATAAAGACATACAAAGGCTTACGTTATCCCATACTCGTACCATAGATTTCCAAATTCATAAACAAATAATAATGAACTCAACGATGACTAAATCAAATTTATATGGACTATAAGTTTATTTATCTTTACATTTTTCCTGATTTTATTACATCAATCACCTGCCTCTGCAGGACTCGAACCTGGGTGGGGGGAGTGACAGCCTCCACCCCTACCCTTACACCATGCACGTCATGTGCATATGGACTATAAGTTTATTAATGTAATGATAACCTCACAAAAAAATTATTATCAAAATCATTAATCCATGAAAAGATAAATAAAAACAATTAACTTCCCGGCACACCTGACATATTTTCATACATATTTTACCATTCAAGTTCTGCACACTCGGTTAGATATGGTTTACCATCAAATTTATACACGAGTTACATATCACGTAGATGAACTACTTGTTTTCTACCGAATTAAGGGGTGGAAAAATATAAATAATAACAGATTTGTGTGAGGTAGAGATGGAAATTTATACGAAGAGTTTTTTAAAAAATTGTTTTAATATAAGTTTTATAGCTTAAATTTTTTTATATTATTATATGGATAGGTGTGTTTATTTTGTAATATAGTTTATAGAAATTTAATTTAATTGTAAATAATTATTAAATAGAGAGTAGGGTTTAATTTTTACAGAATATTCAATAATATTTTTGGTAGTATTAAGGAATTAAAGATTTATCTTTAAAGTAGTTATGTTATTTTTGTTTTTTAATTAAGTTAATTAATTAAAAAAATATAATATAAAGAAGTCTCAAATGAAATTAGTTATGGTTTTTTGAGCATGTGGTATTGTTACAACATAGTATTCTAACCAAGCCTATTTAGATTAAGAATCTCCAAAGCAAAGTGGGAATACATTTGCATGGTTAAAATCTTGTTACATGTTTATGTTTATATATATATGTATGTTTGATTTAATATTAATTCTTTTTATAAATAATAATAATAATAATAATAATAATAACTTAAGACAAAGTTATAGTTTAGATTCCACAATGGGGTGAGTAGCGGCCCAAAAGAACCAGTGGGATCCAAGCCTAGTCCACAACACACGATGATCAATGTTAATGAATTAAGGGAGTGGCATGACCACCCCCACACATGCAACTGCATGCATATATATAATACTTGGAGTTTGGCCATTGTAGTAATTCTAATTTGAGATGGGAAGCAAAGTAGGTAAAACTTGAATCTGGTAATTTCTATTTATGTCTGTAAGCCAACATCATGGTTGATTCATCAGTTTCACATGCCAATGGCAAGGAGGACGAGCAACTACATGTGGAGGATTAATTTCATTAAAAAGGCTTCAAAGTTTAGGTGTGGCATCCGGTCCCTCTTTTGTGGGTATGTTAACCACATACATTATACTATCCTTGAAGATTATTCTATGCTTATTTCGCTTCAGAATTCAGAATTCGACTTTTATTCTCAGTGCCTCTCGACTTATTGAAAATTTTCTTTCTATGACATATTGGTTAGGATTATATGGGAGAAAATTTATGTTTTCATGTTGTTCATCCTGCTATCATCCTGAGTATGGCACGAGGAGCATATTTCTATGTTTGTAGCTTAAATGTCAGAGAAAGTAATCTCAGTGGTTGGAATTATGCTCTCTTAAGTCATATCCATGTAACTAAAATCATATTTATGGTTTATTTCTATGGTTAGAAGGACTTAGTTGTGGTATTTGGTTGAATTTTAGTATTTTCCATAATTTCTAGGTCCATTTGCACCTCTTTATTTGCATATGTCAACTTGCTTTTTATATTTTTATCCTTGTAATTGAGGTAGTTCGCCATCCTGAGGGTTCTCCCACCCAGAAGAGGAGCGCGGCTCACTAATTTCTGTTTCATTCAACTAAGTATCACACTATTGTGGTCTATCAATTTTAGGGAGAGTAAATGGGTTTATTTGCTAGTAATGGTGTTTTGTGTCTGGATATAATTAACCACCATATATGGCATTTCTAGCCTTACTATCGGGTGAGGTGGACTATGGATTTTTTATATGATACCTCCCATTTTAGATGTCCTTCATGATAATTAAGCCTAAAAATAAGATTATTGGTTACTACGATACAATGATTACATGTTGCTGCTCAAAATTTAGAGCTTTGTGCTCCCCTACAAATTTCAACCTCATTTTTGTGTCTAAAGAAAAAATACCTTCATCTGATAGCCATAATAAATTCATAAGAACAATCAAGTCACTAAATATTAAATTCATTTAGTTTATGATCATCGAAATACCCACCTTAGGGAGGGGTCGCGACACAAGTACTATCCATAGGTCTAGGGGTCGTGACCATGGTTGAAGTCACACCTAGGGCTAAGAAGCAACACATATATCATGATGCCACATTTGCGGAGTCTAGAAACACGATCCAAGTTTGGGAAGACTTTATAACTAGTTAGAGGGGCCCCATAACGCATTTGCAACTAATCAGTAAATTTGGTGATTTAGCCATGGACATAGGCCACACAAGAGGGAGGTGTACTCCATATATTCTAACCATGTTTCCATATTGGTGACTTAGCCTTGGTGGTGAGAGATTTGATAGACAAACAATATGCACAACCAAACACCCTTAACAACGAGGCTAGAATTATGAGTGAAAAACAACAAATGAGATTTTTCAACATTCAGTTAGACCACAGGGTGGCTCCAATTGAGAGGCATATTCCATGCATTGATCCTATGCTCCACCGAGCCCAAGTGCAAGGAACCTGACTCTCGTTGATTCATCTAATGAGTAGTCCTTTTTATTTCATGTTGGTTTCCTTAATCTCCAAAGGGAATAATGATATTTATCTTGATGATGTTGCATTTCTTTTTGTAATATTGATGCTTATGCAAACATATAAATTTTGGACTTAATATGCAGAACCAAATGGTCAACAAACTTGGATTCCCACTCGGCAAGCTGAGAAAAACTAGAATGCATGGATTGATCATGTAACATCTTTAGATTAATAAAAGGAAACACCAATAACTTACAAAAAAATGTTTATAATTTAGATAATTTTTATGATTTTATTTTAGTTTTAGCAATGTGAGATATATCATGAAGTAATTGTTTCGATACTTATCATGGATTTATTCTTATTGAAATTTTAGTATGACTATACTAGTTTTAGTGTAGGTAATATCACATAAAAAGAATATGTTTTCAATAAAAAAATATTATAATTTTTATGAAAGTAAAAAAGTAAAAATGATTTTCTTATAAAATAGTGAAAACAATTATAATTTTGTATAATAGGGTTTTCGAGATATTAGTTTAATTATTAACCAATGTACATCAATTTAACTTTGGATAGATTTGATTCATGTTTGTTATTTGTAAATATGGAGTTCAGATGGATATTGATTTTGAGTTAGTAATGAAATGTTTTATGTATAACATATATTTTCCTTTTTTAATATAATATTTACATAGATGAAATTAAAATATTTTATTTGATTTACGTTCTCCATCTTAAAATGTTAATACATTCACTCTCATACTGAGAAGTAAAAAACATTATCCACAAGATATAATACTTTGCTCATATGTTGTATTAAAAAGGACCAATTAACTGAATAAGGTCTCTCTATATATATAATGTTCAAATATTTTACTCAACATGCATATTGAAGTATTTGATTTACTTTATATCTCTATATAAAATTGAAGTAAAATTAATGATGAAATTGAAATATTTTATTTATGGAATATATTAATTTTTTATTTTCATTACTCCTTTCTAATTTGTTAATGTAGGTATTATTTTATCATGTAATCTAACTAATAATTTATTAAATTGCCATTTTAAGGACTTTTTTTGGTGAAGTTTAGCAAAATTTGACATGGATTTTAAAATATCAAGGTGGTAAATCCATTTATAAATTAAAAAATATATTTTAAACAACAAAAAATCACAATATTTATTGAAATTGTATCAATAGATTACAATGTAAAAGTTATTTTATCTATATATGTTGGACTACTTATTTTATTATAGTGTAAAAATGTTAGACTACTCGTTATTTTATTATTTTTAAATCCAAGATTAGAGGACAAGATATCACATCTCCCTCATAGTGACTCTGTGCGATAATTATTAGGTGGATCGTCGGTTGACTATGCATTATTCACACCAAATGTGCAATAATTATTAGGTGGATGATGGGTTGACTATGAATTATTTTATTAATTTAAATGCAACAATATAGGACAACATATCACATTTCTCTCATAGCTAGGCCATGAAATAATTATTAGGTGGATGATGGGTTGTTGGAGAAGCTCATAGGTACTCCATAAAATAATTATTAGGTGGATGATGGGTTGTTGAAGCAATAATTATGCCAATAGGGCTTTCATAATTTTAACTTACTTATTAATAATTATTAAGTTGATGGTAGGGGTTTGGCCTCTACAAAATCTTCTATAACATTCTTAGTAGTATTCAAAAATCGAATATTGAGATTTGTCTTCAAATTAGTTAAGCCTAGTTTTCCTTTTAATTAATTTGATTAGTTAAAACAAATTACATATGAACAAGTTCCATTTGAAATAAGTTAGTATTTTTTTGGCATGTATAATTCATAAGCCATTTGATTTATATGTTTGAGCCAATTATTAGGTGTATGGTAGGCATTTAACTTCCATGTAATATTCTAGACCATTCTTAATAGTATTCACGAATCAAAAGTTGAGTTTTATCTCCAAAGTACTTATGCCATTCTTAAGTTTTTAATTAAATTGATTAATTTAAAAAGAAATGTGATATGAATAAGTGCCATATGAAATGAGTTATAGTTTATTGGACATATTGTATGGATACATCATGGTATTAACCCATCGTATTTCTTTAGATAATCAATGGAAATTATAATAATGGTCCATGGGAAATAGAATAAATGATGATTGGGTGTTCTGTTAAGGCACTTTGTTGTGTAAAAGTCACAAGTTCAACATATTGTGGAAAAAGATATAGCTATGCTAAAGGTTGGTATCACCTAGGTTGGGTGTGATCGCCAGATGATTTTGAGAGCTTAGATGTACCTTGGTTGCATTAATAAAGCCATAGGTTAGGCAATCTAATCATCTCAAGAATCATATTACCTATAAAGCAATAACAATAATAATAACTTAAAATAAAATTATAATTTAAATAATTTTTATAAAAAATTCATTTCTAATTTTTTTATTTAATTTTTTTAACGTACCATTAAGTGTTATGATAGTTATGATGAAGTGGTTACTATCAAAATTTATTGTCCATTTAATTTATATGATTTGGATACTTTCATTCTCATTGAGTAGATGATAATTATTGAATATTATGTTCAAATTATTTAGAAAATCCCATGTCATTTGAGATGACTTATTTATAATTATTTAGGATTGTAATAGATA
Organism: Pinus tabuliformis; assembly: GCA_031772625.1. Taxonomy (NCBI): domain Eukaryota; kingdom Viridiplantae; phylum Streptophyta; class Pinopsida; order Pinales; family Pinaceae; genus Pinus; species Pinus tabuliformis. Next base: position 1,001,678,128 of record CM062820.1, read on the forward strand.
TTTTAGGTCATAGGTATTCACATGTAATTCAGTCCAAGATGTATGAATTTTTAGACAATTAAAAAATTGTTTTTAAACTTATTTCAAAAATACAATTTAAACTTACCCTGATCAGAGTGTGGGCCGATGGTTTGGACAACCTAGGCATATTAGTGATGTGTACCTTTGAGGCAGGTATTTCCTCCCCCCACACACTCAAGGTGGTGGGTGCGTCAACCCTTGCCATAATGTTATCAGGAAAACTAGTGTCCATTCAGAGCTACTAGCCCCACTAAGACGGGTAGCTATCTTAGAAACAAACTAACTAAAGTTACTTGTGTTTTCCTTTATGAGAGATAGATGAGAGAGAAGCATAGAGTACCAACCTCAGTCTTTCGGTTGGCTCCTTGCTTGTTTCCTCCCTTCCTTGACAGAGCTTCGTCGCTCCTTCCTTACTTGTCCCGCTTCAAGGAACACATGTAGAGTCAAAGCAGTATAATACCATCAAAGCATAGAGATCTATAACCATAAAAAATATAGGATCAGATGTATATTAACCATACAAATGCATATATCAATAAAAGATTCAGAAATATAAAAGAATATGGAGGAAAACTCAAATAGCTTTATTGATAGAAGTAGTAGAAGAGAGGATTACTACCAAGCTGTCTGATCCAATGCCATCGTCCCAGCATGAAAGCCCTCTTCACCTCATGAAAAGTTAGATCACCCAACAATACAATGTTGCATAGAGAAACCAACAATACTTCCTCACAAAATACAAAATTCTAGCCTCTCGATCTCTAGGATGAGGGATCCATATATAGATATTTGCAGATGGGTGAGCCAGCTTCTAGGATTTTGATTAGTGTCATTTATCTGATAGTTATTGGTTCCAGTTGGAGATTTCATGATCTCTTACTCATCCCTGGGCGAATTCACAGAGGCAAGTGTCAAATGGGTAGTTTCTAGAAGATTCTCTAGGTTTCCACCTAGCCAACTGCCACTACCATTTGTCTACTCTCACTCATTGCAACCTACAGAAGGGCTTTTCAGTATGCATCACAATTTTTGCATGTAGTAGGTGAGATGCATCACACCCTTAGCACTAAGCTGTCTGTATGGTCCAGTTTTGACCAATTCTGAGTAGTTTTTTGGGGAGAACCTCTAGGAGATGATGTAATCAGCTAACCTTATTCCTTTAGGGTATGAAACAACACTTTTAGGGGCTTAGAAGCCCTTGGTTTATGGACATATGAGATTGGGGTTGCAGTGCCCAAATATGTCTATAACAGTTTCCCCCTAAAGCATGAGGTCGTAAATCTTCTGATGTTAGGTGAAATGCTTTATCATGAGGATCTGAGGTTTTTCGAACTGCAAGGTGACCTGTAATAAGATACAATACAATACATTATCTTCATAATATTTTCATGATATAGCTAAGGTGGGAATTCCCATGCTCAAATTTATAAATTCATTTTCATGTACATATGACAGACAACAGTCTGTGTGACAATCTAATAATTCTGGTAGAGCCACCATCCTTTGGCTTGGAAGATTAGTGCATCTATGATGTACATTTCATGTCTTTATTTTTCCTGAATATATCATAGACCGGATGGATGAAACTAGATCTGGGGTCTTCAAACACATTCAATATTCACCTGATGTACAAGTTGATCTATGTGAAAAGATGTTCTGATGTCGAACATGGAAAGACATAGCCTGATTACCAGCCAATTATGTAAGCTATTAATAGGTGTGAGAGGAATCACTAATAATGATAATGACCCTCAAGGTACCGCAGTACAATTCACGTGGTGCGAATACATGAGTCAATGTCAAACACCACGCGAAATCTTCCGGTCGAAGGCCATTAATGTAAACCTGTCGCCGGAAGTGAGAAACTTGCCATTGAGGCATGCGAGCTTCAAAGTACTGAAAGGGTTGTTCCTAAGTCAACTTCTTGGATAATGAGCTGATGTCGACAATAAGTGACCCATCGTAGGAGGGCCTTAATGAATCCCACATCTGTTGCATGAAACAGAGCAAATGATTTTATGGAGGTGAAAATGATCTGATGATACAAGGTTCGGGGTGGTGGTCATGAAAGAATGAAGTGTGAAGGTATTGTAGCGGATGAGATGTTAGCTGGGTTGGTGAATTCCTTGAGCGACTTCTCTTGAACATATCAGTGACGCTGAAATGAATTGGTAGCGTAAACCCCAAGAATGGATGGTACAGAAGACCAATGGTGATGTGACCGGTGAAGGGAATAACCCAACCTGACTCAATCATGGTGATGGAGTGAAAGTGCCATGTTCAAGACTGAAATGCTACGAATAAAGTTTCTTCAAGTTTTCTTCCCAATTTTTCCCTACTCATTTCTGACTAGTACCTCTTTATTTTTGTCAAGCTTGAGGAGGATAACATATGCTTGTTCTATAATTTTCCCTTCGAGCAAACCTGTTGCTATGTTTTAATGAGCCTAGTGATAGTGAAACTCACTCTTGTATGTAATGGACAAGTTTGTCGCTATTGTTTTAACAAGTTTAACAACAAAGATAACTCGGTACTTTTAGATTTTAGAGAGTCTGAAAAGAGACAGAAAGGAAACTCCAGTAATCCTTTTTCGTAGTATAATCCCTTAAGTCTGAAAAAGTATAAAATAATACAAAAGGGATGACTTTTCTGATCACTTTAATGAGCCAAAAAAGACAGGTGCTCGATCTTTTTGTGTAATGATTCCTCCGGTCCAAAAAGATTAAAATCTAGAGGAGGGATGGCACTTCCAATGACTTTAACGAGCTGGAGAGGCCAATTGCTTGGCAATATTTTTATATTTTACGAGTCTAAAAAGAGATTAAAAGATATTCGTCTTTGAGGAATGAGTGATACTTTCGGGAAGCAGCTGGTTCCAGGTAAGGTTTGGAACTTTTCAATCATGGCAATGTAAGGAAAGTGGTTAACAGAATCACTCTTCGCAGTTGTTCCTCAAAAGAGTAAACAATCAAGTGGAGGTAGATGATTGGCTAAAAAGTGGAGGTGATGGTAAGAACACAACCAAGGCTCAAAAGCTGATAGCAATGCGATCATAAAGGTTATTTACCGAAAGATGGGTTCATTTTTTAATGAGCTTAAACTCTGGGGGAAGATATGATCATTGCAAGGTTTATTTTTTAATGAGCTTGAACTTTGTGGAAACATTGCTCATGATAATTTCGCATGTCCCCAGCATAATAACAAAAATCGAGGTGCATGCCCCCAAGCTTCATTGCATTCAACGCGGTGGTTGGAATGAAGGTTTACCTTTGAGATCTTTGAAGGACTCAACATGGATTTTACGAGTTCGTAATCAAAGAATTGATTTGGAAAGGGATTTGTTTCATTTTTTAATGAGGTTGACACAGTAAAAGAACTATCCTCATAATCCATCATATTTACAGTATTTGATAGAAAATAAAAACTGAAGGATGACTAAGGTCGCTGGAACAATCTTCGTGGTAATCCCAAAGATGGGAACGATGGTGGTAATCTTCCCATGGGCCTCTTCTATCATCATTGATTGAATGATTCCTTCATCTGTAGAATGTACATGTGACCAAGGATGTGAAGAGCTACCATATTCCTTAGACCTATGTATCCAAACACTCGATGAGTGTTGATTTGAGTTTGCCCCCCAGGCCAAGAAAATTGATTGCTACAATATTTCTATTGGGCTTGGAGGAAATACCTAGTGATGATCCATGCTAACATCATGTACAAAAATCTTTTGAACCTTTGTAGATATAGAAGATAACATATTGCAGGTTTCCACCGTGGCCACTTCCGCCAGATTACTCAGAGGTGGTAGGGCAAAAGTACCCATTAAGGTAGGGTCTTTTAGGAGGCCTACTCAAATATTTTGAAGTGATTGAGAGCTTCCATGGATCATCAGGATGCTTCCTGTAACTTGTGAACTATTGGGGAGAAAGGTTTGTTGGTCAACGATTGTAATTCCTCCTTGAAAAGGAAATGCAATCTTTCTAAAGTATGTTGATTCCAACAAGTTGGTTTGTCAATTCCACTTCCTTAAGGTGATCTAGGATGTTGAATCATATCATAGTAACTCTTCAACACATATTTACCCTGGTAGGTTGGCTAGCTTGAGTAAATGTAGGAGGAGGGTGTTATAGAGTGGTATCAAAGCGGGTTCTGTTCTCTTTTGGTGATGTCTAGTTTTGATTCTCTTTGGGAGATATATGATCACATAGTGGTATCAAAGCATGGCTCATCCCTTGGACTAGATAAGTGGAATGTGGCTATTAGCACGTGGTTGTCATGCATGTATGTGATTTGTATATATTCTCGACGTGCATGCATGATAAAAGTTAAAGGTGTGGTTGTTGGGATGTGTTTGGCATGAATGCACATAGGTTGAATATGCATTTGTTGTGTATGTCGTTTGCATATGTATTTTTTATGCATGTTAGTGCTTATATATTTTTATGCATGCATTGTTATCATGCATGACATCATGGTATGCAGTTTCTATTGTCATGCATAACATCATGTTATGCAGTTTCTATTGGCATGCATGATGGCAATATATTGTTATGATTACGATTATACATGTATCATGCTAATTTGGTTGATCTTGCATACGAGATATCCTTCCCTAAAGTATATTGAGGTATGTTCATTATGCTTATATTTTGGTTTAGCTGACATGATATACTTGCAAGAAGAAGATCAAAGATGACTACTAACATGGTAGAATATAGTTCACGAGATTCTCCCTATAGATCAGAAGAGCAACATGGTGATGGGTACTCTCCTCACATAGTAGAAACCTTGAGAATTTTGAAGGAATATATAAGAATTTGCAAGGAGGATAATGACATAATCATTCAAGCACAGGAGAAACAAGCAAAGGTCAATGTAGTTATCCTTTAGAGATTTTCAGACTTGCAGAGACATGGGCCACTTAGAATCAATCATGGATAGGAGGAAAAGACTAATGGGACAGATGGTAGTAGGTATCGTGGTGGCCACAGGTTGGATAGGGATGATACGATCACAGATGGAAATATATTGGATATGCCGAATAAGAAAGGTGATGGGCACAATTTCTATTCTAGTTTTGGTTTAAATAGGTATCATGGTCATCATCCTTATCATCCTTATAGGATGAGTGATGAGGGATATTTTCTAGATGAATTTAAGAAATCCAAGCCACCTACCTTTGATGGAGGTTTGAATAAGCTGAAATATGCCAAGGCATGGTTATTTGGGATGAATAAGTTATCTGAGCTGCATGGTTATATAGAGAACATGAAGGCTATGATAGCTATCTTCGTCCTCAAAGGGAAAACATTCATCTGATGGGAAGATGTGAAGTAGGTTAGAGACATCATGATAGAGGAGTTGATTTGACATGAATTCAAGAGACTTTTCAAGAAGAGGTACTTGTCATAAAGGTACTATGAGGGTAAATCCAAGGAATTCTATAAGCTAAAGATGGGATCAATGACATATGACGAGTATATGACCAATTTCCTAGAATTTTTGAGGTATGTACCATATATTAAGGATGCGAAAGTCATAGTTCAACTATTTTTCCATGGATTACCATTATTGTTTAAATATCAGATTCATTATAATGAGCCTCGGTGACTTGAATATTTCAATGGGAATTTGAAGCATTGTTACGAAAAATCAAAGCATATGACAAAATCTCAGCAAGGTTGGATAGAGAAAGAGAAGACTAAAGGTGAGAAAAGAACAAGTCAAAAAGAACAAGACCCCAGGATGTAAGTGAGAAAGAGAACATTGTAGCTTACATGAATTTTAATGGACCTCATCTTGGAGAACAACAGAATAAAGGTGATGGTAGGAGATAGTAACAGTGTTGGACATGTGTTAAGGAGCATATTAAGAAATTTTTTCCAAAAAATTTTGGTGGTAGGGCTTAGATCTACAATGTTCACGAGATGGAGATAGTTGGAGATGTTGGTCATAACATTCCTTGGATATATGCAACATTGGATAACATGAAGGTAGATCACCAAGAATCTATTATCGAGATGGACAGTAAGATCTATGATCAAGTTTTTGTTATTTTGATTGACTCTCGATATAATTATAGTTATCTTAACCCTGACCTAGTGGATAAGTGTGGTTTGAATAAAGAAGTACATATAGAATCTTGCTTATTGCAGTTGGGTACAAATATAAAGAAAATAGTTCATCATTGTGTAATATTGCATGCATTTGAACTTAATGTTATGCCTACATGAATGCATCTGAATGTGCATTCATTGGGTTGCTATAATATGCTATTGGGTATGGATTGGTTGTATCTTCACAAGGTTAAGGTGGATTGTCATGAGAAGGCCATTGAATTCTAGGATGACAATGGAGAGTAGAGAATATTGATGGGTAAGAAGAAAGCAAAATCGCAGGAAAGGGTGTGAGTTATTTGTAGTACATATTTCCAGTGATAAAGGTAAGAATGTTGAGGATGAAGAAGTATTGAATAGGTACCTAATTTTACATAGCAGGATATATCTCTGGTAGAGATTTCAAATTTTACGCATGACAAAGAAGTGGAATTTTCTATGGAGTTGGTACCAGGGGAAACACAATCATCTAAGGGACCTTAGAAGATGAGAACTCCAACATTAGTGGAATTGAAGTTAGAGTTGAAGGAAATTACTGAAAAAGGATACATTAGGCCAAGTGTACCATCATGGGGTGCAACATTACTGTTTATGAAGAAGAAGGATGGTACTCTTAGGTTGTGTATTGATTGCAGGGTTTTGAACATAGTAATGATTAAGAAAAAGCTTATGTTGCCAAGGATTGATGAATTTTTGTTCAGCTGAAGGGAGTAACAATATTCTCGAAGATTAATTTCAGATCAAAATATCATGAGGTGCGCATTAAAGAAGAGGACATATTACAAGGCTGCTTTCCAAACTAGATACGAGCATTATGAGCTTGTTGTAGTTCAATTTGGTTTGACTAATTCTCCATCTACCTTTATGTGTTTGATAAATATTTTGTTGCATTCTTATTTGGACAAGTTTTTATTATATTCATTGATGATATATTGATATACTCTAAGAATGAGGAATATCATGCTGAAAACTTAGAAGTAGTATTGAGATTCATAATATAACATCATTTATATGCAAATCTTAGTAAATGAGGTTTATTTCAGGCATAGGTACATTACTTAGGACAAGTTGTTTCCAAAGAAGGCATAGTAGTGGATCTAAAAGAGATAAGGGTTATCATGGAGTGGGAAGCTCCTAGGAATTTGGATGAGGTAAGGTCATTTATGGGGTTAGTAGATTACTACATGATGTTCATTAATAAATTGTCATGGATTGCATATCCTATCACATCATTGCAGTGAAAAGGGAAGAAATTTGAATGGACAAAGGAATGTGTAGCTAGTTTTGAGCAGTTGCAAGAATTGTTGAAAAATGCTCCAATTGTAAAGATTGTGGATCTAGATAAAGAGTTCATAGTGTGTACAAATTCTTGTAAAAGAGGACTTGGTGGAATCCTTATGTAGGAGGGATCGGTGGTATGTTAGGAATCAAAGAAAATGAATGAGCACGAGAAGAACTATGTGACACATGATCTTGAGTTAGCAGTGATCATCCATGCTTTGATGATGTGGAGACACTATATTCAAGATGGTTCATATTGATGATTGATAACTATGGATTCTGATACTTATTTGATCAAATTAATCTGAATGCTAGGAAATCTAGATGGTAGGTGATGACCAATGAGTTTGCCTTGGAGATGAGGTACATTAAAGTGAAGGAAAACAATGTTGTAGATGCTCTTACCAGAAGAGTACATGTAAATCATATAGTATTTGTGAGTTCATATGAGACATAATTATAAGATCATATCTTATAGGTAGGATAGTAGGATGACATGTATAAAGAGATTAGGCACCAATTATAGCAGCAGGGTATAGGTCGTTCGGATGTGGACTATCATCTAAGAGTTGATGGTTTGGTCAGATTTAGGAACATGATCTATGTGACAAAGAATAGTGATATCAAGAAGCTTATCTTGAGGGAATTTCATGTTAAGTTGTATTCAGGTTATCATGGATACCATAGGACATTGAAAGTGGTGAAGGAGTTCTACTATTGGTAAAATATTAAGATGGAAGTTGTTATGAAACCAGCTCAAGAAAAGATAGAAAAGATAGATCAACGCCTTAGAATTCAGCCTCTTCGAGGGGGCAACCTCCTTTACATTACATGAATGAACAATTCTTGGATGATACAAATGATAAAACCTCCTTTCTATATATAGGAGTCTAAGGAGTCACAATATAATCCAGCCGACCTAACAATAATAATATAAAGCCACAAAAATAACAATAGAGGGATTCTATGGGGCACAGAAATAACAATATGGGGGTAATAGGGCCACAACAATATAAATAAGGGTATAAATACAATAGTAATGGGGTAATCACTAGTATTATAGGGACCCAACATGCCCCTCTCCTTCAAAAAAGTGTTGTCCTCAACGCTTGAGTAGTTCTGGATACTTCTGCATAAAATTCTCATCCTCCCATGTGGAATCTTCAGCGGATAAGTTCTTCCACTTGATAAGATACTCTGAAATTGATCGATTTCGTAGCTGTCGAGTTCTTGTTTCTGTGACTGCTTTCGGTTCCAATATAATTTTTCCTTCCTCGTCAAGTTCTGGCAATATTGTTTGAACTGGGAGCTTGTCGCCTATAACCTTCTTTAAACATGAAACATGGAAAACTGGGTGCAATCGAGAAGCTGCAGGAAGCTCCAATTTGTATGCCATAGTACCAATCTTTTCCAACACCTTGTACGGACCATAATACTTTGGTGATAATTTATTATCCTTCTTAGCTTGCTTTAGGGACATTTGCTTATATGGTTGTAGCCGTAGGAATACCCAATCACCTACATCAAAACTTCTTTCACTGCGATGTTGATCTGCCTGTTGTTTCATTCTATTTTGTGCCAACACGAGGTTATCCTTTAAGAGTTGGAGGACTTGTTGTTGATGTTCGATGTGATGTTCCACTGCCTGAACCTTAGAATTTTCTCTTAAATATGATGTGATGGATGGTGGTTGATACCCATAAAGTGCCATAAATGGGGTCATTTTTGTTGCTGTATGGAAGGAAGTGTTATACCACCATTCAGCCAGAGGCAACCATTTGACCCATTGTGTCTGTTTATCAGATACAAAGCAACGAAGATATCCTTCCAAACATTTGTTTACTATCTCAGTTTGCCCATCAGATTGAGGATGATAAGATGAGCTATGAGCTAACTGAGTACCAAGACAAGAAAATAATTTTGTCCAAAAATTTCCAGTGAAAATGGGATCTCTGTCACTTACAATAATCTTTGGGTTTCCATGTAGCTTTTGAACTGTTTCCATAAATGCAGTAGAAACTGTACTGGCTTTAAATGGATGTGATAATGCACAAAAGTGTGCATACTTGGTAAGTCTGTCAACTACCACCATGATGACACTCTTTCCCTCAGACTTGGGTAAACCTGTGATAAAATCCATTGAAACCTCCTCCCAACGTTGGCTTGGAATGGATAAAGGTTGTAATAGACCCGGTGTCTTAATTGTTTCAACTTTATTTTGTTGGCAAACCAAACATTCCGCCACAAACTTTTGAATATCTGATTTAAGGCCATCCCAAAAAAATTCCTTCTTAACCCTGTGGTAAGTTTTTAAAAATCCTGAGTGCCCTCCTAAGGGAGAAGTGTGCAATTCCATAAGAATCTTTTGTTTTAGCTGGGAATTCTTACAGAGGTATAAGCGATCTTTGTACCATAACGAATCATTTTGCCAGCTAAATGTATCAGAAGTACTGGAATCTTGTTGTAGCTTTCGAATAAGTGCCCACACTTCTTCGTCATTCTTCCATTCCTCCTTTGCTTCGTTTATCCAATCTGGTTGGATAATAGAAATGGCACACAACAATGCTTCCACATCCTCATCCTTTCTTGAGAGTGCATCTGCCACCACATTTTGCTTCCCTTTTTTGTAGATGATTTCAAAGTCATAACCCAACATCTTTGTGACCCACTTTTGTTGCTCTTCAGAGGATAATCTTTGTTCTAAAAAGTATTTAAGGCTATCATGATCCGTTTTTACCTTGAAGTGTCTTCCCATTAGGTAGGGTCGCCATTTCTTAAGTGCATGGAGTATTGCCAACATTTCCTTCTCATAAATAGCTTTGCTTAAAAACTTTCCCTTGATTGGACGACTTTCAAAAGCAATGGGTCTTTCATCTTGCATTAGAACAGCACCAATTCCATTTCCTGAAGCATCACATTCCACAATAAAGGTTTTTGTGAAGTCCGGTGTAGCTAAGACCGGTGCTTGGCACATTGCCTCTTTAAGATGTTCAAAGGCCTTTGTTGCTTCCGGAGTCCATGAAAATGAATCTTTCTTCAATAATGTTGTTAGAGGTGCTGCTATTCTCCCATAATTCTTAACAAACTTGCGATAATACCCTGTCAACCCAAGAAATCCTCGCAGATGCTTTATGGATGTGGGGATTTTCCATTCCTTAATGGCTTTAATTTTGCTAGGGTCTACCTTAACTCCTTCATGAGATACAATATGACCCAAATATTCCACCTCCTGGACTCCAAAGAAACATTTGGATCTTTTTGCATATAATTGTTTCTCCTCCAATAGTTGTAGCACCTTGTCAACATGTTCAACATGATCCTTCCAAGACTTGCTGTAGATTAGTATATCATCAAAAAATACTAACACAAATTTTCTAAGGAATGGTTTGAAAATTGAATTCATCAAACCTTGAAATGTTGAAGGTGCATTGGTAAGGCCAAAAGGCATGACCAAAAATTCATAATGACCCTCATGAGTTCTAAATGCCGTTTTCGGAATGTCTTCAATCTTCATTCTGATTTGATGATATCCCGAACGAAGATCCAACTTGGTGAAGTAAATTGATCCATGCAATTCATCCAGTAATTCATCAATGACAGGAATGGGGAACTTATCTTTAATAGTGAGCTTGTTGAGCTCCCTATAATCTGGACACATGCGCCATGATCCATCCTTCTTGTGCACCAATACTACTGGAGCTGAGAAAGAACTTTGACTCGGTTGAATTATACCAGCCTCTAGCATTTCTGCAACCATACGTTCAATTTCACTTTTTTGGACATATGGATATCTGTACGGCCTGATGTTTGGAGGAACACTTCCTGGAATCAGATGAATAGCATGATCATGATCACGCATAGGTGGGAGACCTTTGGGAGTCTCAAATACCTTGGAATGATTGTCCAGGACTTTTTGGAGATCTGGAGAAATAGATGATTCCAATGTGGAAACATCTAGCGAACATAATTGTGCAATTACACCTCTTTGCTCCTTTTTTAGAAGCTTTGTCATGCCATTAGAGCTGATTATCTTTCCTGGTTTCCCTGCAATACCCCTTAATTCAACTTCCTTTCCTTCCACAGAAAATTTCATGAAAAGTTCTTGAAAATTAAAAGCTATTGTACCCAAGGATTGTAGCCATTGGACTCCTAGTACAACATCAGCACCTCCCATTGGAATGGAAAGCATTGGGCTAGTCAATACATATTCTCCCATGGATAGCTTGATATTATGGCACTTTCCAGAACAATTTATTGTTCCTCCATTTGCAATCATCACTTGACACTCTGGTGCTGGATATAGGAAGCAATTCAATTCTTTTGCTACCCTACAATGAATAAAATTGTGGGTGCTTCCTGAATCAATCAACACTATTACCTTTTTCTTCTTGATTTGTCCTTCTATCTTGATGGTTTGAGGAGTGGTAATTCCTGCCAATGCATTACAAGATATGGTCGGATTTATTTGTTCTTCATCTAGGCTTTGTTCCTGGAATATATCCTCTTCTTTTGACCTTTCTTGCTCCTTTTCTTCTTCCTCTTCACAATCTATGTAGAATAATTTCTTCTCAGCACACTTATGACCTTTTGTGTATTTGCTATCACAATTGTAACAAAGCCCTTTTGCTCTTTTTTCTTCCAATTGTTGTGGTGTCAACCTTGTAGGTTGTGGAAGACTATGGGCAACAACACTTCCATCTTTATAGTTGTGAATGGTATGCTTCCTAGTTGCCATAATTTTGCTTTCCATTTTTCTTGCTAACCTGAATGCCTTCTCTAATGAATCAGGTTCCCAAAGGCGCACATCATGTTGGATATTATCCTTTAAAGACCCTATGAACACATCAATCCTATGCTCCTCTGGAATATCTTTTACCCTTATGTTCAATTTTTGGAACTCCTCAATGTGCTCCATTATTGAACCCTTTTGTTTGAGACTTATCAATTGGCTAAAAAAAGTGTTGCTTTTTGTATCCTCATAATGTGCTATCAATTCTTCCGTAAAAATTGCCCAAGTGATAAATTGTTTACGAGAACAAAGCCATTGATACCATACAAACTGATTTGGTTCCAAATATAAAGTTTCCATACGTACCTTTTGTGTGTTTTGCACATTATTGAGATCGAAGAATTGCTCCATCTGTAATATCCATGTGGCGGGATCCTTGCCATCAAACTTCCTCATATCGATTTTTGGAACATGGTGAGTCTTCGATCCAACATTAGCGTCTATGGTATCATGATTAACATTTCTTTTGTTCTCATCATGAGTTTCCTTTACTACCTTTTCACCATTAGTGACCCTTTCTTGTAGCAACTTCTTCAATTCTTCCATATCTGTCTTCAAATATGCCATGTCTCTCTTCAAATCTGTCTTCGAATCATCCATATTAGCTTCCATGCCCTTTATCTTAGATTCCACGCCACTTATCTTAGCTTCTGTTAGCTTTTGTGAGTGTGACATTTGTTGCACTTGTTCTTGTAATTTTGATATATCATGTAGCATTTCTTCTTCTTCTTCATGAGTCATGCTAGAGCTTTCAAGTTCCTTACTAGGTGTTTTCATTTTCTTTCCTCGGGGCATCCGTTACCGATAATAATGTTTTACTACTCCCTTTGAATTCCGTTAAACCAAGCTTACACAAAAATTTAAAAAAAAAAACTACACACCTTTTTTCACTTTATAGAAGCCTGATATTGAATCTGATGTATCTCTGTAATTTTGGATCATAATGTTCTGAAATTTCTACCTGCAGTAGCCTTCTCCGTCCTCTTTCTAATGCCACAAGTCTGATCCAAATTGGATTCTCCAAGGAAGAGTTATGTGAAATCTCCCACAGTGACTTGCTTTTAGACTGGTTCAGTAGAGCGAACTTGTATGACGTGCCACGAGTCACTGTTTCAACCTTTGAATCTAAAACACACATACAAGAAACTACAGTCCTTTCTCTTTCTTTACCTTTTTATGAAATTTCAATCCGATCCTCAGAGAGAGATTTATGACGATTTTCCCCAGGTCACCTGTTTTGAATGTAATTCAGGAGTCTGCAAAAAGGCCAACTTCCTCAAATCATATCTCCGAAAATATCACGCGAAAAGCTCTGAAATTCGGACCCAAGGTTCAGCGCCAATTCTTCTCAAATGGGTTTTTTTTTCGACTTCTGAAACATCACAGAAAAAAAGTTATAGCGAAAATGCAACGATGACCTGTTTGGAGCAGCGAAACCCTAGAATCCAAAGCTCTGATACCAAATGTTATGAAACCAGCTCAAGAAAAGATAGAAAAGATAGATAAAAGCCTTAGAATTCAGCCTCTTCGAGGGGGAAACCTCCTTTACATTACATGAATGAACAATTCTCGGATGATACAAATGATAAAACCTCCTTTCTATATATAGGAGTCTAAGGAGTGACAATATAATCCAGCCGACCTAACAATAATAATATAAAGCCACAAAAATAAGAATAGAGGGATTCTATGGGGCACATAAATAACAATATTGGGGTAATAGGGCCACAACAATATAAATAAGGGTATAAATACAATAGTAATGGGGTAATCACTAGTATTATAGGGACCCAACAGAAGTGGAAGAAATTGTGGCTAGATGATTGGATTGTCAACATGTAAAAGCAGAGTGTAGGCATCCAGGTGGATTACCACAACCAATTCCAATTCCAAAGTGGAAATGGGAGGTCATGTCTATGGATTTCATCACATGTTTTCCAAGGACATCTAATCAAGAAGATTCCATTATGGTTGTTTTTGATAGGTTGACAAAGGTAGCACACTCCATTCTAGTGAAGTATACATATTCGACTGAAGACATAGCACAAGACTTCATAAGAGATATATTGAGGTTGCATGGTGTTCAAAGAATATGATGTCAGATGGAGATGATAAGTTCACTTTCAAGTTATAGAAAGTGTTATTTGCAAGATTGGGTACATAGTTGGTCTTCAATAAAGCTTATCATCCATAGACAAATGGACAGACAAAGAGGGTAAATAAGATACTTGAGGATATGTTGAGAATGTATGTTATGCATCATCAATGAAAGTGGGAAGAGTATATTCCACTGGTGGAGTTTTACTGCAACAATAGGTATCAAGAATCTTCAAGGATGAGTCTGTTTAAGGCATTGTATGGGAGAAGTTGTAATACTCATATCAGTTGGAGCGATATAGTGAACATGGTATTGATAGGACTAGAGATGTTGGAAGACATGGAACAGGAAATGTAGGTTATCAAGAAGAATATTAAGGTAGCGCAAGACATACATAAGAGTTATGTATATCAACATAGGTTGTTTAAGGAGTTTCAGGTTGGGGAACATGTGCACTTGCACATCAAGCCCAAGAAGAGCTCCTTGAGGATTGAATCATGTGCACTAGATAGCACCTTGGTATTGTGGGTCTTTCAATATCCTTGAGATGATTGGACCAGTGGCCCATCAACTTGCACCGCCTTCGACAATGAAACTCCATGATGTTTTCCATGTTTCATTGCTTAAAAAATATGTAAAGGATGTTGATCATGTTATTGATTGGTTTGTATTGGAAGTGGAGCCAAAAAGAGAATTCTAGTCAAAACCTTAGTGCATTTTGCAGAGAAATATTCTCATGCTCCGAAACCAATAAATCAAGCATGTTAAAGTGCAGTGGAAGCACTTTGGGCCCGATTAAGCTACATGGCATATGGATGATCAAATGCAGGCCATGTATCCTTCATTATTTTTTGGTTGAGGCAAAACATCTTTGGTATATCTATATATGTATACAAATGTAAATACTGCAATGAGTTGTGTTATAAAGCTCCAGTAAGTGGTATGGTTGTCATGTCATTATGACTGTCATGTTGTTATGTTTGTCATGTTGGGTGATTTTCAACATGTTGATCATTGTAAATACTGCATCGAGATATGTTTTAAAGATCCATGGGTAGTATGTTTTGGTTTTCAGCGGTCTTGTTGGTTGTAGGTGTAATTGAACACTGAGGATAGTGTTCCCCTAAGGGGGAGGGGTATGTATCAACCTTGGGTTAAAATTCCATGCAATAAAGTGAATAAAGTAAAAATAAGACTAAGGTCATGGGACACGTATTACAAGTTGAATGTTCAGAAAAACATCCTAGTGGGTGTTCATTTGGTTTATTATGGCAAGGGAAAATTGGAAAAGGAAATGTAAAACACTTTGAAAAGGCAAGAGGCATTTACTGACATTTACTTATGAAAGTAATGGAAAATAGGAGAAAAAGAAGATGAATGGTCACAGGTTACATGTGAGGAGGATATTGAAGAAAAATAGTGGAAAATGAAGAAAATAGAGACCTCAATGATAAAGAGGCTTTGGAGGATCAATTCACAACCTTTTGTTAGTTTTAGCTCAGATATCTCTCTATTATCTCTATTCTATCATACTTTTTCACACTTAGAGCATTCTTAGAGAATTTTAACATTGGAGAAAGGAAGGAATAGGAGGGACAAGAAAGAAAAGGGAAGAAAATATCAAGCATCGAAGAGTTGGATCAAGAGGCTACAACAACATTAATTGTAGCTATCGACTTTCATGTATGATTTATTTGCTAGTATTGGCATCCATGGTACATGCATGTGTGTATTTGGTTCTCTTGTTGTCATTGGCATGGGGTTTTCCAAGTGTGAAAGTGGTTTTCAACCTTGCCTTTCCATTTTCGGATAGCCATGTTGTGATGTGGTTCTTTCATTTGGTTGAGCTGGATTGCTAGATGGTTTTGAAACTAAGTGAGGTGGTCTCAGGAAAGTTCACAAGGCTTAGGAATCCCTGGATTGGTAAAGGTGGGACTGCAGTAAATCCTAGTTTTGTGTACCCTTGTTGGGCCTAGGAATCCTCGAATGGTGGCAGGATATATGGTAAATCCTAGAGGGTGAGACAGACAAATTCCTCACACGTTAGGTGGAGAGATCTGAAGGCATCCATGCTTGTATAGGCCTAGTGATCTCTCGGCTGATGTATGGTGGGATTGTGGTATAGCTTGGTAGTGTATGTTTCTTGTTTGGGCCTAGGAATCCTTTGACTGGATTATAGTAAAGTCCAGTTGTATAGATGAGGGTTTAGGCCTAGGAATCATTGACCGATATATGGAGGGATTGTAGTAAAGCTTAAGGAAGCCATATTTTTTTTTCGTGAGTCCCACTTTCATGATTGGAATATGGCACGGGGGTGATTGGTTGAAAGAAATATTTGATTCAATGCAATATTTGGTCTGGTGGTACGTGGAAGTCTCAGACTTGGTTGGATTTTGTATATGTTAGGAAGAGCACTTTTCCTCTTCTGTATTATGCGTAAATTTACTTGTGATCATGTGGTTTTAATCATTGTTATATCATTTATATTTCTTTAGTTATATGTTGGTTATAAGCATGGTTTATGACAGACTTGTGTTATGGATCTAATCATGTTTTGATTAGTAAATGAAGTTTTAATGAATGAATGACCTAATACATTATATTTTAGCTATGGTGAGAAGTCATCGGACCTTCCTGATGTTTCTCAGATATGTATGCAATCCTTATGCTCAGATGTGTATTTATGACCTGTACATTGCATGTTCATGATGTGTTTGACAAAATCTATGTCATGGTTAGGATGAGTCAAGTCAGGTCCTTGTTAAAGTTTTTCATTATAGGAATTTTCTTCTTGTTATTTATCATTTTTGATAATTTCATCAAGTTTTGGGCAGAGGCCTAAGTCCCAGCCATAAAAAAGTGGCTCATAATTTGGGGTCGTTGGCACAAAATTGACAGGAAAGACTGCAGTCGCATCGAGGCCTTTTTGTGGGAGTGACTGGAGGGTTACAGTCACATGAAGGGATTATCATGGGAGTGTCTTGAGGTGTAGTTCAGTTAAAAAACAAGGTAACTCACGGGTTAGGCACCGACAGTGGTTGGCTAGGTTTTGGGGGTCCTGTATCTCTTGAGGAAGTTCATCTTGGTTTGTTTTATCAATTCCCCTTCGTTAAGGTGATCTAGGATTTTGAATCATATCATAATAGCTCTTCGTCACATGTTTACCCTGATACACTGGTTAGCTTAGGTAAATATGCAAGGAGGGTGTTACACAACTTCATTTTTCTCATAAATTTCACTTAAATTTCTAAATTCTTGTGTTCTCATTCTTTCCAAAGATGTACTTGACATGTCACTTGATGTTGTACTTAAATAAGATGACCTTGTGAGTCTCTTTGATGCACCTGGTGTAGTATTTTCTTGGCTCTGCGACGCTGTCATATTATTTGTTGATGGTGTCACTTGATGACTACTTTGTTGTGCTTGAATAGATGTAGGAGGAGTCACCAATGAGGAATTACTTGCTAAAGTCAATTCACCTTTTCTTCTCATGGTAAACTTGCTTTCACATTGATTAGCTTCTTCAAACATCCATCCCATGCTTCCTCTTCTTTGAATTGCACATCTCTATTGATTATAACCTTATTGGTGAATGGATTTTAGAGTTTGTATGCCCTGGATTCATCATTGTAGCCCGCAAGTATACACTTCTCCCCCTTACTGTCCAACTTCTTACTTAATTCATCTGGGACATGTGCATATACCTGACATCAAAACACTGTCATGTGAGTGAGACTATGCTTCCTTGCAGTCCATGCTTCTCCAGAAAAAAATTTCTAGACACTTTTAGTTGGACACCTATTTATAATATATGTTGTGCTAGTGAAAACTTTAACCCAATAGTCATTCAATAAATTCTTTGCCTTCTACTTTCAATTTCTATAATGGTATTATTTTTCCTTTCCGCAACACCATTTTTTCGAGAGCTATACCTTGCTGTAAATTTCTTGTGAATTCCATGCTCCATGTAGAAACATAGGAAGTCATTTGAGATTTATTTTCCACCTTTATAAATCCTTAAAAATTTGATGTAGTGCCTTGTTTTCTCCTCAACAAGACCTTTCTATTAACAAAAATGATCAAGAACTTCACTTTTCTATTTTAGGAAGTAAACACATGTCTTCCTTGTGTAGTTATCTATGAGTGTCAAGAAATAATAACATCCACCAATTGATGGTGTCTACATTGGTCCACATAAATATGAATGGAAAATCTACAAAGGTGACTTTGTTGTTATTGGCTTTCCTGCTTTAAATGACTCTCTATGTTGTTTGCCCAAGGCACATCCTTCAAATAAGTTGTATGGCTTTTCTATGACTCGGAATCCCTTCACCATTCCTTTCCTATGTAACAAATTTAATCCTCCAATGTTAAGAATCCCAAATATTAAATTCCATAACCAGTTTTCATCCTTAACCTTTGTTTGAAGGTTTATTTGTGTGACAACCAAAAATTTCCCTTCATCCCCTTGTGAAATCATGGACAATTGTGCTTGTGCACCTTCGTCCTCGGAATTTGGTTTTATCTTGAGGGGGAAAATCCTATTGTTTTTCATTTTCACTTTTGAAATCAACTACTTAAGTGGAAATTTATCCAATATTGTGCATTCACCATTTTTGAAGAAGACATCATAGCCCTTTTGCATGAGCTATCAAATTCTTATCATATTGTGCTTAAAAAATGGAACAAAATAGACATTTGAAATATACTTCTTCTCCCCCTTATTTGTTGACTATTAACTCTTCCTTTTGGTCATGTCAGAGACTTTGTTATGAGTCCCTAACTTCACTTCAGACTTCACATTTTAATTTAGATTGGAAAACATTTATGTGTTCCATGTCATGTGGTTGCTACATCCCGAATCTAGAAACCATACATGTTTTTACTTCTCTTGTGCTACATTATAGGCTAAAATCAAGTTATCTTAGTTCTAATTTTCTTTTTTGAAATTTACATTTGGTTGGTTTCTAATATCATGTTGTTTCTTTCTATTTTCATTAGCATAATGTCCATACTTCTTACAATAATGACATTGAATTTGGGATTTATCATACCTCTAACCTTGTGCTTGATTTTGGCTTGGATCTTTAGTGGTCTCTCTTCCACTAGATCTTAAAGGGTTGCTTCTTACACCTCTGTGTGGGCTTCTTCCTCTTCCTCTAGCATTTGTTCTTCCTTTGCCTCTACCTTGACAAATTGAGACTTATGTCTTGAAGGCATGCTCCATTGAAGTGTTCGATGTTATATTTAATGTATGTTCATGAGAAATCAGTGATGCATGAAACTAACCCACTGGGAATTGTGAGTGATTTTTTGTCTCTTACGGTCAACTCTTTCTTGTAAACTTCTTAAATTTTTCTCAACTATCCTCCTTTCTTCAAGTGTCCCACCATGAGACTTGATTTGAGTAACCAACCCAATTACTTATGTGAAAATTTCATTGTGTGCGTAGACTATTTCATACAAATTGTCTCAATGTCTCTTCTTAACATTTGTAGCTTTGTTGTCTTTACCTTTTCCATGCCTTGATAGGTTGTCTAAAAAATATGCCATGCTTACTTGGAATTTGTTGCTGCTACAACCATTAGAAATATGCTCTCATGCACTGCTTGAAAGATGTAGAAGAGGGCTTTTGAATTGTTCTTCTGGTTTTCCCTCAACAAATCATTTTTATGCCCATGTCAAAGCATTGTATGTTGTTGCATCTACTGGTTCTTGGAACCCATTCTCTACTAAATCTTGTATATCTTGAGAAGAGAACATAGAATTCACTGTAATAACCTAATGCCCATGATTTTTGTCATTAAATTGAGGTATTTGAGGATTAGTCAAACTTGTGCTTGATATTTCCATCTTCAACTGTTAACTTTCTTTTCTTCCTACTGGTAAATATGTTAAAAAAATTACCTTCCAAAACAACAGAAGTGTGATACCACATGAAATTTGAGGCATATGAGCCTCCTTAAGACAAGGCCATAGAGGTTAATTTACACATTTTAACTTGCCCAACAAAAACGAAGTTAAAAAAATCATAAAAACATAACAAATATAAATTTGATTATAATTTCAAATATAAGAAAATACAATTTGCATGAGATATGGAGGCTATTTCTCCTTTACCAAGTAAAACTAAGAATTCTTACAAAAATTTACTCTTCAATAATTGTTGCAATAACTACACTTATGTGAACACCAAAAATCACTCCACTATTTTCTCTGCTAATTTGTCAAAAGCTTATTTCCCCAACAAAAAAATGACTTCCTAACAAATACATTCAAGCATACATTTTAAATGTATGAATTCATCACAAATCGAAGCATTAAAATATAGTATGGGTTTAAAAAGGAAAACCACCTTATTTCCGCAACTAAAAAATGACTTCTTAACCAGTACATTCAAAAATACATTTTTCTTAAAAGAAATTTTTAATATATTAATTAATAACAAATCGAAGCATTAAAACATAGTATGGGTTCCTATAAAAAAGAATTAATTTAGTTTGCAGAGGTTCCTATAAAAAAAATTAATTTAGTTTGCAGAGGTTGCACAGTACTGACATCAATTGTGAACTAAAATTCTGGAACATATTATTCACCAACGGTACATTAAATGCTTATTTCTTCTTAATTATTAGATGTGTGGCAGACTGGGAAATTTGTGCTATGTCGATAATTTTGGCTTACATTCTTGTCCTTGAATCTAAAAAAATTGCAACCTGCAATATGTTGATAATTTTCAATTACATTCTTCTCATTGAACCTAAAAATAATTGCAACCTGCCATAAAAATCTGGTTGCTTGATTTACTTGTGTAGTTCAGTTATTGCTGCGCTGTCAGTCATTAACGAAATGGTTGGGAGTAATTTTCCAATAATTTACATGCTCACGTGAAAATATATAAAGGGAAACGAATCCAACATTTGATTGAACCATGTCCAACCGTTCTCATTGAAAACAGGTACAAACAAGTCCAATCCAGGGAAACCAATCCAACATTTGATTCAACCATGTCCAACAGTTCCCATTGAAAACAAGTCCAGGAACTTTGGGAACAATATCGTTCTTGTTCACCAACAACACCTTCACTCCCACTCCATTAAACACAGTCACAGGTATAGGATGTCCCAGTAAATTTACGTTAAGGTTTTTCTTAATATCATATGAGCTTAAGGTTGTGAGAGCAGTTCCTAAGCTAGGTCCTCAAACCTTCTTCCATGTATGGTTTTTCTTAATATCATATGAGCTTAAGGTTGTGAGAGCAGCTCCTAAGCTAGGTCCTCAAACCTTCTTCCATGTATTCATCCAATAGTCTTTTCCGAAATAACAGTATCTCCTGCAGATTTTGAATTCTCTTCGGAAGCCGTTGTCATTGAAATGACCAGTAGTCGATAATCCAGCTCCAACGCCCTCGTAATAATAGCTAAATTTTCATTTTTGAGCTGGTCTCGATTGTTGATTCGCTCAATATTTGGCAATCAGCAGTCAAATAATTGACCATGACCGCGCCCATGTTCGTCAATATTTTGCAAATTAGCAATCAAAATAAAAATGCCTAGTTTTCATATACATTTCCAAAGAACTGCCAATTAGTTTCTAAGCCTCGGACATATGTAATATGAATGTAAAAAGAGTAAATCGTTCTTCCATTGGGAATTGTACAGGTGCACAACAACGCAAGTGTCACATGATCTATACCAGAAATTTTCGTGTATCAAAACCATGTGTAATTGTGCAAAGAGACAATGGCTGATTTTATATTTAAGTAGGAGGGGATGTTTAAGTTTGTTTGTCTTTCTGTTTTTTTTAAATAATAATAATAATTGAATATAAGTAAAAAATGTCGATGTACCTTTATATTTCTCAAAAATATTTTAACAAGAGATATAAATAAATTATTTGAAAATATATATTAACTAATTTATGTTTATATCAACTTTATATGTATCTATGTATAGAAATAAATTGTTAGAATAAAATATTTTAATATTATATATAAAAAATTATTCAATGTGGGTTATCAATAAAATATTTTAATACAAATTAATATTAACATATATTTAAAAATACATTAATAATAAGAAAATCATTTTCATTTGGATCTACATGTGATGTAAAATATTTTAATTTTATTTATGTATATTTTATAAATTATTTAAAAACATTATGTATATATCATGGAAAATTAAGTGGTTAAATTTTTTATTTGGTCTCATATATATTACCTTTAGTATTTAAAAATACAATTTAAACAATGAAAAATAACATTATATTTTTTACTATAAAGAAGTTTCCACCTGAAAAAATTTGATCCCTCTCACCTTATGTTGGATCTTTACTTAAGATAAATGATTTTATAATCACCCTATGAGTGATCTCAGTTAAGAATTATTAAATGGAGATATTAAAGACTCATGTGCCGGTGTGTGTCTAGGTTATTTAAGCAACGGATCGATCAGATTGCAAACACCTAGATACTTGAAATGGAAGACAGCAGAGAAATACAGTAAGCAAATATAAGAACACAAAAAATCAATAATGAGTTCACCCTATCCTCTAGGGCTACATCTCCGGTCCAGCTTTCAGTGGTGGCCTCCTTTTACTGTGTCTTAAAGCAGAGAATTACAAAAGAAGAGCTCAATATGAGTCTCCTGTTACAGGATAGCTGGGAAGGGTGGTTCTTGGATTCCCCAAGACCTATAGAGTACACAGACTCTTGGACTTACCAGCTTTCTTACCTCTCAGGTCTACAATGGAAGGAGCCCAATGTGGTGCTCGGTCTTGACATATCCCCTTCAAGGATGGCTCAAATTTCTCAAGCCCTCTGGTGCTCGATGCTGCCTTTGGTCAACTCGACTCTCTATCTTCTTACTGCTTTTTGGTCTCTCTCTGTCTGCTTTTTCCGTTCTTTCGTGTATATGTGGGTATGTTCCTTCTGTTGGTCTGTGCATGGCTTTAAAGCCACTCGAGCTCATGGCGGTTCGATTCCTCTTCCAACTTCGTCAAATCGCCTACTACAGCTTCCCTTGGAGTTCCCTGTCTAGGCGTTATCATCAGACTCACACAGAGCAACCACTTTTCCTCCTACGAACTGTGTCAGCTTGCTTCTTTGGTTCGTTTCTTCATTTACATCGTGGAATGAGTCATCTGCAACCTTGGAGGTCAAAGCAGACCTCAAATTCTTCTAAATCATGGCTTAATCCCTTGTTACATCCAGTCTTACTGTCAGGCGTGATATCAACTTTTAGATCTGAATCCCTCAGATTCAACGCCATCCGTTCATTTCGCGTGGTTCACTTGCTCGACTGTTAGCGTGCGATGAGCGGCGGTTTTCTCTCTCCTCCGCCTGCCACACATCGGGCGTTGAGTGGAACCACTCCGTTTTCACCGAATCTGCTTACCACCAAGGGATGCCCTTTATGAATTTTGCCAGTTTTTAGAGCGTGGGTCCCACTTTAGCTTTTAGCCTTTTTCCCCACAGTTTTCCCGGCTTCGATGTGACTAAGCGCTCGGGGCCTCTCCATTTCAAGGGCTTTCACCCAACGGTGTGCGATTATGCGGTTCAAAAACTCCATCTGTTTCCTGATCCAGGCTTCTTAGGGGCTAATTTTGCCTCCTGCGCAGTCTCCATGGGCCTCGGTCAGCACACTTTGACCGAGGTCCTCGTCGTTCCACGCTGGCTACCAACTACTACTGGTTTAGAGGTGTTTTTTATCGTTGCTCTTAATTCTTTGAATTCTGTCATGACCTGGTACAACCATGATTTTTTTGATTATTCGTTATGGATCTGATTCAGATTAATAAATCTATACTGATTATGAAAATTTCTCCTTATATTAGATCCTTACTTAAAATAAATATTAGATAAATTTATTAAAAATTAGATAAATTTAGAAAATTACATCTAGAAAAATTTTAATATTTTGAATTGAAAATATTGGCATATTACAATTCATATATATTTTAAAAAATTTTGATATGACTAATTTAGCACGAAATGTATTTTCATTCCAGATGATGAAATATTTCAATTTTGAAGTTATGACCTTTAGTTTTTTTAACAATGCTTTTAAGTGCTTATAATGATCTATCCACTAGCGATATATCTATCAGAGGGAAATACCACTTTTAGTTGATGAGTATTTATAATTTATAAAGTGAAATATATATATATATATATATTAACATGATCAGCGTAAAGAGTGATTGCATGGTTTATAAACTTTTATATACTTATGAGATATTGATTGATATTCTATTAAATATATAATTTAAAATTAAAACATAATTAATAAGATTGAGTTCCAAACTAGATTTGCGTGTTCGATGTGTAAGCACATGTATCCACAATTAAGTGAAACTATGATACATAATCAACAATTTCTTATAAGTAGTTGTGATATTGCGATGCAGAGTCTGATATTTGCAATGACTGGTTCTTAACAGAAAAAATAATTACAATGTTGGCAAGGTTCAGAGATTCACACCAATACAGCCTCCGAGTAATAGATCGAGAGCGTTATCGTATTGGTGGAACATAATTCGCATGCATTCACTCTACCATAATGGGAAAGTCTGACGACCGAACCAAAGGTTGGTCGATCCCATGACTGACAGCAGTTTCATCTAGAATTAATGTTCATATGTGTGGATATTTTAAGCGTGTTCAAAGTTTTATAATATTTTATTGATGTTTATAGATTTGAAAGTTGTTATTATTTTTGACCGTTTGTTTTAGTTCAGCGATTTTAACATTTTAATTTAGTTATTAATATATAAAAATCAAAAGCGAGATTTATTTTGAATGTAATTATATTTTGTTTATTTTTAATGAAATTTATTAATGATAAGAAATGCTATTTCAACTTGTGTTATGTTTAATTTTTAATGAAATTTATTAATAACAAGAAATGTTATATGAATCAGTGTTAGATATATGATATTAATAAGCTATAATATTATAATAAAATTTATTTACAAATTAAAAGTTTCTTTAGTATTATGACAGTAAAAGCCCTATTTAGAGTTATATATAACAGCAAAAATTGTATACTTAATAATAATTATAATTGAAAATGCAGTAGTTTTAAGATCGATTTTTTGGTAGATTTCTGCAGGCCAAAAAAATTGCCGTCAAATATTGATTTATGTTGTTTAGACTGGTTTTTTGGCTGCATATATGAACGCTGTCAAAAACTCTTGGGGCACTCTGATTGTGAAGATTTCACATGTCAAACTTAATTTTAATGAATTTTTATAGGATTCTAGAAAAATTAGACGAGAATGGGAAAATAAAGTTATAATTTAGTAAGTTTTATGATTTTTTAAATTTCAGCAACATGAAATGTATAATGAAGTGTGTATTTTGATCTTCATTATGGGTTAATGACTATTTATGTTTATCAACCGTTTAATTTATATGGTTGTACTAGTTATAGTAATGATAGATTTAATAGTATGCTTATCAATTTGAGTCCAACTTTCAATACTAATACTTATTTATAAATTAAGTTGGATGATTTATTCTAATACTAATTTTAATTTTATAATGTGAAATGCATATTAAATTTTGAGAAAAAAAAAATCAATGATATATTTTTTATAATAATATTTTTTTCTTACTAATATTTTGATTATATCGACTTCATAATTTATAATATGTTATATTAACCTTTTGTAGTATTTAAAATTTCAAAAAATTTAATCAGTTTATGGATAGTAAGATTAAAATCTAAAAACATAACATTGAGATTGTTATCTAGAGTTATGTTTGACATGGGGATAGGAAAACAAATATTTTTAAAGACTTAGGTCAAATAACATAAACTAATAACATAAGTTACCTAATACTATGGCTATGCAAATTAGATGTTATTCTAATTAATTTTGTTTCAATTCAATATTAACCAAACTTTTCCATACAAATTTGACTTAAATAACATAAACTAATAACATAGGTTACCTAATATTATGGTTATGTAAACTACATGTTATTCTAATTAATTTTGTTTCAATTCAATATTAACCAAACTTATTCATACAAATTTGACTTAAATAACTTAAACTAATAACATAGGTTAGCTAATATTATGCCTATGTAAATTACATGTTATTCTAATTAATTTTGTTTCCATTCAATATTAACCAAACTTATCCATACAAATTTAACTTGGTATAAACAACTATTTCTTTCAAATTTATTAATAAAAATTTTAAAAATATAAAATTCATGTTATCACTTAAGATAAATCCACACTTATATGGTTTATATGACATCATATCCAACTTCATAAAAAATAATTACAATTATAGACTTAACACCCAACACTATGAAACGTTAACCATCCATCTTGCTCTTAATACAATTACATACCAATTACTTCTTCACCGAATACTTTATTATGAATGTATATCTTGTTAGTACTACTAGTATCCCTCTCTATCTCTCTCAAATCTAAATATATTAAACCAAAACCCTCGTTCATTAATTGTGTTTTACTTAAGTGCTTCTACTTGTGCAGCTCATTAATCCATTATATATTCAAGAAAATGATGCGAGAAACATTTGCCAATTTCTTTATCAGCATCCATCATGTTCCAGATTTCTTTATAAGCATCGGTCATGTTCCAGATGTAGTACACCAAATTACTTATTCTCTGAATACTTTTTTAATCTAAATTTTAGAATTTATAACCATTCTCTTTTAGCACAAAAAAATCCAGTAAAATTACATTTAACACAAACTTAAAATAATCTTACGCTATAAAAAACAAGCTCGACCCTTGTCACACATATGGAAAATAAGTTTCTTTTAAGTGAGAAGAAAAAAATTCTCTTTTATTATTTTAATCATATTTATTTCACTATTTACAATGAAATACAAAAGTATTCATAACATCCAGAACTCTAATTCATTTACTTAAATAATATTACAAGATATAATGATATAAAAACATATTCTCACATCAATTATTGACATTTATCCAATTATTAAAGATTACCATAAGCATCTCAAAATGACCTAATAAACAAAATCAAAATTATGTTAACTATTCTCCAGTTAAATTAAAATTAATCTAATATATAAAATTCACCTCCCCAATTTTTTTCGTTCGAACTGGCTAATTGGTTTTTTCTAAGTATCATGCCCAACATCTTCTCAAATATACTATTCCGTTTACTTTATATACACTACATCACATATGGTGTTTCATGAAGTTTCTATACATGGAGTTAGATAGCATGCAGGCGATACAATATTTCACGTGGTCGCCTTTTCCATTCTCTGTTTCCGATTCCAATGATATATGCATTCATGCTAGATATAAACCCAAATTTATTAACAGTTTATATAAAATCCAAATTAATTTTATACGTGGAGTGCGAAGTCATTGGGTTGAAGCATTTAATATTAATGTCATAATTTACCCTATTTGGATTGGAAAATTTTATATAACAAATTTTTTAATTTTGTTGACTCATTTATTATCTGTATATAAATATTTCTTAATTATCAATAATTTTAATTTTATTTACAAATTTATATTATATATAGGAAATGATTATTATTATTAGCCACAAAGCATCTATTCACATTAATTCCATTCCTGAAATTTATATTCAGGTTAATTGGATTCCGGATTAGGTTACCTAATGATAATACAATTTAATAATATTAATTTTTTATTAAATATTAATATATAAATTGTTAAGTGGTTAAAAATAGTTTTTTTTATATTTATAAAAGATATTATAATAATAAATTTCACAATAGGAAATTTTCACGGATTTCATATTATTTCCATCTCCAATTAAATTACTGTTGAACTAATTATTTATTATAATATTTATATATTTGCCATATTAATTTTTTATTTTTAAAATCTTTTAAACTATCATATTCTTAGAGTGTGTTTTCTCATTTTGAAACATATACTCATTTAAAATATATATTGTTGAAAAATACTCTCAAATAGTTACATTTACAAATGTTCTATTTTGATTACAATAAATGTTAATAGTCATATTTATTTATATTATAAACATGATACTTATATATTATAATATTATGATAAAAAAAAAAATTGTAAGCTTGGTAGGATTTTCTGATTTTAAAGTTTATATGTCCATTATTCAGCCTGCTAAGGGGAGGTAGCACAAGATTGGAACCCAAGATCTCCAGTTCAGTGAGACTTCATTCCACAGCCATCACTACTTGAACTACCCCAACAGACATTATAATACAAAATTTTATCTAACAAAACATTATATAAATTAATTTATTTATATAAATGGTAAAAAATAAAAATTCCTCTAACATATTGCAGACAGCTATGGCATGTATTCGGCAGCCTGGAAGTACACATTCAAGAAATCTTTTTATGCAAGCTAAACTAGTTTTAACCCCAGGCACCTCAACAATTATCCTTAGCACTTCCATAATGAAATAAATCATTCACATTTTTATTAGAAAGCTTTGTACACAAGTTAATGGAATAAAGGAAAAGGGTTCGTTTATCATAGAGCGACCTAAGCAGTCTTCTACCACATCACCTTTTTGTGCTGATCAAATGAATTGCTCAAAAAGAGCCCATGGTGATAATATATTCCAAACCAAATTCAGTTAGGGATCTTACTCACTCGGGTTTCAGAGGATTGAATCAGTCATCTTACTTGTTCCTGTTCATTTCCAAATTTAATAATTTGATCTTGCTGTTTGTGTTGATGCTAGTGTTGCCACCAAAAGGGGAATGCTAGGTCTTCAATCAATAAGTCGCAGCAACTGGAGCAGGGTCTCTCTTCCCCGAAGATTTGAAAGGTTTACCTTTTCCGATATAACCATCAATGAGATGGAGATAATTCTTTAAACTGTGGGCGTAAGCAGGATCGAGATTATGGAGCTCTTTCAGAATGGGAGAGTCGTTGTTATTCAAAATAATTTTCACGCCCACGTGAAAATATGTCCAGGGAAACCAATCCAACATTAGACTCAACCATGTCCAACAGTTCTCGTTGAAAACAAGTCCAGGAACTTTGGGAACGATATCGTTCTTGTTCACCAACCGCAACACCTTCACTCCCATCCCCTCCATCCGCCTTGCGAATGCTCTATTACCAACGCGTGGGCTCGCGTATGCAAACACAGTCACAGGTATCGGCTGTCCCGCTATATTTGCGTTAAGGTTTTTCTTAACGTCATATGAGCTTAAGGTTGCCAGAGCAGCTCCCAAGCTATGTCCAGTTATAGTTACGCTCAAGTTTTCTTCCTTGTATTCTTCCACCAGTCTTAGAATTTCTGAAATAACAGTATCTCTAGCAGATTTTGAATTCTCTCCATGAGAGATGTAACAGCTTAAAAATCCCTCCTCCACTCGGACGCCGTTGTCGTTGAAACGAGCAGTAGTCGATAATCCGGCTCCGACGCCCTTGTGGTTGAAACGGGTAATTGATAATCGGGCAAGAACTAAAATATTGTTGAAAATATAATTTCAACTGTGCAACAGTTGAGCCATGCGGCAGCATGAGGACAATAAACCGTGCGTATCACCAAGGATCGGGAGAAAAATCGCTTCAAAAATAAATTCGCAGGCTTAAAGATCTGCTTTAACCTCAGCCGTCTGATTTGGCCGATCAACGGTCTAGATCATATCGGCGTATCGGCAAGTCGGCATATCGGCGGGCTGGAGCATCAGAGGCTGGCAGCGGCAGCGATATGAAATATCGCCGATGAGCGATCACCGATATCGCATCGACACATCGCTATCGGCAATGTCATAGGGTCGGAGCATTTAACATGAGTTATGTTGCGATGCGATGGAGCGGACCCGATAGCATTATAAATGATTTTTGATAAACTTACAAGTCCGCGCTCAGAGCATTTTCAATGTATTTTATGTATTTTCGAAATATAGGAAAAAGCAAAGGATCGGCCCATAGCGCGATCGGCATATCGCAATCGGGGAAACCAATGGTACATGGCTTTTCATATTTTGTGTGCTACCCGATGGATCGGACCCGATGGGCTTCCAAAGCCAAAATTGTATAATGATTGAAATCCACCCAAAGGCAATTTTTGTGTTCTGCAGCGTTTATGTATGTTTTCCAAATATACGGAGAAACAGAGAATTGGCGCGGAGGCAGTTAAGGTGAGCATGGAACAGTACAGCATAGCAGGCAGAAGCTTTCAATTTACAGCAGGGCCGAGAAGGAAGCAGGTTGCGTTCAAGCTCCTGCACATTGAATTTCCAGCGACCACAGTTAATGCTTTTTTTTTGGCCGAGGACGAGAAGGACAGCCTCGAGCAGTTCCCAATATGGGACTCCATTTTTGTTCATTAAAACTACTCAGATTTTGTATGTAAGTTAGTAGTGTGCATTGTAGTTGTTGTTGTGATAGTGTGTGACACAAGTGTAGCGCAGCAGCGCAAGTGAATGTTTTACGCAGCAGTGTAGACTGTAATGTATTGTGTGTGTGTATTTTTCTTTTTGTGAATCCCTCTGAGTAGAAGAGGAAGAATATTGTATCAGGCTTTTCAATTTTAATGAATACAGATCCCTGTTTATGCATGTTATACTCTGTTCTCAGAAATAATCTTTTAAAACTTCCGCTGTGTTAAAGATCCTGTGTGTGAAGAACAGAGCATTGTTCTCTGTTCTGTGATTTTATATTGTGTTTTTGGGATTTTGACAGAAAAATCCCCAACAGTGGTATCGGAGCTAGTTCAGGCTCTTTGAAGGGTTCAAAGAAGCTGAAGGAAGGATTCTTACTGCAACAACTTCTCCAGCAAAGCGAAGACTCAGTAAAAGAATCTAAGTTAAAAGAGAAAGAATGGCTGGCACCAGCACTAGCAATAGCATGGGTATGCAGCTCCCATTATTTGATGGCAAAAACTATGACTATTGGGCAATAACAATGAAAGCCTTGTTTGCTTCTCAAGACTTATGGAAAATAGTTGAAGATGGTTTTAAAGAACCAGCAGATGAAAATGAGTTTAATGCATTAACTGAGGGAGAGAAGGATTTGTTAAAGAGCCACAAGAAGAAGGATTCAAAATCCCTTTTCTTTCTGTATCAAGCAGTGCATGGAAGTGTGTTTCCAAGGTTAGCAGGAGCTAAGACATCCAAAGAAGCATGGCAAACTCTTAAAACAGCCTATCAAGGCATGGAGAAAGTGAAGACAGCAAAGCTACAATTGCTGAGGAAAGATTTTGAGAATCTGAACATGAAGGAGTCAGACAATATTGACTCATTCTTCACTCAAGTAATTGGTCTGGTCACACAAATAAGATCTCATGGAGAGATACTCGAAGAAAGGAGGATTGTGGAGAAACTATTGAGGTGCCTACCCTCAAGGTTCCATGTGATTGTCACCACCATAGAACAGACAAAGGATCTCTCAAATTTTTCAGTTGATGAGCTTCATGCATCACTGATTACACATGAACAGAGGTTGAGTAGAAATGAAAACTCATCTCTAGAGCAAGCCTTCAAGACCCAGATGTCCTTTGGAAGAGGAAGAGGTCAAGGCAGAGGAAACAAGAGAGGAAGAGGCAGAAGCCAGAACAGAGGTGGAAGGAACAGTCCAGCGAATGCTCAAGGAGGAAGCAACAATCCAAAACAGAACCAAGGCCAAGGTAGCAGCCAACAAGGAGGACAACATCATGCTCAAGGACAAAGGTATGAAAAATCCAATGTCCAATGTTATTACTGTAAAAAATATGGGCATTATGCCAGTGAATGTAGGAAGAAGCAGCATGATATGAGTAATAGATCCAATGCAAATATTACTAGGGAAAATATCAGCCAAGATAATGTGTTGTTAGCTTGTAATATGGCTGAAACAAATAGTGAAGATATATGGTTTCTAGATTCCGGTTGTAGCAACCATATGACAGGGAACTTGGCCTTGTTTTCTGCTTTAGATCAAAGTGTGAAGTCACAAGTCACACTTGGGACTGATAGCAAAATTTCTGTTATGGGTAAAGGAGAAGTTAAAATATTTACAAAGCAAGGTGAAAGGAAAACCATAGCAGATGTCTACTATGTCCTTGGAATGAGATGTAACCTCTTGAGTATTGGACAGCTCGTTCAAAAGGGTTACAATGTTTTCTTTGAGAATGATGTATGCACCATCATGGATATAGTACCCAGCAATAGATGCATTGCTGAAGTGAAGATGACGAGGAATAGGATGTTCCCTCTTAGATTAAGCACAGATTTGAAAAACAAAAGTGAAATTGCAGCAGTTACGCAAGAGGCTTTCCAAAGCCAACCGAAGGATGAAAATTGGTTGTGGCACTTGAGATTTGGACATCTCAACTTTGGAGGTCTAAACTTGTTAAGCAGAAAAGGAATGGTAAGAGGATTACCATTGATAGAGAAACCGGACAGCCTTTGTGAAGGTTGCATATTGGGAAAACAACACAGAGAAAGTTTTCCAAGCGGGAAAAGCATAAGGGCAAAAGCACCCTTAGAGATTGTCCACTCAGATTTATGTGGACCGATACAAAATCAATCTTTAGCTGGCAGCCAATACTTCCTAACATTTATTGATGATTTCACAAGAAAAACTTGGGTTTATTTCTTGAAAAACAAAAGTGAAGTGTTTGAAAAATTCCGAAATTTCAAAGCACTCGTGGAAAATCAGAGTGGGCTGCGCATCAAAGTTTTGAGAACAGACAGAGGAGGTGAGTATATCTCCAAAGAATTCCTGCGGTTTTGCAGAGAAAATGGAATTCACAAGCAGTTTACAGCAAGGTATACCCCGCAGCAAAATGGAGTTGCTGAAAGGAAAAACAGGACCATTATGGATATGGCAAGGAGCATGTTGAAGGCAAAGCATTTGCCAAATGATTATTGGGCTGAAGCTGTAAATTGTGCAGTGTATATTTTGAACAGGTGTCCTACAAAAGCTGTGATGAACAAAGTGCCGGAAGAAGCATGGAGTGGGAGAAAGCAAGGAGTCACCCACATGAAAGTTTTTGGATGTGTGGCTTATGCACACATTCCAAATCAGCTAAGGAGGAGGTTGGACAGCAAAGGGGAGAAATGTATCTTCATTGGATACAGTGAGAAATCCAAAGCTTACAGGTTGTATATCCCATCTACCAAGAAGTTTTTTGTCAGCAGAGATGTTCAATTCATTGAAGAGGAAGCTTGGGATGGAAGCATAGAGAAAACAGTTAATGTTAAAAACTGTTTGTCTCATGATGAAGATGATGAAGAGGTGGCTGAAATGCGTCCCCAAACAACAACGCCAACACAAGAACAACAAGGAACACCATTGAGGATAAATGAGAGTGCTTCTCCAAGCACACCACAAGGAGGAAATTCAAGTGCATCTTCAAGCACTTGCACACCAAGAGAAAGAGGTAAGAAGTTCAGAAATTTAAGTGACATTTATAATGAAGGAATGAATTCCTTATTTGCCTTGTATTGTCATGTGGATGATCCTATTCATTTCGAAGATGCTATTAAATATAAGAAATGGATAGAAGCTATGGATGAGGAGATTAATGCCATAGAGAGAAACAAAACATGGAATTTGGTTGAGCTACCAAAAGGTAAAGAAGTCATTGGAGTTAAATGGGTCTATAAGACCAAATGCAATGCTAAAGGCAAAATTGAAAGGCACAAGGCAAGGCTTGTTGTCAAGGGATACAAGCAGCAATATGGGAGAGATTATGAGGAGACTTTCGCACCGGTTGCAAGAATGGAAACCGTGAGAGCAGTGCTGTCCATAGCAGCACAAAACAAATGGAAAGTTTACCAAATGGACGTGAAGTCAGCATTCCTAAATGGAGTGTTAAAGGAAGATGTTTATGTAGAACAACCTCTAGGCTATGAGAAGAAAGGCGAAGAGCACAAAGTGTGCAAATTGAAGAAAACTCTTTATGGGCTGAAGCAAGCGCCAAGAGCATGGTACAGCAGGATAGATTCCTATCTATTGGATAATGAATTCGATAAGTGTGAAGGAGAACCCACCGTCTATACCAAAGAAAAGGATGGTAAAATTTTAATTGTTGTCTTATATGTTGATGATGTTATTTTCACAGGTAATGATGATCAGCTCATTAAGAATTTTAAATCAGTCATGAAAGAGGAATTTGAAATGACTGACATGGGTTTCTTGAGATACTTCTTAGGCATAGAAGTAGATCAAAATGAAAAAGGAATTTTCATCTCACAAGCAAGATATGTAAATCAAGTATTGGGCAGATTTAACATGCAAGAATGCAAGGCAGCGATCACTCCCACAGTAATGGGATTAAAACTCAGCAGAGAGGACAACAGCAAGGATTTTGATCCTAGCTTGTATAAGAGCATAGTTGGCAGCCTTATGTATTTAACAGCTACAAGACCTGACATTATGTTTGCTGTTAGTTTAATTTCCAGATTCATGGAGCGGCCAAATGAGGCACATTGGCAGGCAGCAAAAAGAATTTTAAGGTATGTCAAAGGTACCAAAATGTTTGGCATATTATATAGTGTCTCAGAAAGTTCAGATCTAATTGGATACACTGATAGCGATTGGGCTGGAAGTGTGGATGATCGGAAAAGTACATCCGGTTATCTTTTTCACATGGGTTCAGGAGCCATTTCATGGGCTTCCAAGAAACAGCCAATTGTGGCATTGTCTACAGCAGAAGCAGAGTATGTGGCAGCTACTGCAGCAGCATGTCAAGCAGTGTGGATGAGAAGAATGTTGAGCAGCTTAGGCCAAGAGCAGGCAAAAGCAACAGTGATTTATTGTGACAATAGCTCGGCTATTGCTCTGTCCAAGAATTTTGTGTTTCACAAACGAACGAAACACATTGATACAAGGTTTCATTATATCAGAGAATTGGTAAGCAATGGAGAAATTAGTTTGCAACATTGCAGGACTCAAGAACAGATAGCTGACATTTTGACAAAGCCTTTGGATTAGAAAAGCTTTGAATTTTTGAGGAAGTGTTTGGGTATGATTGAATGCCCAACAGTTGAAATTAAAGGGGAGTGTTGAAAATATAATTTCAACTGTGCAACAGTTGAGCCATGCGGCAGCATGAGGACAATAAACCGTGCGTATCACCAAGGATCGGGAGAAAAATCGCTTCAAAAATAAATTCGCAGGCTTAAAGATCTGCTTTAACCTCAGTCGTCTGATCTGGCCGATCAACGGTCTAGATCGTATCGGCGTATCGGCAAGTCGGCATATCGGCGGGCTGGAGCATCGGAGGCTGGCAGCGGCAGCGATATGAAATATCGCCGATGAGCGATCGCCGATATCGCATCAGCGCATCGCTATCGGCAATGTCATAGGGTCGGAGCCTTTAACATGAGTTATGTTGTGATGCGATGGAGCGGACCCGATAGCATTATAAATGATTTTTGATAAACCTACAAGTCCGCGCTCAGAGCATTTTCAATGTATTTTATGTATTTTCGAAATATATGAAAAAGCAAAGGATCGGCCCATAGCGCGATCGGCATATCGCAATCGGGGAAACCAATGGTGCATGGCTTTTCATATTTTGTGTGCTACCCGATGGATCGGACCTGATGGGCTTCCAAAGCCAAAATTGTATAATGATTGAAATCCACCCAAAGGCAATTTTTGTGTTCTGCAGCGTTTATGTATGTTTTCCAAATATACGGAGAAACAGAGAATTGGCGCGGAGGCAGTTAAGGTGAGCATGGAACAGTACAGCATAGCAGGCATAAGCTTTCAATTTACAGCATGGCCGAGAAGGAAGCAGGTTGCGTTCAAGCTCCTGCACATTGAATTTCCAGCGACCACAGTTAATGCTTTTTTTTTGGCCGAGGACGAGAAGGACAGCCTCGAGCAGTTCCCAGTATGGGACTCCATTTTTATTCATTAAAACTACTCAAATTTTGTATGTAAGTTAGTAGTGTGCATTGTAGTTGTTGTTGTGATAGTGTGTGACACAAGTGTAGCGCAGCAGCGCAAGTGAATGTTTTACGCAGCAACGTAGACTGTAATGTATTGTGTGTGTGTATTTTTCTTTTTGTGAATCCCTCTGAGCAGAAGACGAAGAATATTGTATCAGCCTTTTCAATTTTAATGAATACAGATCCCTGTTTATGCATGTTATACTCTGTTCTCAGAAATAATCGTTTAAAACTTCCGCTGTGTTAAAGATCATGTGTGTGAAGAACAGAGCATTGTTCTCTGTTCTGTGATTTTATATTGTGTTTTTGGGATTTTGACAGAAAAACCCCCAACAAATATCTCTGGCATCCTCTATCCATTCTTGAGCCGTTTCGGTTCCTCTCCAGGCTACTACAACATCACGCCGCCCTAGTCTTAGTATCTCTTGAGTATCTGTGCAAACAGCAATAAAGCCAATCCACACAGATTGCTCTATCTTCCTCCCTAATATATCAGTGTCCGCATACAAATACTTTGTTACTTTATAGCCTTTGGGGCAATACTGGGAATCCCCCGCCATTTCACAACTGTCAAACAATTTGTCAGGGCTATACTTAGCCCCACCATAACCATTCATGGAAAGGTCACTATCAAACGCATCATAGCACAACTCTGCAAAATCACCATAT
Source organism: Pinus tabuliformis (assembly GCA_031772625.1). NCBI lineage: Eukaryota > Viridiplantae > Streptophyta > Pinopsida > Pinales > Pinaceae > Pinus > Pinus tabuliformis. Next base: position 1,001,714,993 of record CM062820.1, read on the forward strand.
CTGAGAATCTCAGCTTTGAATACTGGATTAATGGGATCTAATAACCCATTCCACGAGTCTGCTCCTTGAATATCTTGCCACATAGCCGCAAGTGGTATATTTTCGTATCGGCCCATCTCTTCTACTGGATGTCGTGAAGAACAGGGGATCGATTTTCGGTTTTTGGTCAGGCCCTTAGGAATACAGGTGATCTGTGAATGGCGAAACTCAAATGGTCCCAAGTATTAAATGGCCCTATATGTTAAAGATTGTTACCTTAATTTCTCTGATGTGCAATGCCAATCCCAATGTCATGTGTATCTTACAGAGTGTGGTACGCGTATATATATCGATATCATTAGCAGCAACAAGAAGGATTGATTTACGGGATTCGAAGTTAGTAATTTTGAGACGTTAGCATGAGGCAAAAAATTTGACTTCGACTATGAACTATTTACATGGTATTCCTCCGGGATCGGGTTTTAATTTTTTAGTTGTTCAAAGTTCAAACGTGCTCACGTCTCATTCAGCCGCCCCCTTCCCCCGTTTCTAATTGTTCAAACGTGGACACGTCTCTGTCAGGTTCCCCCGGCTGATGGTTGAGAGGGGTTCCAAACAAAACGAAAATATAAGAACATTAATCGACATATTTCTCCCATTTCACTGGACAATTGGAGTTCACTGCTGTTGTTCCGGCTCGGCAATTTTATATCGTAATCTCTCTTGTAATATCGAGGCGGGATGCCAGTTGGCTTGCGTATCCTCAGAACAACAGTTTTTTTTTTTTTCAAATCATTCTGTTGAATATTTTTCTCTTCCACGTTTTTCTTTAAAATCAATTACTCAGTTGTTCAATGGTAATCTTGGTAACAGTGTTTCCTTCCTTCGGTCAATTGAAAAGGTCGTTGAATTTGTGATATACTTGTTCAAGGTAATCTTAACAACAGTTTCCTCATTTGTCCAATGGTGGTCTTAGTAGCAGTGTTTCCTTCTTTTGGTCAATTGAGAAGGTCATTGAATTTGTCAAATCTATTCTACAATTGCATGGCTGCTACCGTATTATCAATGGTAATCTTAATAACAGTGTTTTCTCGTTGGTTGGTCCAGAATCAATCACTCAGTTGTTCAATGGCAATCTTAATAAGAGTGTTTCGTTGTTTTGGTCAACCCGGAATTTTGGTTTATCGATAACTCACATGTTTAATCGAAATCTTTATAACAGTGGTTCCCTGTTTGGAAACGCCTTATTTGGCATTTGGAAAAAATATATCAGTCAATTATGTGACATAAAAGTGGATAAGAGTCTGTTTCAATGGTTGGACATTAAGTGGATAAGAATCTAGAAACACAATTAGCATGTGACTATTAATTTTTTTTATCATTTGATATCTATATTTAATTCAAATGTATTTTTCATTTCGTATACGTTTGTTTTCGAACACTAAAATTCTAAAATTTTATACTACTTGATTTTTTCTTTTATAAATTTAATTTTTTATAAACTTTTCTATATAATAATTTTAGTTTATTAATATTATTTTTTAAAATTAATTATAACAGTAAATATTGAATTAAAAACTCTATGTTTGAACATGTAACATTATATTCAAAAATTTTATACTACTTGATTTTTTCTTTTATAAATTTAATTTTTTTATAAACTTTTCCATATAATAATTTTAGTTTATTAGTATTATTTTTCTAAATTAATTATAAAAGTAAATATCGAATTAAGAATTCAATAACTCTATGTTTGAACATGTAACATTATATGAGTGGTAGAGAATTGTAAATTATAGGTTATGAAAGTCAAGTTATTCAAAATGCTTAATTCAATTTTAATAATAAAATAGCTATATTATAAGTTTTAGAAGAATGTTCTTGATTGAACTTCCATGCAAACTTAGTCTTGATTTAGATGATCATGATGTAATTTATTTTGAGAGTTGTAAGCTATAGAAGTACGTTCTTGATTGGACTTCTATGAAGATTTAGACTTGATTCAGATCATCATGATGTAATTTAATGTGAGAGTTTACAAGCTCCATAATTGGAACAATTATATTTAAATTTGTGATGAGAAAGACAAAAGTATTAACAAATTTAATTGTAGAAATGGAGGATTGGGTACCCTTATCATTGATTTGTTGCAATTCTTTAATTTGACTTTTGAGATCTAGCCTTTAACCATTTGGACTTTCATTATCTATTGAATGATAATATCGATGGTAGAAGTAATTTCAGACAGAAAATCATTGGATCAAGTTTGCAATTGTATCATATACTCCTGATGCACTTGATATTTTATGCCAAAGGTAAGAGATTTGTTTTTTCTAATCATAATCACTACCAAATATAACCACACTAGAATCCACATAGTAATACACTCCCCAAGATCCACCGCAAACCAAACCAAGAAAGTGTGAATCTATTGTCAAAAAGAATTTACAATTTCCAAATGGGTACTAAACCGAATATGTTCGTGTTGATACAAACATAATTGACCCAATCAACATCATTAGCTTGATAACTAATTGCAGAAGAACCCAACCATCACCAATATCATTGAAAGAAAAATAGAAGGGAACCCTAATAATGGTGTGAGACCAACACACTGAAGAATGTTGAACCTACAAACCATTTTCCATATAGAATGAAAGAGAACAATAATCTAGAACTGCAATGTAGTCAAATACTTTATTTGTATAAATAACATAATATTTTTTTATCATTACAAAGCTCTTAAACTTGTGAAATGGAAATACAATATATGGAGAATCAGATTATTTGTAACATGATCTACCAAGAATTCTTAATGCTTATCCTACTTTATGAATCAATTGCATAAAATGAAATACACCATAATTCATCAACCAAAAGAAAATGTAACACAATATTAATGTACTTGGAATCTATCATGTTATTGAATAATGATTATGTTATCACTAGGTTATATATTTTCATCATTTTCCATCAATGATTGCTCCTATTGTTAGCAATATTAGATAAAATAAAAGACACGTACACAAACAAAGCACACTAAACTTTATCAATCAAAATAAAGTTTAATCAATCTTAGAAATGTTAATATACTTGGAATTTATTGTGATATTGAATGGGAATCCTGCTATCACAATGTAATATCACAATATTTGACAAAATAAAATTAATATAACAAGAAAAAGGAAATAAACTATTTACAGAATTGAATAAAAACATATTTATACAAAAATTTTCTCTGGAATTAGGATAAGCCATATTACATTCAAATCATCTAATGTGGTTGCAACATTAATTAGAAAGAAATTTTTTCTAAATATGTGTTCATGAATATCTCCAAGATATTGGTTAAAAAAATCAAGTAATCTCTTCAAAAGCTCAAGTTTCTTTACATATCTTGGATGATTTATTAATTGTTCCAAATCCATTGCAAATCTTCGATGAATGAAAAAGAAACTTGAATTTGAGACTATGTCGTAAAAATGTTCATTGTTAATCTTGAAATATTCATATGACCATCACCAAACTCACATAACGTTCAAATATACGTGAAAACATGTTATGTTAGTAAAATTTAATCATATACTCATTAAAAACATTAAAATAAATGCATTAGAAAATATTGAGCCTAATTCCACTTATAAGATTAAAAATGGAGTAGCAAGGTTACAAGGAGGCGGAAAATGATTAAAAGTTGACAAAAGGATTTTCAAAGGATGGTAAAAGGATGTGAAATAATGATAATTTTAGAAACTCAAAATTTTCCCCAATAAAAGATGCTACATGTCCTCATGCAATCTTGGATGTTATTTTCTTGAATTGTGTGATGGAGTCTTCTTTCTCTAAAAAAAAAATCAAGTGCAACCCAGTCTTGGATATGATTTTCTTGAATTATGTGATGGAGTCTTCTTTCTCAAAAAAATAAGTGGCAGTTGAGTTGCTGTAGATTGGTTATTGTGATACAACCACAAGTTTTCAAATCCTTGGTTCATGTGTGATAGCACCTGTCTCTTAGACATGGTCTCTTTCTCACTGTAACAAAGAATCTCCCCCTTTTTATTCACTAGAAAAATATAAATATGAAAATGAAATCATGTGCATTAATCAAAACGAAGACCCAATAGTTTGTGCATTAATCATATTTCTTATTCCCAATCATAATCTAACCCATTATACAATCGTTGGACCAAATTTGTGAAGTAACTTTTAAATTGTTTCTTATTGGAATTTTGAGAATAATTAACATGCATTTGACTATAAATTTTACCTTTAGCTAGCACCCTCATTGAATTTCAAATTAGTACAATAACTAAAAAACCATCTTATAATTTTTTCACAAAAACACCATGTGGAGTATTTTTGTTTTAGATTGTGCTAGTATGCAAACCAACAAGAGGGATACTTGAGTGGCAAAGTAAGCTACAAGATTTTCTTTTAACAAACATCTTATAGTAGAATTGGTCATCCATTGTTTCTCAAAATACAATTTATTTTTTTATGAAAGTTGTTGGGTAGGTCAGTAATAAAAAAATCTTGCGAAAAATACAAAATATTTGTAAGTGATGACAGGTCATTTCCAAAGAAATATAAATTTATTTCACTTGAAATTTGTTGATTATATTTATCTTATTTTTATGAATTTAAAATACAGATTGTTTGGCCAATGGTTTCATGGTTTGAAAGCCCTCTTGAAGTTAATTTTTGGCTTTTTTGTAAAAAATAGTTGTATATTTATAAAGCGGTTTTCTCAATCATTTAAAAACATCATGTTAGGAATCCTCTATTTCTTCGCAAACATCTTAGTTTAATCTATAATCCTTTGCAAAGTATAGATGCATAATTAAATATAACCCAACAATAGGTCTAGAATGTTTTAGTAGAAAAATACATCTTTCTATTGGGAACTACTACAATTTGTAAAACATATTTCCTTTCAACCTATGTGATATTGTCCCATCCCATCACAAATATTTTTCGTTGAATTATCCATATTGAAATATCCATATTTAATATATGTGGTATATTTTTTATATCCCATCACAAATATCTATTATCTCACTGTCCTCGGAAAACCTGTGATAAAGTCCATGAAAATAACCTCTCGTTTCCATTCTGGAATCACAATCGGTTGTAGCAGTCCAACTAGATTCTTACACTCTGCCTTCAGATGCTGACAATCGAAACACGTAGCCATAAACTCTACTACATCCTTCTTCATGTTCGACAAATAATAAAATTTATTTGCTACGATTAATGTCTTTTGATGGTGTGGGTGACCTAAATTTGGTTTCATGTGAAAGTCCACCGAGATAACCTTTTTGAGCTCATTATTGTCTAGAATATACATCATGTCTCTAAATATAACCAATCCATCTACTGTAAGAAAATAGCCCACATCCTATGCACTTTCACCTGTAGCAATACCAAGAAAAATTTGAAGGATGGAAAATTATCTTGAAATTTAAAAACATTGGCGAATCTCACTAGTCCCTAATATGTAAACTATAAAAATTTTATTGATATATCCATAAAAGTATTCATAATTATAATGATTATATATATAGTGTCTATATAATTTCTGAAATTTTTAACATAAAATAATCTTGTATTGTAAAATTGGGGCGAACCATTTTTATAAAAAAAGGAAATTAGTGAATCTTTTTTGTGGAAAAATCATGGAAATTTAGCCCACCTGCGAATATTAGCCCCTAAAATTTTACATGACCACTACATGTACATGTACCTGTGCTACTAGCTATCCCTATACATATACTGCTATTTGTTCATCTACCTGCACCTGTACCATGCTGCAACCTCTACACAATCTCCATATCCCTGACATCCTGCTGACCTACCTGTAAGATGTTGTCCTATAAGTTTTTCCCATAGTACGTCATAATTGTTAAGTGATTTACTTGTACCTGTCTGCCAAGAGCATCTGCCACCTTGTTCTCCTTTCCTTTGATATGCCTCTCAAATTCAAACTCATTGATCATGGCCAATAATCTAGCATGTCAAGTGTTTGGACTCAGTTGGTTAAGGAAATACCTCAACCCAATGTGATCACTCATCAGCACAAAACTCCTGCTAAGAAGATAGTGCCTCCACATCTTCAATACATATATGACCATTGCTAACTCAAGATCATGTGTAGGGTAGTTCTGCTTGTGCTCATTTAGTTTTTGTGACTCATAGCATACCACCAATCCATCCTATATAAGGACCCCACCAAGTCCTCTCTTGTAAGAATTTGTGCATACTAGAAACTCCTTGTACATATATGCAATCTTTAGCACTAGTGCATGTGTCAACAACTGCTTAAGTTGCTCAAAACTATCCTCACACTCCTCTATCCAGTCAAACTTCTTACCTTTCCTCTTAAATGATGTAATAATATAAGAAAATTGTGAGAAGTTCTTGGTGAACCTCATGTAATAGCTTTCAAACCACATGAAAGATCCCACCTCATCCACATTCCTGGGAGATACCCACCCCATGATTGCCATTATCTTTTCTAGATCCACTGTTATACCCTCCTTTGAAACAACATGTCCCAAGTAGTATACCTCAGTTTGAAAGAAACTGCACTTACTGAGATTAGCATACAACTGATTCTCTCTTAACAACCTCAACACTGCTACTAAATTCTTGGCATTCTCTTCATCATTTTTAGAATATACCAATATATCATCAATGACAACAATAACAAACATATCCAAATATGGACGTAACACACTATTCATCAAGCACATAAATGTAACTGGAGGATTAGTCAAACCGAATGGAACTACAACAAACTCATAATGCCCACACCTAGCTCAAAAGGCTATCTTCTAAATGTCTTCCTCTTTGATGCGTACATGGTGATATTTGGATCTCAGATCAATATTCCAAAACACTGTTTCTCCCTTCAACTGATCGAACAAGTCATCAATCCTCGCCAATACGTACATGTTCTTCATAGTAACTTTGTTCGACTTCCTATAGTCAATGCATAATATGAGAATACCATCCTTCTTCTTCACAAACAATACTGGTGCAACCCAAGGTGATACACTTGGTCTAATGTACCCTTTGTCTAACATTTCCTTCAATGACAACTTCAACTCTACCAACTCAGGTGTGCTCATCTTGTAAGGTGATTTTGATGTTGGAGATACCCCTAGCACTATGTGAATAGAAAATTCTACCTCCCTGTGAGGTGGAAACTCTGAAATCTGCTCAGGGAATACATGCTAAAACTACTACAGAACTGGGTACCTGCTCAAAACATCTACATCCTGAATTTCCTTACCCTTGTCACTAGAAATATGCACTACAAATAACACACACCCTTTCATGTGATTGCGCTTTTCCTGCATAGTTGTCACCATCCTAATTGATGTGGATTTCTTCTTTCCATATAAGACTCTTGGTTACCCATTGTCATCCACACAATCAGTAGATTTTTTAGAACAATCCACCTTGGTTCTACGAAGGTACAACCAATCGATGCCCAATAACATACTGTATGATCCTAATGGTAATACATTCAATTATGCTACAGTAGGTGTACCATTCAAATCAAATGCACAAGTTGTTTCCCAATGATGAACTTGCTTATTTGTACCTATAGCCAATTGCACTTACCAAGACTATGCATGCAATTCTTGACTAAAACCACACTTATCCACTAAGTCAGGATTAACGTAGCTATAATTAGATCCAGGGTCAATAAAAATAGAAATAAATTGATCACAATGCTTACCATCCATACCAATGATAGATGCCTGACGGTCTACCTATTTGTTATCCAATGCTGCATAAATATGAGGAACACTCTAACCAACATCCCCAACATTTTGTGCCTCCTGTGCACTATATATCTGAGGCCTACACCTTGATTCTATGGAAAAGATGTTCTTTACCACATATCAAACACTCCAAATAACCAATACCCTCACCTCTATGTTGCTGTTGTGACTCATGTCCCTATCTAGCCATATTGAACCTCGGTTGTGGTGCCACATTTTCTTTCTCATCTGCATTATGATGCCTTCTTCTTTTCCGCTACCATTTACCTTTACCTTCATCTTTCCCTTTCCATCCTTGCTGAGATTCATTATTACACTTTGACTGTTGATACTAATGCTTTAATATCCCAATAACTTCCTCAAGTGACTAAGGCTCATCATACTCAATCTGATCTCTAAACTCTAATGGCAATCCATTGAAAAATCTTTTAACTTTAGCCTTCTCATATTTAAGATACAATAAATACCTCAATAGCTCCAGGAACTTAGCCGTCTACTCTTCATATCTCATTGATCCCATCTTTATCTTATAGAATTCTTTGGTGTTATTGTCGTAGTCCCTTTCTCACAAGTAATTCTTCCTTAAAATCCTCTAGAACTCATGCCAAGTTGAGTCATTTGTCCTAATGTCTCTAACCTACTTCAAATATTCCCTCTAGATGTATGCTTTACCTCTCAAACTGAAGATAACTATTTTGGCCTTCATATTATTTGTGTACTCATGCAACTCAAACAACTTCTTCATCCCAGGTATCCAACCCTCTACATCTTTTTGTTTCTTCACATCTTCACAAATAGTAGGTGGATTTGCTTATCTAAACTCATATGGTAAGTATCCCCTATCACTCCTCTTGTAAGGATGATAACGATGACGATCACGATACCTATGAGAACTATAAATAGAATAATACCTATATCCATCACCTCTCATATCCAGAGTATCCAACAATCTTCCACCTCTAACCATGTCATCTCTATCTGACCCGTAACCGCCATGAGACCTACTGCCATATGCCCCATTAGTTATGTCCTCCTGTTAAGAAACTACCTCAAGAAAAGATAGAAAAGATAGATCAACGCCTTAGAATTCAGCCTCTTCGAGGGGGCAACCTCCTTTACATTACATAAACGAACAATTCTTGAATGATTCAAATGACAAAACCTCCTTTCTATATATATAGTCTAAGGAGTCACAATATAATGCAGCCGACCTAACTATAATAATATAAAGCCACAAAAATAACAATAGAGGGATTCTATGGGGCACAGAAATAACAATATGGGGGTAATAGGGGCACAACAATATAAATAAGGGGTATAACTACAATAGTAATGGGGTAATCACTAGTATTATAGGGACCCAACATTCCCTTCTCCTTCAAAAAAGTGTTTTCCTCAATGCTTGAGTAGTTCTGGATACTTCTGCATAAAATTCTCATCCTCCCATGTGGAATCTTCAGCGGATAAGTTCTTCCACTTGATAAGATACTCTGAAATTTATCGATTTCGTAGCTGTCGAGTTCTTGTTTCTGTGACTTCTTCCGGTTCCAATATAATTTTTCCTTCCTCGTCAAGTTCTGGCAATATTGTTTGAACTGGGAGCTTGTTGCCTATAACCTTCTTTAAACATGAAACATGGAAAACTGGGTGCAATCGAGAAGCTGCAGGAAGCTCCAATTTGTATGCCATAGTACCAATCTTTTGCAACACCTTGTACGGACCATAATACTTTGGTGATAATTTATTATCCTTCTTAGCTTGCTTTAGGGACATTTGCTTATATGGTTGTAGCCGTAGGAATACCCAATCACCTACATCAAAACTTCTTTCACTGCGATGTTGATCTGCCTGTTGTTTCATTCTATTTTGTGCCAACACGAGGTTATCCTTTAAGAGTTGGAGGACTTGTTGTTGATGTTCGATGTGATGTTCCACTGCCTGAACCTTAGAATTTTCTCTTAAATATGATGTGATGGATGGTGGTTGATACCCATAAAGTGCCATAAATGGGGTCATTTTTGTTGCTGTATGGAAGGAAGTGTTATACCACCATTCAGCCAGAGGCAACCATTTGACCCATTGTGTCTGTTTATCAGATACAAAGCAACGAAGATATCCTTCCAAACATTTGTTTACTATCTCAGTTTGCCCATCAGATTGAGGATGATAAGATGAGCTATGAGCTAACTGAGTACCAAGACAAGAAAATAATTCTGTCCAAAAATTTCCAGTGAAAATGGGATCTCTGTCACTTACAATAATCTTTGGGTTTCCATGTAGCTTTTGAATTGTTTCCATAAATGCAGTAGAAACTGTACTGGCTTTAAATGGATGTGATAATGCACAAAAGTGTGCATACTTGGTAAGTCTGTCAACTACCACCATGATGACACTCTTTCCCTCAGACTTGGGTAAACCTGTGATAAAATCCATTGAAACCTCCTCCCAACGTTGGCTTGGAATGGATAAAGGTTGTAATAGACCCGGTGTCTTAATTGTTTCAACTTTATTTTGTTGGCAAACCAAACATTCCGCCACAAACTTTTGAATATCTGATTTAAGGCCATCCCAAAAAAATTCCTTCTTAACCCTGTGGTAAGTTTTTAAAAATCCTGAGTGCCCTCCTAAGGGAGAAGTGTGCAATTCCATAAGAATCTTTTGTTTTAGCTGGGAATTCTTACAGAGGTATAAGCGATCTTTGTACCATAACGAATCATTTTTCCAGCTAAATGTATCAGACGTACTGGAATCTTGTTGTAGCTTTCGAATAAGTGCCCACACTTCTTCGTCATTCTTCCATTCCTCCCTTGCTTCGTTTATCCAATCTGGTTGGATAATAGAAATGGCGCACAACAATGCTTCCACATCCTCATCCTTTCTTGAGAGTGCATCTGCCACCACATTTTGCTTCCCTTTTTTGTAGATGATTTCAAAGTCATAACCCAACATCTTTGTGACCCACTTTTGTTGCTCTTCAGAGGATAATCTTTGTTCTAAAAAGTATTTAAGGCTATCATGATCCGTTTTTACCTTGAAGTGTCTTCCCATTAGGTAGGGTCGCCATTTCTTAAGTGCATGGAGTATTGCCAACATTTCCTTCTCATAAATAGCTTTGCTTAAAAACTTTCCCTTGATTGGACGACTTTCAAAAGCAATGGGTCTTTCATCTTGCATTAGAACAACACCAATTCCATTTCCTGAAGCATCACATTCCACAATAAAGGTTTTTGTGAAGTCCGGTGTAGCTAAGACCGGTGCTTGGCACATTGCCTCTTTAAGATGTTCAAAGGCCTTTGTTGCTTCCGGAGTCCATGAAAATGCATCTTTCTTCAATAATGTTGTTAGAGGTGCTGCTATTCTCCCATAATTCTTAACAAACTTGCGATAATACCCTGTCAACCCAAGAAATCCTCGCAGATGCTTTATGGATGTGGGGATTTTCCATTCCTTAATGGCTTTAATTTTGCTAGGGTCTACCTTAACTCCTTCATGAGATACAATATGACCCAAATATTCCACCTCCTGGACTCCAAAGAAACATTTGGATCTTTTTGCATATAATTGTTTCTCCTCCAATAGTTGTAGCACCCTGTCAACATGTTCAACATGATCCTTCCAAGACTTGCTGTAGATTAGTATATCATCAAAAAATACTAACACAAATTTTCTAAGGAATGGTTTGAAAATTGAATTCATCAAACCTTGAAATGTTGAAGGTGCATTGGTAAGGCCAAAAGGCATGACCAAAAATTCATAATGACCCTCATGAGTTCTAAATGCTGTTTTCGGAATGTCTTCAATCTTCATTCTGATTTGATGATATCCCGAACGAAGATCCAACTTGGTGAAGTAAATTGATCCATGCAATTCATCCAGTAATTCATCAATGACAGGAATGGGGAACTTATCTTTAATAGTGAGCTTGTTGAGCTCCCTATAATCCGGACACATGCGCCATGATCCATCCTTCTTGTGCACCAATACTACTGGAGCAGAGAAAGAACTTTGACTCGGTTGAATTATACCAGCCTCTAGCATTTCTGCAACCATACGTTCAATTTCACTTTTTTGGACATAGGGATATCTGTACGGCCTGATGTTTGGAGGAACACTTCCTGGAATCAGATGAATAGCATGATCATGATCACGCATAGGTGGGAGACCTTTGGGAGTCTCAAATACCTTGGAATGATTGTCCAGGACTTTTTGGAGATCTGGAGAAATAGATGATTCCAATGTGGAAACATCTAGCGAACATAATTGTGCAATTACACCTCTTTGCTCCTTTTTTAGAAGCTTTGTCATACCATTAGAGCTGATTATCTTTCCTGGTTTCCCTGCAATACCCCTTAATTCAACTTCCTTTCCTTCCGTAGAAAATTTGATGAAAAGTTCTTGAAAATTAAAAGCTATTGTACCCAAGGATTGTAGCCATTGGACTCCTAGTACAACATCAGCACCTCCCATTGGAATGGAAAGCATTGGGCTAGTCAATACATATTCTCCCATGGATAGCTTGATATTATGGCACTTTCCAGAGCAATTTATTGTTCCTCCATTTGCAATCATCACTTGACACTCTGGTGCTGGATATAGGAAGCAATTCAATTCTTTTGCTACCCTACAATGAATAAAATTGTGGGTGCTTCCTGAATCAATCAACACTATTACCTTTTTCTTCTTGATTTGTCCTTCTATCTTGATGGTTTGAGGAGTGGTAATTCCCGCCAATGCATTACAAGATATGGTCGGATTTATTTGTTCTTCATCTAGGCTTTGTTCCTGGAGTATATTCTCTTCTTTTGACCTTTCTTGCTCCTTTTCTTCTTCCTCTTCACAATCTATGTAGAATAATTTCTTCTCAGCACACTTATGACCTTTAGTGTATTTGCTATCACAATTGTAACAAAGCCCTTTTGCTCTTTTTTCTTCCAATTGTTGTGGTGTCAACCTTATAGGTTGTGGAAGACTAGGGGCAACAACACTTCCATCTTTATAGTTGTGAGTGGTATGCTTCCTGGTTGCCATAATTTTGCATTCCATTCTAACCTGAATGCCTTCTCTAATGAATCAAGTTCCCAAAGGCGAACATCATGTTGGATATTATCCTTTAAAGACCCTATGAACACATCAATCCTATGCTCCTCTGGAATATCTTTTACCCTTATGTTCAATTTTTGGAACTCCTCAATGTGCTCCATTATTGAACCCTTTTGTTTGAGACTTATCAATTGGCTAAAAAAAGTGTTGCTTTTTGTATCCTCATAATGTGCTATCAATTCTTCCGTAAAAATTGCCCAAGTGATAAATTGTTTACGAGAGCAAAGCCATTGATACCATACAAACTGATTTGGTTCCAAATATACAGTTGCCATACGTACCTTTTGTGTGTTTTGCACATTATTGAGATCGAAGAATTGCTCCATCTGTAATATCCATGTGGCAGGATCCTTGCCATCAAACTTCCTCATATCGATTTTTGGAATATGGTGAGTCTTCGATCCAACATTAGCATCTATGGAATCATGATTAACATTTCTTTTATTCTCATCATGAGTTTCCTTTAGTACCCTTTCATCCTTAGTTCCCATTTCTTGTAGCAACTTATTCATATTTATCTTCAATTCGTCCATGTCTGTCTTCAAATCTACCATGTCTCTCTTCAAATCTATGTTCGAATCATCCATCTTAGCTTCCATGCCCTTTATCTTAGATTCCACGCCATTTATCTTAGCTTATGTTAGCTTTTGTGAGCGTGACATTTGTTGCACTTGTTCTTGTAATTTTGATATATCATGTAGCATTTCTTCCTCTTCTTCATGAGTCATGCTAGAGCTTTCAGGTTCCTTACTAGGTGTTTGCATTTTCTTTCCTCGGGGCATCAGTTACCGATAATAATGCTTTACTATGCCCTTTGAATTCCCTCAAACCAAGCTTATGCGAAAATTAAAAAAAAAAAAACTACACACCTTTTTTCACTTTGTAGAAGCCTGATATTGAATCTGATGTATCTCTGTAATTTCGGATCATTCAGTTCTGAAATTTTGACTTGTAGTAGCCTTCTGAGTCCTCTTTCCAATGCCACAAGTCTGACCCAAATTGGTTTCTCCAAGGAAGAGTTATGCGAAATCCTGCACAGTGACTTGCTTATAGACTAGTTCAGTAGAGCAAACTTGTACGACGTGCCACGAGTCATTCTTTCGACCTATGGATCTGCAAAATGCATAAAAGAAACTACAGTCCATCCTCTTTCTGTACCTTCTTACGAAATTTCAATCTTATCCTTAGAGAGAAAGTTATGACGATTTTCCCCAGGTCACCTGTTTTGAATGTAATTCAGGAGTCTGCAAAAAGACCAACTTCCTCAGATCATATCTCCGAAAATATCATGTGAAAAGCTCTGAAATTCGGACCCAAGGTTCAGCACGATTTCTTCTCAAATGGGTTTTTTTTGCGACTTCTGAAACGTCACAGAAACAAAGTTATAGCGAAAATTCCACGATGACCTGTTTGGAGCAGCGAAACCCTAGAATCCAAAGCTCTGATACCAAATGTTATGAAACCAGCTCAAGAAAAGATAGAAAAGATAGATCAACGCCTTAGAATTCAGCCTCTTCGAGGGGGCAACCTCCTTTACATTACATAAATGAACAATTCTTGAATGATTCAAATGACAAAACCTCCTTTCTATATATAGGAGTCTAAGGAGTCACAATATAATCGAGCCGACCTAACAATAATAATATAAAGCCACAAAAATAACAATAGAGGGATTCTATGGGGCACATAAATAACAATTTGGGGGTAATAGGGGCACAACAATATAAATAAGGGGTATAACTACAATAGTAATGGGGTAATCACTAGTATTATAGGGACCCAACACCTCCTGTCCATGGCTAATATTAAGTGGCACTTAGCACTACAATTCTTACAAAATTTGAAGAATTATTGCATTAACCTCTACTTGTTCCTCTTGTGCCTGTATGATTTTTCCATTATCTACCTTACAACTCATTATTTCTTCCTTCAAGCTTCTCAACGTGTCTACCAAATCAAAAGAGTGCCCAACACCACGTTCCTCATCTGATTCATAGGGAGAGTCTTTGTAGTCTACCATCATGCTAGTCATTTGATCTCTTTCCTGTAAGACATACTATGTCAACTAAACCAAATCACAATAAACCAACGTACCTTAGCATAATTTTGGGAGGATATATCATATGCAAATATCATCAAATCAACGTGATAAATGTATAACATAATCATAACACCACATACACATATAGTACATAAGCATATAAACATGTAACCACTAGTCTAGCTAGAGTCCAGCCATGAATGCATGACCATGTCAACTACATGTACCATGACCTTGTGCATGACAAAAAGACCCATACCCACATACATAGAAAATACGCAAGCATAAACAACATGTAACAAATCATACACTCATGAGGACATACTTCATAATAACAAAATCCTCTTTCACATGGTGACAACAGTACAACCATGACTGACACCATGCATAGGCAATAAGCACATAGACCAAAAGGATTATTAACACATGTGTGAATGACATGAGTACATGACCAACACACCGCCCATCGAGTCTGAGGGGTGAACCATGGTTTGATACAACTCTGTAACACCCTCCTCCCACATCTACCCAGGTAACCAGGCAACCACGGTAAACATGTGACGAGAGGACACTATGATTAGATTTAACTTCTTATATGACCTTAAGGAAGTGGAATCAATGGAAACACAACATAAAAACTTCCCAGATCAACTACAAGGCTCCCTAGAACCATCCCAACCATTCAGCTAGCTAGCCTCTGTGTTCCACTGAGGTTGTAGACCACTTGACCTCTAGACGCTACCATGATAAGGACCTAAAAGCATCCAGGAGGCTTTAGACACTCTCATACCAAGGCATGCCAATGTAGAGGGCCTATCTTTCCTAGTGATGTGCTAGTGTCCCTGGTATTTGAGCCACTTTTCAGGGCCAAATCCAAGGTCACTGCCCATAATTGAATGAAACCTTCATAATAGAAAGATAACAGGGAAACAATGATGCAAATGTAAATATTGAACAAGCCCTTAACCACACCCTTGCTAGCCATGAGAGGAATTTCATCAAACATATCACAAATATGTAATCTAGAGGTGTGAACAAAATATTTAAGCATAGCAGTGTCATGCTTATTTGAGAATCCCTATCAGGAATTTTTCCCTTACACCATTTACTACATTATCATCTATTAGGTCATAGATACATTGTTCATTCATTTATAAATAAAACTGTGATTAGAGCCATACCTAGCCACTGTCATAACATATATACATAACCAGCATAATAGCAACATAAATACCAAGGAAATCAAAGCCATATGATCCACATATAAACCAGTATCATACTCATAGAAATACAAGGAGAAATAACCTCATATTGATGATGCAAAATCGAAACCCGAGATGGGACTACTTGTTCACCTCGACCATAGAATGGCTCAGCCAAATATCTCGTCAGCCATTCACCCCCATGCTATATTATAAGGATGAATGTGGGAATCAAACCAAAAGATCCAACTAGGGCATCCCGAGGCTAAACCACCTCACCCTCATCAATAGAAACTAGGCTTTACCATAATCCATCCTGGATCACTACGCCAACACAATAAACATGTAATAACAAGCTTTACCATGATCTCCACCTAATCACTAGGCCAAACAAGAATGAATGCCATTGGATTTCTCCACCTACACTATGAGGCATTTTCCTATCTCCTAGTCTCTCAGGCTTTAGCACAATCCACACTGGATCACTAGGCCCTAAAACAAGACCCACTCTTCATTCTTTACCACATATACCAACTTGGGATTACGAGGCTGAATGAAGAGAAATCCACCTCTTGGCTTTACTGTATATCATGCCATTCACCGACAAGGATTCCTGAGCCCACCGAGGCAACACAATCCTGACTTTACCACAACCCATAGTCTAGCTAGGGGTTACTAGGTTAGTGGCTTTATAGTGATCCACAGCCTGGTTCAGGGACAACTAGGCCATGTGATTTATAATTCAGAGATCCACCTCACATAGCTTTGAATCCATCTGGCAATCCAACTCAACCAAAACATGAGAACCCCATCACACCATGGCTATCTGGAAATGGAAAGGTTTGGCTGAAAATACTGCCACACCTGGAAAAACCCATGCCATGAGAGGAAAAGAACCACACGAAATATTGAAAAAAATATACACGAAAAGTAAATGGAAAAGTACCTTTTGAATCTATTATCTAGGTTAGAATCTTCATTGAGCCATAATGGGTGATGGTTAAAGTTATTACTTGGTAGAATAACCTAGTTATTAGTGGTTATAGCATTGAAGTCCCCAAGCAAATGGATATTACCTCCTCTTCGAATATTATGGATATCTTGTTCTAAAGTGTTGAAGGGGAAATTCTTATCTATGTTTTCTTCTTATAGGAGGTGTTGAGCTGTAAAAAGGGTGTCTTTCACCTCTAATTACCTCGCATTAGTTGTCAACCCAGGGATGACTTTTTATTTCAAGAGTGTACTCAGTCTGAGGTGGCTATTTATTCAAGAGTAATGTTTTGCAGTATAATGCTTAAAATCCAAAAGTAAATGAAAGCTGAAAATAAAATATACTTACAATTAAAAGAAACTTATCACTCTGAAACTTGAATCATTCACTCAGAAAACTACAACAATTTATCAGTCGAGGGTATAGTAACAGTAACTCTTCCCTCTATAAACTGATGCAATTAAAAAGGCACTCAAAAGAAGGATCATCAAACTGGGAACTAGACAACAAATGTCAATGCCCACTACAGTCTCAGACCTTCTGCACACCAAAGCAATGATGATTTTCAAATGACAAGAAATGGAACATCATCTACTTCTATAAATAGGATTGAACAACAAAACTCTATCCTATGTAAATGAATGCAGCAATAATTATAATCTTCAAGAATTAAGTAACAACCTTTGAATTGAATAGCAAACAGAAATGGAACAGCAGATTATCAAAGATAAATTATAGAACAGTGGATTAAATCTGAACGTACAACAACCCAAGTCAAGCACGCAACACACTTATCATTAAAAGGGACAGTAATATGAGCTTCGATACAATATGCATGAATCACGGTGTTATGCTCTTAACCTGCAAAAGATACCCAGAATACAGAATATGCAAAGAAAGTTACCCAGAACATAGAACAGCGAGAGACAACAGCAAATATTTTATTATTAAGAAAGCAATGTTCACTGGCTTCTTTGAGGGGGCAACCTCCAATAGAGCAGAGCTCGATACAAAAATAAGACACGATGCTCCTTGCAGGGTGTCTCTATCCTTTATATATGACTCATACATGCAATACCAAGGATCAATACCATGGGTTTTATTAATACCATCATTCTAATACTACGACCCATTTGCAACTAACTGTGGTCCCGTCATTAATTGCGGGTTAACCACTTACAATTATTAATATGGGCTTTATTGACACTTGACTATGACTCGATCCAATTACATAAATAAGGGGGTTAGGGTGGGACCCTAACATGCCCTCCACCTTAAGACTAGACTTGTCCTCAAGGCTGAAGCTGCGGAAACTACTGAAGAATAGTGGTTGGTTCCCAAGTTGTATCTTCCGGAGAGGTGTCTTTCCACTTGACAAGGACTTCACTAATCATGCGGCCCCGTAAGTGCCTGTCTCGTGTGTCTAGGAGTGGTTCAGGTTGGAGCCAGATGGTCCCTTCTTCATCCAATTCAGGTAGACTGGTTTGAATTCTGCAATTGTTCCCAATCACTTTCTTGAGGCATGAGACATGGAAAACTGGATGGATTTTTGCAGTAGGTGGCAAAGCCAACATGTAAGCCACTTCTCCAATGCGCTGAAGTACTTGATATTGTCCGTAGAATTTTGGAGATAGTTTCAGACAACCCTTGTCTTTGAGTGATGTTTGCTTATATGGTTGCAGCCTCAAAAAGACCTGATCCCCTTCTTGAAATTGGCGCTCTGAGCGATGCTGGCCTACCTATTGCTTCATGCAGTTTTGAGCTTGATGAAGATTCTCTCTAAGATGGGCGAGCATGGTTTGCGCGGTGTTGTAGGAGTTGATCCACTGCTTGTACTTTTGAGCACCCCTTGAGATAAGAAGTAGGGGAAGGAGGGAGTTGACCATATACTGCTTCATAGGGAGTCATTTTGGTGCTGGCATGATAGTTGGTGTTATACCACCATTCAGCCAGAGGTAACCACTATACCCAAAGATGTTGCTTTTCTCAAGTGAAACACCTAAGGTAGGTTTCCAGACATTTGTTGACGGCTATCCATTTGCAGGTGATAGGAAGTACTGTGTTGTAGTTGAGTGCCTTGTATCCTGAAGAGTTCCTGCCAAAAATTACCGGTGAAGATCGGGTCGCGATCGGACACAATAGAAGTGGGCATGCCATGCAATTTGAAGATTTGATCCATGAAAGATTGAGCGACAAAAGTTGGTGTAAACGGGTGGGGTAGGGTGAAGAAATGAGCATACTTCAAAAGTTGGTCCACAACCACCATGATGACTGACTTGTTTCCTGACTTTGGAAGACCTGTAATGAAATCCATAGAAACCTCCGTCCAAATTGATGCCGGGATGGGAAACGGTTGTAATGTGCCTGGTGTGTTGACGGTCTCCCCTTTGTGGCGTTGACAGACATCGCATTTAGCTACGAAAGTAAGGATGTCATTTTTCATGCCTGTCCAAAAAAATTATCTTCTGGTGCGAGCATACGTCTTCTGAAAGCCTGAGTGTCCTGCAATGGGGGATGAGTGCAATTCTGCCAAAATGCGACTTTTGAGGGTGGATGTTGGTGATATTATGACTCTGTCCCTGTAGCAAAGAATATCATCCTGCCACGAGTAGCCCTTGGTGGAATTTGTATCTACCTGCAATTGAGAAATGAGTTGGGAGAGCCCACGAGGTGAAAACCATTCCCTGCGAGCCTCTTCAATCCATTCTGGAATGGGGATGGAAATTGCTAGCAGAGTACTTTCCTCCTCAAACAGGCGAGATAAGGCATCTGCTACACTATTGTCTTTCCCTTTCTTGTAAATGATCTCATAATCATATCCCAGTATTTTGGCGAGCCATTTATTTTGTTGTGGGGAGGATAGGCGTTGCTCCACAAAATATTTAAGACTGTGATGATCTATGCAGATTTGGAAACGTTGCCCCAATAAGTAAGGTCACCAGGTCTCTACTGCATGTAAGATGGCCATCATTTCCTTCTCGTAGGTAGATTGGCCCAGATTCTTCCCACTTAGTTGTTGTCTTGTGAAGGCCAAAGGTCGCCCTTCCTGCATTAAGACCGCCCCAATACCTGTACCTGAAGCATCACATTCAAATACAAAAGATTTGGTGAAGTCAGGTAGTGCTAATACTGGAGTGGAACACATGGCATTTTTTAGAGCTGTAAATGTCTATTGTGCTTCCTCATTCCAGAGGAATGAATTTTTCTTTAGGAGTTGAGTGAGGGGCTTCGCTATGCGACCATAGTTGCAGACAAATTTACGATAATAGCCTGTGAGACCCAAAAATCCTCTCAAGCTCTTCAAGGTCTTAGGTTGAGGCCAATCCTGCATTGCCTGGATCATTTTTGGGTCCACCTTGACACCTTCACGCCCCACAATGTGGCCCAAATACTCAACTTCTTCCATGCCAAACGAACACTTGGAAATCTTGACAAATAATTTATGCTTGCGGAGCAGTTGCAAGAGTAGATATACATGCTGAAGATGTGTGGCCCAAGTGCAACTATAGATGAGGATGTCATCGAAGAAGACAAGGACAAATTTCCTGAGATATGGTTTGAGAATGTGGTTCATAAGGCTCTGAAAAGTAGAGGGGGCATTACAAAGACCGAATGGCATGACTAGGAACTCATAATGGCCTTCATGAGTTCTGAAAGCGGTCTTTGGAATGTCGACTTCCTTCATGTGAATTTGGTGGTATCCTGAGCGAAGATCCAGCTTAGTGAAGAATTGAGCCTGATTGAGTTCATCCAGCAAATCATCAACCACCGGGATGGGAAATTTATCTTTGATTGTCAACTTATTGAGGGCATTGAAGTCTGGACACATCCGCCACTCCCCATCTTTCTTGAGCACCATGACCACCGGTGATGAATAAGGACTAATGCTGGGACGAATGACACCTGCTTCCAAAAGTTCCTTGATTATTTTTTCTATTTCATTCTTTTGGGTGAACGGATATCTGTATGGGCGCACATTTGGGGGTTGGGACCCTGGAACCAAGGTGATGCTATGATCATGTTCCCCTCTCGAGGGTGGAAGCTCATGAGGCTTGTCAAAGGCCGGCAGATGGTTATTTAAAATCTATTGCATCTCAAGATGAATTGGCAGAGACTTGGCTTCGACTGCCTAGATGGCATTAAATTGAGCTATAACTCCATGATGGCCCTTTTTTAGCAATTTTTCCATCCTATGCGAGCTGATGATAGAGGGAGCTCCCGCCTGGAGTCCACGGAGGGTATGTGTGTAGTTGTTCTGCTTAAAACTCATATATAACTCCTGGAAATCCATTGTGATTGGCCCAAGAGTGCGGAGCCATTCAGCGCCGAGGACAATGTCGCAACCTCCCATGTGTATGGCAAACATGTGGGTTTTCAACCGATAATCCCCCATTTGAAGTTTGACATTTCCACAGCAGCCTTCACATTTCATTTTGCCCCCATCCGCAATTTGGACTTGGAAATTAGAAACTGCTCGTACAAAACAATGCACTGCTTTTGCAACTTTTTGATGGATGAAATTATGTGTACTTCCACTATCAATCAGGACTACTACTGGGTGATGTTTAATAAAACCTCTTATTTTGAGAGTTTGAGGTGAAGAAATCCCTACCAAAGCATGCAGCGAAATAACTGGTTCGTCAGAGACATTGTCCTTTTGGTTGTCCTCTTCTAGTGCCTCATGTTCCTCAAGTGGTGGATCTTCCTCTGTTGAGCTGTAGTCAGTGGCATCAATTTGAAAAAATTTGGGCTCCTTGCATTTATGACCTGGGGAGTATTTTTCATCACAGTAGTAACATAATCCTTTCTTTCTTCTTTCGGCCATTTTCGCAGGTGACACCTTTTGGACCTTAAGTGTTTGAGCCGTGTTGTGAGCCTGTGGGGGGTGACCTTTAGCGGAGAAGTTTGGGCGACTGTACTGGGCTGCTAATGCACGTTCCACGTTATGGGCTACTTTGCAAGCCTCCATCCATGTGGGAGGGTGGTGCAGTAGGAATTGGGCTTTGATGGCTTCTTTAAGACCGCTGATAAAACATTCCGTGTAGAAAACATCGGAGAGACCCCAAGTACAGAAGGCTAAGGCTTCCAAAGCTGTAATATATTCATCCACTGTGCCAGTCTGTCAGTGCTTAGTAAGATGACCCAAAAAAGAAGATTCCTGGTCAAAGAGGTCTGAAATAGCTTTTTTGAATTTGTTCCAAGGCAGAAAAGGTCCATTGGAACGTTGATGCCATTCCCACCATTGCCACCTTTCATTGTCCAAGTACATGCTCCCCACCATAAGCTGAGTCACATCATCTAAGATGTTATTCAGATTGAAATACTGCTCCATTTGTGCTATCCATGCTGCCGGGTGAGAACCGTCAAATTTATGCATATCCAACTTGGGAGGTCGCTGACGGGATTGTTGGATACCTGTTGGTGGCTGGGTGCGCTAGACGTGAGGAGAGTGGCTAGAATCACCCTCACTGTGTCCATTGCAATTATACTCCTCCTCGTGGGCTGCCTCCTTGCCCTTCGGGATTATGCTCGTGATCAGGCTATTTAGTCGTTCAAACTGAATGTGGAGGGATTGCAAGGATTCGTCAAGTTTGTCCATCCTTTCATTGGCCATAGCTTGAGCTCTAGTTTCTACCATGCACCGACCTGATGTTTTTTTAAAACTGGGACCGCCTAAATTTTTTTTTTCACTAAGAATTGAATGGTACCACCGTGCTCAGCTTGTCGTCATGATTCTGATGGGCTAGATCACCAATAAGCACCCCGGGAGATCTCAGACTTTTTTTTTTTTTTTTTTCTGAAAACTCCTAACGGAGTTTTACTCCTTCCTTATGAATACTGCAGTCGCCAAATCCTCAAAATGTCAATGCAGCCAAAAGTCCTGCGAAAATTATACCCCGGTATAGGAACCCCACACAACTACTCAGATATGGTGGATCTGAGAGATCTAAATGGCGGATCGGATAGCTCTGGCCGACGGAAGAAACTGCTGCTGCAGATTTGATGGATCTAATAGATCAGAATGGCTGGTCTACTAACTCAGAACTACGAGACTGATGTCTGCTGCTGCTGCACCTCTTTGCGCGCTGATCTGGCAGATATGATGCGTGATCCCCAGATAGAAAAGGGAACTATGGTCTCGAGGAGTGTAAGGTGCTACAGATCGCAATATACATAAGGGTCTGACAGTAGTACTCAGCCCAATGCTTCAAGGCTCTAACTAAGGAGGATCAACCGTACCCTTAGCCGTACAACCCGACTACCCTATCATACGGGCGAGTAATCTCTCTGAGTGTTGTTCTCGGTGTACTGTAGCAGCAAGATGGACGAAGGTTTATCTATGGCGAGGTTGCAGAGGAGCTAAGGGGCTTCCGATATACCTAGAAGGTACTTGGAAGACAGTCCGTACGCGGTTCTGTCTAATGCGCTACTACTCGAAGGGGTACCCACAGGGGTTACAAGGGAGTCCAACAAGCGTGACCACCTCTTGTATTTCCTGCGTGAATGCCTACCCAAATCCGCAGGTTTATGCGCTCAACGATAGATCCCGTGGTTTAAAGACGCCGGAACGCATCTCTAGCCAAAAAAAAAATTGCTATGAAATGGAGATCCCACCGGCCTTGGAAAGTGCTCTGATACCACTTGTTATGTTCTTAACCCGCAAAAGATACCAAAAATAGAGAATATGTGAAGAAAGTTACCCAGAACATAGAACAGTGAGACACAACAACAAATATTTTATTATTCAGAAAGCAATGTTCACTAGCCTGTTCAAGGGGGCAACCTCCAATAGAGCAGAGCTCGATACAAAAATAAGACACGATGCTCCTTGCAGGGAGTCTCTATCCTTTATATATGACTCATACATGCAATACCAAGGATCAATACCATGAGTGTTATTAATACCATCTACGTAATACTACAGCCCATTTGCAACTAAATATGGTCCTGTCATTAATTGCGGGTTAACCACTTACAATTGTTAATATGGGCTTTATTGACTCTTGACTATGACTCGATCCCATTACATAAATAAGGGGGTTAGGGTGGGACCCTAACACACGGCCATGACATAAAAGTAATTGTAATGGAACAAAAATTGTTTCAAAACAACAATGATAAAAAACAGTACTTCCGAATAAACAGCAGTCACGATGTAAGAATAAATCATACGGTAGTACCAATTCAAGAATATACAGCGCGATTAACTTGTAATCTGTAAGGAACGACGATGCTATATGATTTTCCAAAATAAACAATAATGTGATGCAGGGTTAGAATGGTAACATAGCATTCACATTGTAAGTTACAAAAATATTTAATCAAGTATAACAGAGCCGATATGTGGAACAATAGAGCGCTTCAGATTACTGAGCAGAGTAAAAGAAAGAAATCAAACCACACATGAATCGTAAAGATATAATACAGCAGCAACGTACTCCACCAGAGGCTTGGACCTTAGCCGCCAGCAGATGCTGCTGGGCTACTTCAGATGAGAAGAATGAACAACAACGCTTTTATTTATTCATCATCAAACTATGAAATCATTACAACATCAGAAGCTTTGAAGATTACAATGGATGCAACAATCTCTTTTTCCTCCTATTCTATCCTATTCCATCATCATTCTTGAATTTCCAATTCTGAATCCTCAATTCTCCATCCCCATCTCTGATCTCTGTTTTCATTTAAATAGATAAAGATCAGAGAGAAGTTACAACAGAGATAACTACAACATGATTTATATTACAAAATTGGATTGTTTCTAACCAATTGATCAACAAGAAAATATAGTTCCATCTATCTTTCAACAAGAGCAAGGCGAATTTGGCTTTGCATCTGAGATTTGGAAAACGGCCACACAACAAATCTGAGAAAATTGTGATCAAAGAACCCTGCATTTCTCTCAATAAAAGTCGAATTTTGGCATACCATTCTTCATTAAAGTTATCTTCGTCCATTCTGGACAAAACCCATGTTCCGGATTTTCCACATTCTTCTTCATTTGCTCAGAATCTCAACCGCAAAATTGTTACTTCTTATTCCAACGAATTTCTGAGTTGGCACTTTTAATGATCAAATCTTCAATCTGAAAATTATCTTGGAGGCTAAAAATGTTGAATAATTTTACAACCAATTTATTAAAACTATCATTGATAACATCATTCATAATCATCAATTTATTAGAAATAAAGGAGAATAAATAATATTCATTCATAAGAGCATAAATCATTATAAATTGGATTTATATAATAAATTATAATAAATGACATGATAAAGAAGAGTAAAAATGGATAAAATAAGTGTTTAAAAAGTGGTTGTATTCACAGCCCAACATACCTCCACACCGAATATATTGCATGTCCTCATGCAACCCAAGGACAAAACCCATGTGTTTACCAAGCAATAAAAAAATTGTTCTTCTCAGCTCATGAAATGGATAGAACAAATGAATTCTTCCTTAATTAATGAATATTAAAACTTAGCAATTTTGATGAAGGCATAACAATGAAGTTGCAGCAAAATATGATATAAGTGATAGCAACCTTTATTAACCATTTTCTCAAAAACTACAAACCAGCTTTTGTTGAAATGTTGCAAGTAAATTTGTAATATATGAATGCCTCTATGATCCAAGAATTAGATCATTTTGATGCAAGGATCATGAGATATAAACAAAATGGTTGTAGGCGAGAGTGCATGATTTCAGAAATTTTATGAACCAATTTATCTTGAAATTATCTGGGTATGTGTATTTTAATAATACGTCTGTGTCTTCCAGAGATCACAAGAATTGAGTTCATAGTTTTTGAAAATATTATAGAAATCGATTTCTGCACTAAAATTGTATGCGTTAAATGAGAAAGAAAATAGAAAACATCCATCATGCGTAGCAATTCCTCCCCCTCTCTAAAAAATTAGCATGCCCTCATGCAATGCTAGAAAACAAATAGAGGTAGTTGCTACCATCTGTTGAATGCTATGCTTGGTATAAAACAACATGGAATAAGGGAGGTGTTGAGAATGAATAAGAATAGCAATGGATGATAAAGAATATGAATGACATGGTCATAAGAAAGAAATGAATGAAAGCAACACTCCCCCAAACTGAAAGATGATATGTCATTGAAAAATGGGAAGTGGTAAAATGTGGACTGAAGGATGATAAATAATGCTCAAAATGGAATGACATATATGTACTGGAATTTGTTGAAACTGATGTAGGTAGAGTTGGCACTGAAAGTGATGTAAAAGGTGGAATCCAGGCAAGCACATCATGTCTGAAGAATTGTTCACGTTCGCGAGTTGCTCAAGCCTCTTCTGTTAGTTGCAATAGTGTGGTCATGCTGTGAATAGAATTCTGCCCATACTTGTTGTTCTCCTATAAACAAATCACTATTTTGCATACAATGTTCTTGAATCCACAGTGTTAATTTTGAATAGCAACAGATAATATGCACGCAAAAATTTCAATCAGAAAATTTTTCGTATACATGCAATACTAATATTTTGTCAAATCAAAAAGCTATGGCAGAGTGCAGTAATCATATCGCATGCAATCCCCTAATGCATACATTCCCCCCTTCAATTGGAAAAGGGATTCCATGACCATAAAGCATATGAAAGGTGTTGTGTTGATGGCAAGGCATTGGAATGAACAATATATCAGTAAATGAAGCAGAGTACACATATCAATGATAGGACAGTGAGAGTTATGGTTATAATGAGAGCAAAGCATGTAAAGATAGTTATGAATAAAAGATAGGACACTTTGGATTGATGATAAGTTATGAAAAAGAGAAAAAGGACAGCAATATGCCAAAAAGATGCTTTTCTGATGGTATTCTAGCTGAAAAATGATGTGATTGATCAGAAAATAATTTCTCATGCGTAAAGGTTCAAAATAGGGAAAATTAAAGAAATAACCTCTATGATAAAAAGAAAAAAAAGAAAAGGGTATTATAGTAATAATTGACGATAAGATATAACTTCAATACCATAAGCAGAGCCTCTGTTGCCAGCAGGCATCCATAGCCTCGGCAGGGTTTCTTTTTAACCCATATGAGCCAGGATTCTCAATTTATAAATGGAGAGTTACAATGTTGTTCTACAGAAGAGATTAGTGTGCTGGCGTGGTAACTAGATAACCACACTGCAATTCACTGTGATTTAGCAAAAGTGATCAGGCCAGCTCGTGATGAGACCTCATGTTCCAAGGATAGTTTGGTTATCCAATGGATCATAACCTTGGTGTGGTGGCCATAATGGGAATGTCACTTTGTTACAGCCTTATGAACATGGTAGGCTGGCTCGTAATGAGACCCCCTATCCTCCATCTGCGAACAAAAGATTGTTTTTATTATACATTTTTATGATAAAAAGAGGGAGGCTCAGTACTCCTTAAGAGTAGGGATGGTGGAAGAAGTTCAAAATGCCAATAGAAAAAAATATACCCATAATCTCATTGATTACAGACAGAGAAGATTATAACCAGGAAGGGTGGAACCAACATGGTATTAAGATGATCAATCAATATCATGTTCAACAGAAAACAATACAGTAAAGTGGTATATAAATAACTGTGTCCATTTTGAAAATAATTTATCATCAAGGAGCTATCCTGTTAAAGATCATAACGTGAATGATATTAACATGCTTCAAAAAAATCCATAATTCTTGTCCTCATAAAAGTAGTGTACTTCATGCGTGAAAGGGAATCAGTAAAATGTGATTGAGATGAACTAGGAATAATCCCACAAGAGGAAGAAAGGGTTGCTCTTGAAAATACTTCCAAAGTGTTGCTCTTTGAAGAAATAGCAAAAACACTCAAAAAAAGTGTTGTTCTTTGTAGGGAATAACAAAGGAAATGCACACCAAAAAGCAAAAATACACACAAAAAAGGTGTTGTTCCCTTTAGGGAACAATGAAAAAAATGCATGTGAAAAAGTGTTATTCCTTAAGAGGAACAAAAGAATGCGAAAATGTTGTTCCTTTGAAAAGGAAGAGCAAAAATGTGAAAGTGTTGTTCCTTCGGAAAGGAACAACAAAAATGTGAAAGTGCAAAAGTGTTGTTCCATTCGGAAAGGAACAGCAAAACGTGAAAGTGCAGAAGTGCTGTTATTTTTAAACGTAACAACAAAAATGTAAGTGTCGTTCCTTTGAAAAAGGAATAGAAAAAATGAAAAGTGTTGTTCCTTTGAAAAAGGAACAGCAAACTAAAAGTGAAAAAGGAACGGCTGACACAAAAGGTGTTGTTCTTTTGAAAAAGGAACAACAAAATGAAAATGTTGTCACTTTAGAAAAGGAATAGCAGAAACAACAAAAGTGCACACAAATGTTGTCCCTTTAGAAAAAGAACAACAAAAACGACAATGTTGTTCCAAAATGCACAATCATAAAATGCAAGCACGCAAAGAATGAATTAGTTGTTCATTGTATTGATGTTGAGGATGGGTTACAGTTTGAATGAAGCAACACCTGAAACACAAAATATAAGAGAAATCAGATAAGAAACAACATTTGATTTAAAAACAGTATGTAAATAAATAAATTAAGTTACAACAGCTATGATATTATGTCAAAAAATGATCTCTTTGAAAAATGTTTTGAAAGCAGTGACAAAACATAAATATTCGAATGGAAATCAATTCTTCATTTCTTCTGCTATGAATCTGTTGGGTAATGAGTTGGATGAAATTACTTTGTTTCATTAAAATTTCTTTCAAAAATCACTCGTCCATAAATTGACCTTCGTTATTTTCCCAGGACATACAAAAAAACGAATGTATACCTGCAATAAAACATTAAATCATGGAGAAAGAGAGGTGATCAAGCTCCCCTAATCCAAGAATTATGTAAAAAAAAAAGTAGTTACTCTGTAGAACAAATCCATGGAAAAAATAACAAAGTAAAATTTATTTGTCACCTGCGGGAGAGCAGTGGCCAATCATGCTAACCTACAGTGTTTTAATCACAACTTCTTTGTTTTTTGTCCAAATTGAGTGATTCCAAAGCCAGATGAGATCTAATTCAAAGGTGTATCTCCAATAGAAATATTTTTTAGAAATTGAATGATATGATATGTCAATTTTAGTTAGAACAACCTGCATAATAGAGTCATTTTCGATTACCCCACTTAGAATAATAGTTGATATTTCAAGCATAAATTTTTCGTTTGATGTCAGATTCAAATGATTCAAATTGGAAATGAAAGTATATTCATTTATTTATCTCCAATAGAAATATGTTTTTAACACAAGAAGAATTGATAGGTCAAATACTGTAAGGAACAGCCGGAAAAAACAGAGTTTTAAGAGTGTTGATTTACGATAGACAGTCAATATTTTGATCATAGCTTCCCCATACGATATCGAAAATGAGTTATTCCAATTGCCTTGTAAACTATATTCATAGGGGAATCTACAATAGAAACAGGTTTTAAAAATTCATTCATTTAGGCCTCCAAAAACCGACTGTCCCAACTCTGTTCCTGAGCTGCCCGCTAGACACCCAGTCAATGTTTTGGTTCTAACCTTTTCGTTTCAAATCCAAATTGAGTGATTAAAATTGGGTTAGAAAGTATAAATAAAGGTATACTTAGGATGGAAACATGTTTTAAAAATATTCCCTTTTGGTCCCTCAAAACATGACTGTCCCGACTGTTTTTCCAGAAATTTCATCAAGCCCACAAGCCAAAAAAAATGATATTCAAGCATTTTTTCTATATTGATGATAAAAATGAATATAAGTGTTTGTAGAATTTTTATTTCTATTATAAATCATATACATACACAAACGAATTGAAACATTTATCACCGATGTTGATTTCGATGGCGTGTTGCAACAAAAGACAACTAGTTTTACATAAAAACAAAATTCATTTATTTATTCCCTTATTTATTTTATTTTCTGTGCTCACCTATTTTGATTTGAAAAATGATTATGACTATGTATATGAATACTTCCAGTGGAATCATTTTGGAAATAGGGCTTCATGTATGCACATACCCAAATTTGAAAAATGCATATTAATGAACATTAGGGTATGAGAAGCCAACTTTCCTTGAAAAGATGGTGCCAAAAATTGTTGAAGCATAGAGTGATGTTGAAAACAAATGATGGAGTGAAATCAATCTTCAATATATTCTTTAGTTTCTTGATTTCCCATAGCCATCATACCATGAAGTTCTTGAGCTTTTAAAATGACTTGTTGAAGCATACTAAAATAAACCTCATTTTCTTCCATATCTTCTACAATTTTTGAATTTGAAACATTCTGAATCTCATTGTAAGTTTTCTCTAATGGCGCATGTGAGATAGAATGGGTTGGAAGGGTGGGTAAATTTTTCAGTTCAACATTGTAAGCATGTTGTACTGGTTTATTGTGGTGAGGGTGTGGAATTACTTGAGCAGGAAATTGTGTATGGAATGGAGCATTTTGATGATGTGGTTGATTGGGTTGTGTGAACGGTTTTGATGGGCAGGCAAGATGTTGTGGAAGAGCTGGTGAAGAATATGGACAATATGTTTGTGCTACAAGATGACGGAGATTAGTCATGCAATCATAAGGTGAACCATGCCAAACTTGTAGACAAGATTGATGGTGGTTATATTGAAATTGGCATGGATGCCCTAACACATTAGTATTCCATAATGGATTATGCAAGTAAGAGAATGGAGAAGAAGTGTTTTGAACCATACCTGTAGGCCATGATTTCCATGGTTTTGACCTTGTTGCAGCTTCCTCATCTCTTTGATATAATACTTCCAAATTAGATAAGGAAGAACAACCATCTATGGTATGCTCCTTTCAGTCATGAGTGAAAAATGATTCATCAAATTCTTGATTCTTCTTAACCTGCAAAACATACAATTGTGAAGTTAGAGAGCTAATAAAATAAACTTTAAAATTTTCAAATGAAACATTGATTTCACCTCTTATGTCTCCTATTCTTGTCGTAGATTTGGAAAAGAAAGAACAAACATCTCAAGAATTCTTACCAGCCTTGGAGATTCCTCTTGAATACCTTATGCACAATTCACAAACATCATCATATGACAACTGAAAAACATCACATTTTCCTATTATATTTAAGAGTTCTAAAAATTCATCTTTGATTCCTTTGAGTAGGAGTTCTTTTAAGATCTCTTTTTCCAAATGCTTATGTTTTGATTTTTGAAGGTTGTATTGAAATCGATCTACATAGTCCTCCAAGCTTTCATCTTCCCCTTGTATTAGATTGAAAATATCTTCATTGGCCTTGCAATAGTCTTGGTACTTCTTCAAGAATATGTTCTTAATGTCCTCCCATGTTTTGATGCAGTTCTCACCTAGGCTCATGAACCATCGGAGAGGTGCTCCTTTTAGAGTTAGAAGAAACACTTTCAACCTTTTATCGTTAGTGTAATAATCATATCCTCTACAAAGTATTTCGAACTCAAATAAGAATGTATCTCGATCCTCATTTGTTCAGCCATGAAAATTTGGTAGCGAAGATGGGGCAATTATGTGCATTTGTGTCACTCCTCCTAGATCCTTGATAGGAAATTCAAAAGTAGAAATGTGAGCCATTTCTTACCATAATAGAAGATGTTCTTCATGTGTTTCTTTGAGGCTCCTTCTTCAAATGTTTGTGTCAATTGGATAGTGAAATGGGTGGTGCTTACATCACCACTTAAGTGAAATCATGAGATTTGTTTTTCAATATTTCTATTTTTTTTTTTTTAGTCGTTCACACAAAAATTCAAACATTTACCCTAAGTTCTTTAACAGTTCTGTTGGAAAGCGGGTGGGGGAGCAGGGCTTCTACATGCTCTATACATAGGTTCTTACCTTCCGTTTTTAATACCCAACTCCTTCCTAACAGGCACTCATCAAATGCACACTACTCTTCAAAAATCGCTACACTCTCCCCGGCAACGGCGCCAAAATGTCAAGCGATAAAAAGGTGTCTTTTTAACTCCTAACTATATTCACATTAATTGTCAACCCAGGGACGACTTTTTATTTCAAGAGTGTACTTAGTTTGAGGCAGCTATTTATTCAAGAGTAATGTTTTGCAGTATAGTGCTTAAAATCCAAAAGTAAATGAAAGCTGGAAATAAAATCTACTTACAACTAAAAGAAGCTTATCACTTCGAAACTTAAATCATTCACTCAGAAAACTACAACAATTTATCATTTGAGGGTACAGTAACAGTAACTCTTCCCTTTGTAAACTGATGCAATAAAAAAGGCACTCAAAAGAAGGATCATCAAATTGGGAACTAGACAGCAAATGTCAATGCCCACTATAGTCTCAGACCTTCTTCACACCAAAGTAATGATGATTTTCAAATGACAAAAAGTGGAACATCATCTACTTCTATAAATAGGATTGAACAGCAAAACTCTATCCTACATAAATGAATGCAACAATAATTATAATCTTCAAGAATTAAGTAACAACCTTTGAATTGAATAGCAAACAGAAATGGAACAACAGATTATCAAAGATAAAGTATAGAATAGTGGATTAAATCTGAATGTACAGCAACCCAAGTCAAGCACACAACACACTTATCATTAAAAGGGACAGTAATCTGAGCTTCGATACAATATGCATGAATCACGGCCATGAAATAACAGCAATTGTAACAGAACATAAATTGTTTCAGAACAACAATGATAACAGAATAGTACTTCCGAATAAACAGCAGTCACGATGTAAGAATAAATCATACGGTAGTACCAATTGAAGAATATACAGCGCGGTTAACTTGTACTCTGTAAGGAACAACGATGCTATAGGATTTGCCAAAATAAACAATAATGTGATGCAGGGTTAGAATGGTAACATAGCATTCCCGTTGTAAGTTACAATAATCTTTAATCAAGTATAACAGAGCCGATATGTGAAACAATAGAGCGCTTCAGATTACTAAGCAGATTAAAAGAAAGAAATCAAACCACACATGAATCATAAAGATATAATACAGAAGCAGCGTACTCCATTAGAGGTTGGGCCCTTAGCCGCCAGCGGATGCTACTAGGCTACTTCAGATGAGAAGAATGAAAAACCCTTTTATTTATTCATCATCAAGCTATGAAATCATTACAAAAACATAAACTTTTAAGATTACAATGGCAATGCAACAATCTCTTTTTCCTCCTATTCTATCCTATCCCATCATCATTCTTGAATTTCCAATTCTGAATCCTCAATTCTCCATCCCCATCTCTGATCTCTATTTTCAGTTAAATAGAGAGAGATCAGAGAGAAGTTACAATAGAGATAATTACAACATGATTTATATTACAAAATTGGATTGTTTCTAACCAATTGATCAACAAGAAAATATAGTTCCATCTATCTTTCAACAAGAGCAAGGCGAATTTGGCTTTGCAACTGAGATTTGGAAAACGGCCACACAGCAAATCTGAGAAAATTGTGCTCAAAGAACCCTGTGTTTCTCTCAATACAAGTTGAATTTGGGCAAATTGTTCTTTTATAAAGTTAACTTGGTCTATTTTGGACAAAACAAATGTTATGGATTTTCCATATTCTTCTTCATTTGCTCAGAATCTCAACCGCAAAACTGTCACTTCTTATTCCAGCGAATTTCTGAGTTGGCACTTTTAATGATCAAATCTTCAATCTGGAAATTATCTTGGAGGCTAAAAATGGTGAATAATGTTACAACCAATTTATTAAAACTATCATTGATAAAATCATGCATAATCATCAATTTATTAGAAATAAAAGAGAATAAATAATATTCATTCATAAGAGCATAAATCATTATAAATTGGATTTATATAATAAATGACATGATAAAGAAGAGTAAAAATGGATAAAATAGGTGTTTAAAAAGTGGTCGTATTCATGGCCCAACAGGAGGTAGAGTTGATAGGGGTAAAATAAAAAATTGCAATAAATATGTTATTAGTGTTAGCATCAAAAATTTCTATCGATATGTATTGATTAAGGGGGTCTACCTTATGAAGCCAAATGTGAGGAGAAATATTATCTTCTGTATAATAGGATATACCACTAAAACCTCTACAAAAAAATCTTAGTATCCTCCATGATTAATGCTCTAAGATGGGCATGATTGTTAATACTGACAAGACTACAATCTTGATAATTGTGTTCAAAAATATTAACCATCATAATTTCACCTATGATAACAATTGCTTGGAAATAGTATCTTCATAAAAATACTTAGGTATTGAAATTAATCATCAACTCAATTGGAATTATAGAATTGAGAAAATAGTCATTGGTGGCTGCGAATCTTATTATGAGCTTGAAAACAATTGTAAGATGATTGATCTATGGGTTTGGACTAAAAAAAAGTTCTTCTTTGAGATTCTTTTCACCCCCATGATTTTATATAGATGTGAAGTTCTGGGCTGCAGTGTATCTATAGAATCATGGAGGAATATGAGGATGATCCAAAAGAAATTTATAACATAGAACCTAAATATTAAAGGTAATCTTCGCTATATGATCCTCAGGAGTGAAGCTAGCCTTTCCGCCATTGAATGCATGGCTATGTTTATCTCTCTGATGTATAAAAAGAATATTTACAACATGGAATCCAAGAGATTCCCCAAAATGGCTTCTATCTCTAGCCAAAAACCCCACCCCCGACTCAAGTGGGGTTGGCACAAGGATGCCTAGGGATGGCTCAACTACTGGCGAGTAAAGGAGGAGATCATCTTGGAGAATACAGATAATATTAAAATACCACTCTTCCAAATTTAAGCACAAATTGTGGGATGATAAATAGCTTGAAGGGAAAAGGAAGCTAAGGTACTATATGGAGGTGATCAACCCCACTCTCACTAACCATAATTACCTCTTTGTCTTGACTATGCTAAGAATAAATTCGACATCTTGAAGATAAGAACTAAGTCCCATGAGCTTCTAAGTGAAACTAGGGAATGGTCTATCCAAAAAACACCGTAGGAAGAAAGAATCTATCAGTTGTGTGACACTAAGAGAATTGAATATGAAAATCACTTTCTCTTGGATTGTCCAATCCTCACTCACATCCACTCTCATTTCCAAAAATATTCCAGACTTCCAACCTTCTTGACTTTTTTATCTCGAATAACTATAGTGATCTCAAAATTCTCTTCTCCCTTCTATTTGATTATACAAATAATATTTTAAAATGTCTCAACTAATTTATTTCCTTAAGGTACTATAGACCTCATAAGTCTCAGTGGATGTTAATTGTCATCGTCATCATCATCATTAAAATTTATTAAATTTTTGTAATTAAAAAAATTCATTATCATATTACTTTTATGTTAAAGGAGGGGCCATTTTATAATTGAAAGGAGATCAATTTTAAAATTGATTCTTGACAGTTAACACAGGGTCGTAGAATAAAAATTGGAAATAAAAATTGTGTAAGGGTTTTGGAGTATGGAGTTGGAACTCATAATGTAATAAATAAATTTCTCATAGATCAGTAAAAAAAATTAGTTTGATTCCAATTGTTTGAGTAATTTCGATTCATTTCCAAAAATATGCCAGAATTCCAATGTTCTTGACTTGTTTATCACAAATAACTATAATGATCTCAACATGCTCTTCTCCCTTCTATTTTATTATAGAAATAATATTTTAAAAGTTCTCATCTAATTTCTTTTCTTATGGTCTGATAGACCTCATATGTCTCAGTGGACGTTAATTTTCATCATCATCATCATCATTAAAATTTATTAAATTTTTGTAATTAAAAAAATTCATTATGATATTACTTTTATGTTAAAGGAGGAGCCATTTTAAAATTGAAAGTAGATTAATTTTAAAATTGATTCTTGACTGTTAACATAGGTTTGGAGAATAAAAAATGGAAATCAAAATTTTGTAATGGTTTTGGAGTATGGAGTTGGAATTCATAATGTAATGAATAAAATCTCTCAGAAATCAGTAAAAAAAAATCAGTTTCATTCTAATGCTCTTAGTAAATTGTAGTTTTGTTTTCCATACAATGTGTTCATCATTTCATGGAGTATTTTTCTTCTATTGGAAAAGGAATTTGAAGTAGTAGGTTCTCTTAATAAAACTATGGATTTACATATGCAAGACGTACCTACAATTAGTTTAAGACTCCTTAATCAGAGCTCTACCATTTTCAAAGAATAAATACATATTTTAAGATTCTTTCATCATTCTTTCTACATGGTTAAGACTAAGATTCTTGGGAGCCTAGATTATTAAACCTTGTTATTTCTCATGCTTCCTCTAGTCGTCTCTATTTAAAAATACCTATAAATATTAGGGATATGGCCATTATGGTTGTAATTCATAGGTTTTTGAATTAGATCCATTCATTGCATTTCATCCAAGTTCAACTCCAACAAGTTATTTTAAAATATTTATCAGTTCTTGTAGATTTCTTGGGAACTTGTTCCCTTACAACCACGAATTGCTTCTAGGGAGACAACACCATGTATGAAGTGTGTACAAAATGTGATTTCAGTAAATGACCAGGACACCATATTTAATGGACTAGTGAGTTATGACCTTGGTGATGACACATGGTCATATACTCTCATGGCTCAACTCTTAGGCACTAAGGGATAAGGCTTTTCAATTAATTTTAATCGATTAAAATTGTATGAAGAATGTAATGGAAGAAAAAATAATGACCATGTGCATACAAAAATGAACCTTAGGTTGAATACACATGAAGTAAAGGATCAAATAACTTAAAGGTAATAAAGAAAAATAAAATTGTGATGCAATGTTAATGAAATTTTTGTTAGCAAATTAAAAGGGTCAGTGTAGTGTTTTCAAGTGTGTGAGAAGAGTGTTGGTTAAGAGAGAAAATAATTGATAGTTATGTAGAGTGTTGATGCGAAGAAGAGAATTAGACCACAGAGAGAATTGCATATATGAAAATTTGGACCCCACAGATTGTGTTATGTACTAAGTGGTTTGCACAAGTAAAGATAATAGCATAGGGAGTCAGTGAATCATAATAATTTAGATAGAATTAAATTATTAGGGATGATGTCTACAAAAAATTGAAAAAAAGAATAGTGAATTAGAAAAAAATGGATTACATACTAGAAAGAAAGAAGGAGACTCAAAAGAAATGTTGTAATACAGATTGAATCTGAAATATGACTGAGGGATCGATGTCTCTTGCAATTTGGGGCTTGAAAATCCAAGTGAATTTGTGTCTATTTTAAGTTGGTGCTTGTGAATATCAAGGGCTTGGTGTCTCCTACATGTTGGCGCTTGAAAATAAATTGGGATTAACGTATCTTGTACGTTGCATCCTAAGAAGATTGTAACAATAGGTTGGTACCTACATAAGAACAATTAATCAAAATAAGTTTTGTGGTTTTCTCCTCGATGGATTTCCACATATATACTACATTCAATGCTCTAGTGTAATTAATGTTTTATTATGTTTGAGTGATTTAATCAAGTGTAATTTTTGGGATTAATGTATCTTGTACGTTGCATCCTAAGAAGATTGTAACAATAGGTTGGTACCTACATAAGAACAATTAATCAAAATAAGTTTTGTGGTTTTCTCCTCGATGGATTTCCACATATATCCTACATTCAATGCTCTAGTGTGATTAATGTTTTATTATGTTTGAGTGATTTAATCAAGTGTAATTTTAATATATAGATTCAACCCCCCATCTTAGTATAATTATTAATACAACAATTGTTATCAAAGTGGGTTCCTTTAGAAATAGTTTAAGCATTGGAAGGTAGACCTTAAAGGGACCAATGTCCAGTCAATATGGATCCTTTTCAAATAGAGAACCACTAATTGATGTAACTATTTATGCCTTCTAGAAAGTAAGAGTGGTATCCTATTAAATCTCTCTTGTTGTTTAAATTTTGCTATTTGTTGTGGATGGACACAAAGTTCTAACAACTCATCCAATAGAACAGGATGGGAGAAGGGCCTTTAAAAAAATGTAAAAGCAACGAATGCAATTTTGTGTGGTCTTGTTGAATTTGAGTTTGTTAAAGCAATGCAGTGCAAGTGTCCTAAGGAGATCTACGATAAGGTACAAAGGAACTATCAAGGTGATGAAAAAGTAAAGAGATCCAAACTTCAAACACATAGAAATCAGTTTTAAAATCTAAGGATGAAACAAGATGAAGATATTACAACATTCTTTATTCAAGTACATATAGTTGTAAACAATATTATAGGACTTTATGAAAAGGTTGATGAAGTAATGACATCTTAGAAAGAATTGTGATTTCCTCCCATGAGACTCAATTCCATGATTTCAAGCATTGAGGAGATGAAGGATCTAGAATTTTTAAATATGGATGAACTACATGTAATCCTCACAATGTGTGAAATGAGGGTCAAAAAATAGAAGTTAGGATGAAACGAAGCTTCCTTTAAAGTCTCAAACAAAAAAATTGAAAATCAGGCCCAAAATTACTATAGCTATGAATTAGATCTAGAGGAGGCTCAATTTGTAAGGAAGCTTAAAATGGGATTTGGAAAGTATAGAAGTAAGTTACACTTTAAATGTTTTGGTTTTAGTATAATTGGTCATTTTACTTCTTAATGTCCACATACTAAAGTTGAATATTGTGAAAATGAAAGAGAATATAAGAGGATCATATCTAATAAATACAAGAAGGGAAAGCCTCTCAAGAAGAAAATCATATATTCTAAAGGAGATAATTTCTCATCTGAAGAAAGAAATGAACATATAAGTAAGGAAGAGAAAGAATAATGTCTACTCATGCATATAGAGAGTATCTATAATAATAAATATAGTTCATATCCTAAGGAATAAACTGTTGAATAAGAGGTGTACCTTGAAGGTGAAATTATTAGTGCTCTAGGATAGATAAAGAGGCTTAAAAGAAATCTCAATAGGTGGAAGGAAAAATTGAAAAATGTAGAAAAGGAAAATAGTAGTTCTAATGAATAATAAATCATTCTTCTAAAGGTTCAATGAGTAGAAGAAAAAATAATTGAAGAAGCTCTAATAAATTAGCAAATTGATACAAAATTAACTATGAAGGACTAGAAGATGAGAATGCATCATTGAGAAATGATCTATCTCAAAAACATGAAAACAAATACCTTAATTAAAATGAGGAAGTAATCATCCTCATAAAGACCAAAATCAAAGAGGAAAAAATAAAATAAGAAATCCTTACAAATAAGTTAACAGAATGTTAGATATATCATGAGAAGATAGAAGGAGTTGTATCCTTGAGAAAAGATCTAGAGAAAGGAAAAAATTAGTTGAATAAAAACCTAAAAGGGATTGAAACATTGAAAAACATTTCGTTCTTCCATAGGTCTCCCTTTATAAAATCAAGCGTAGGTTATAATGATAACCTTGATATATTCTAAAGAGAATCAAACACAATTCATTATAAAAATAAGAACCGAACAACTATGAAAATGTGGTAAAAGGAAGGTCCAACAATGCAAGGAAAGGCACAAACAAATATATGAACCAACAAAGACATGACCCCATCAACTACAAAAGTAATAGTAATATTATATTAAATAATCAAGAATACTAGCAAAAAAGGTCTTGTAGAATGATTTGTCCGAGAAGGTCGTACATATATAGGTGTCATAACCTCTTTTATTTTTTATTTTGTTTTCTAACAATTTTTGTCACATGAAAATGAATTGAAAAAGAAATGAATTTGTTGGAACTACAAGAAGGTGATCATATCAGACTCTTATGAATGTCTATTTGAACAACATATCAAGAAGATTCTATGCAAGTTCTTCCAAAAGTTTTTTATAGAATTGCAGAAGGAATTTGACATGGCCATGATGGGATAATTTCCATTGTTCCTATGATTTCAAATGACTCAATAAAACAAAGGTATAATCATTTATCAAACTAAATATATAATGGAAATGTTAAATAAATTTGGCATGGAAAATTGTGTGCCTATTAGTATATTGATTTTGGTTTATGGTACTCAGGGTGTAAATATTTCACTCTAATAATACACACAGATGAAAATTGGGACAACAATGTTGATGATAAGAAAAGAACAAGTGGAGCAACATTATTCTTTGGAAACTATTTAGTATCATGGTTGAGTAGGAAAGAGACCTCCATCTCCTTTTATACAGCTAGAGTATATTGTAGTAGTGACATGTCACACTTAGGTTATTTGGATGAAAAAAATTGTAACATACATCATTGTATAATATGATCATCCTATTTCAATTATGTGTGATAATGTAAGTTTCATCAACATTTCCATGAATCTTGTTATGCATTCCAAGACAAAGAATATTCCTGTCAAATATCATTTTGTTAGAGGCTGGGTAGTTGATAACATCATCAAGTACTACATAGCAAATTGTAAATGTATTCACAAAACCTCTTCCTAAAGATACATTTGAACATCTGAGATAGAGGCTGAGAGTGATATATATTCCATCTCATCTCTATTGTAAGTATGAGATATGGTATCTCTTTTGAACATGTAAACAATATGGAATCTTTAGAAAGTGAGATATAGTATAAGAATGATGGAAAGTAGAAATTATATAATATACATTAGCATCTAAGTGCATTGATCGCTAAGGGGTAGTTTTTTCCTACTCATTTTATATAAAAAATGGAGAGAATTTACAACAAGGATAAGAAATAGTTCAGTGGGAGCTGATAATCAGATATGAAAATGAGAAGACATGTAATGTTAGGATGTGTTTGCTATTGATGTTATAGGAGGATTAAAGATGTAATTGAAGGAAACATAGTCAAAATATATACTTTCAAAAGACATGAAGAATCATTGGTCAAGTAGATATCTTTTGACAATGAGACAACTAGGAGAATTCTATAGAAGTTGTAGGCACAACTTGTTTCCTTTGATGTCTTGTAGGTGGGTTGAAATATTGTAAATTTTCAGAATGACATATTGGTAGCTCAAAAGGTTGCAGATTGGAAAGATTGTAGATTGACAAGAGTTATCAAATGATAGGTGTTCCCATCAATCAAGAAGGGGGAGACTATTGAACATTGTGTTGTCATTCATGTCAAGGTCAACTAGAGTCCCTAGTGTACATACATGACCTCATTAGAAGAAGTCCCAACATGGTTGACATAGAAAGAGGGATCACTGGCCCTTATTCATTTCGAGGGGTCCAAATAGGCTTAACACTTAACCGAAGGATAAGTTTTATATCCTTCCTATGCGATGCCAATATATAAAAGAAGGGTGCGATGGAAGGGTATCCAAATAGGGGATAAATTATTTA
The DNA here is from genome assembly GCA_031772625.1 of Pinus tabuliformis. Lineage (NCBI taxonomy): Eukaryota > Viridiplantae > Streptophyta > Pinopsida > Pinales > Pinaceae > Pinus > Pinus tabuliformis. The sequence goes on from CM062820.1 coordinate 1,001,756,345, forward strand.
ACAATAAAATCAAATGATTATGCCAGAAAATTGAATCTATTAATTTTGTTCACTAATTTGTGATTAAAACATGATTAGTGGGTAGGAGTTATATCTAGCATGGTAATGCATACGGGTACCATATGGGATGATACTGGAGTATTGGGTACCAGACCTCATTCTATATAAACCTTGAAAAGGATAAGGCCAAGATCTGATATGACATGGACAATATATGATGTAGTGCCATGTGGAGAAATTGTTGACGACATGTGGCATAGATCATGACGTAGCTTCAACAACAAGGGATATGTGGTACGAAAAAATAAGTTTTTGGATACCCAATCGGGCTTTGGAAAGTCACGTGTGGTAGTGTCAGAGGGTGACATGCGGTTGATGACATGGAAAAATGGCCATGCTATGGATACTGATTGGTCCATGATCGGTTGATGTGGTTGACCCAGAGGTCTCAACACTCATGATAGGACCAAGTTTGACAAGGTTTTCTTGTTTATTGTTTTTTGGACTAAAAATCTAAAAGGATATCATTACAACCCTTAGTCACAGAGACAAGGGCTTGACCCTTCACACAAAGTTGGGTATCAAGGATTCGGAGCAGCATTTGGTACTCAAATACCACTGTTGCCTGCACAAGTACATCCAGGAAGAAATAGAATTCCTAAACATCTCCTTGCTCAACATGACATACTGATATTCTATCAAGATCGAGAAAAAGTTTAAACAAAATAAGCGAGACTTTGGATTTGTGAATCCAAAGCAAAGGAAAGGTGCCCCCGAACCGTAGAACAAAGGACAAATCCAAGGCAGGGCGGCCCAAGACAACCCACCAAAACTGCGAGCAAAGAACAATGTCGCGAAGCCAAAAAGGGACACGGGAAAGTGGTGTGAGTTCCATAACAACTCCACTCATAACACAAGTGAGTGTTGGGCCAAGTAGTCTCTAGTGGCAGAGCTAAAGGTTTTAGAATCAAATGCATGTTCTGACTCTCAATCAGAACCGGACAAGGGGAATGAAAAAGGGAAGGAGATTATCGATGCAGAGCCCAATGCCACCATTGCCACCATGAAGATCCAGAAGGAGGAACCCGAGATCCAGAGGAGGAGGAGCGTCTCTTCCACTCCTAGATGTGGGTAAAGGGCTCACGCTACAATACATTGTCGAGAGAAGGAGCCAAAAGAACCTCATTTCGGTAGAGGTCATGAAGCGACTAGGCTTATCGACCATAACACATCCACAACGTACACCATCAGCTGGCTTCACCAAGGACAGGATCTTCGCATGACCCAGCAAAGTCACCTTCCATACAACATCAAGCCTTAACAGATGAGGTATTGTGTGAAGCTACTCCCCTTGATGTTTGTGATGTATTATTAGGACAACCATACTTGTGGAAGTGACATGTTATGTATGAATCAAGGCCCATTGATGTTATTGTTACTTTGGAAAATAAGTTGTATAGGATACCGGAGGTAGCAAGGCCTACCATCATCTCTTTGGTTACTGCAAAACAATGTAGTAAGTTCATTTCCAAAATAGAGAAATTTGTTTTCTTGATGATACGCCCTCAAAGAAAGAAGAAGACGGTGGTCGTGACCTCTAAGCATAGCCCCTCCGCATGAAAACTACAGATGGGCAAGGTCGTGGAGGAGTACGAGGACATCTTCACCTCCCCCACTGGGGTTCCTCTACACTATTAGGTCAAGCACTCCATCAATCTGACCCTAGGTGCTCCACTGCCCAATGGACTATTCTATCGGTGCTTCGTTATGGATAACAATGAAATCAAGAAGCAGACTCAAGAGCTGTTGCAGAAAGGTCACATCCATCCGAGTTAATCACCTTGTGGGAGCCCAATCGTGTTGGTACAGAAGAAGGATGGGAATCAGAGACTTTGTATTGACTATCGGGCACTGAACAAGATCACTATCCATAATAGGTACCCAATCCCACGAATTTATGACCTCCCAAACCAACTGAAGGGGGAAAAATATTTCAAGTAGATCAATTTGAAGTCAAGATATCACCAAGTACCAATCGAACCCTCCGATGTGTGGAAGATTACCTTCAAAGACAAGGAGGGTATTTTTGAATGGTTGGTTATGCCTTTTGGATTGATGAATGCTCCTGCAACCTTCATGAGGCTAATGGATGACATTTTGTGGCCATTCACCAACTCATTTGTAGTGGTATACTTGGATGACATCCTGATCTTAAGATAGAGTTGGGAAGAGCACCTCCACCACATCTGACAGGTTCTCCAATTAATGTGGCAACACAAGTTATGTGCCCATTTGGAGAAATGCACTTTTGGCATGACCCAGACTCAGTATCTGGGATACATCATTGATGAATGGGGGTTGCATGTGGATCCAACCAAGATCAAAGTCATTCGGGATTTTCCATCTCTAACCACTTTGACAGAGCTCCACAACTTTCTAGGTCTTGCTACCGTAGGTTCGTGTTGGGATTTTCTCATATTACTTAGCCCTTGAGTCAAGTCACCAATGGAGGAGAAAGCATTCATAGAGTTGAAATATCGCCTCTCCTCAACACCTATTCCCGCATTACTAGACTTGCAACAACCATTTCAAGTCGAGACAGATGCCTCTAACTATGTTATTGGGGTAGTCCTTACTCAACACGAGCATCCAATGGAATATCACAATGAGAGACTTTCAGACACAATCTGGAAGTATCCCACTTATGACAAAGAGATGTATTCTATTGTGTAGGCCTGTCGACAATGGAAGCATTACTTTTTGGGGAAGGAAACGGTCATCCACACAGAAAACTGACCCTTGTAGTTCATGCAGACCCAAGGGAAATTGTAGAATGATCACCATCAGAAGTGGTCCACATACCTGAAATAGTTCCATTTGAATATCAAGTATAAGAAGGGCAGCACCAATAATGTTGCAGATTTCCTCAGTCAACCACCGATCATGGCGTTAACCACTATGCTCAACTCTTGTGGGCACGAGACATTTGATTGGCCACTTCTCTATAAAAGCAACCCAGAATTCAGCCACACATACCAGACACTCTTGGAGGGTCAGCATGTTCCAGATTTTCACCTCTAGGATGCCCTATTATGCCACCTGGTCACCTTTGTGTTCCTTCAAGTGAGCCTGCCAAGACGATTTGGGAAGCACACTATAGTTGGACTGTTGGGCATTTCGGGGTCGAGAAAATGATGGCAGTACTGCAGAAGTATTTCTATTGGCTGAATCTTTGACATGATGTTGGGAAGTACATCAAATCATGCACTACCTACGATATTGCCAAACCGACCATTAAGAAGCTAGGCCTCTATACCTCGCTGCCTACCCCTAGTCGACCTTGGGAACCCATCTCCATGGATTACATGTTGGACCTTCCTTCTACTAAGCATGGAAACGACTATGTTTATGTGGTCATCGTTAGGTTCTCGACGATGGCCATTATGGTGGCCTGCAAGAAGTATATCATAGCAGAAGCCACTGCTAGACTCTTCTTTGAATGAGTGTGGGTGCAATTTGGGATCCCACAGTCTATCATCTTAGATCAGGACAACAGGTTCCTTAGTACATTCTGGTCTAGTCTATTGTCGATGCTGGACACCAAGGTCACTATGTCCACAACCTTCCATCCTCAAAATTAATGGCTAGAGAGAGGTTGTCAATAGGATGACCATACACATTCTACACATGTAGAACTCAAAGCATCCACGCACATGGGATGAGAGCCTCCCCTATGTTCAACACAACTACAACTGGGTTCTCCACATCTCGACTAGCCACAACCCTTTTCAGGTGGGCTTGGGATTCCAGCCACTATATCCCATTGATGTTGCCATGCCATTTGCAGCTACTCATGCAGATTTGACTCATGTCTTACCCAAAACAGATAAGGAAAATAACTTCATTGAGCAAATCCAACATATTCTTTGGTAGGTCCATGTCATTTTCAGGAAATCAAATGCCAAGTACAAGCAGCGACATGATCAACATCGAGTGCCAAACAAGTTTCAAGTGGGCTGCAAAGTCTGGTTGCATTTGCAAAAGGAACAACTTACCGGAGCCTATCAGAAACTTAGACCACTCTAATATGGTCCTTACACCATTACCAAGTCTATCAGAGACAATGCATTTAAGCTCAACATTCCCCCATTCCTTGGCCTACACCCAGTGTTCAATGTGGACCACCTTCAGCCATACTTTCCACCATTACTAGACACATCCAAAATTGCAGAACAACTCACACCCACAGAGTTAAATCTAGATTGCATGGAACAAGTTGCAACTAATCAGATCATGGACACATAGATCAAGCACACTCTCCTGCTGAATATCCAACTGTATCGAGTTGTCAAAGCAGGCCAACTCCTTCAATAGGGCAAGTGGCTCACCAGGGACCAAGTTCAGCAGAAGTTTGCTCATCTCATGGATGAACTCAACGCAATGGGGACCATTGCTTCCTAAGGGGGGAGGAATGATCCAGGTGTATATTGGTGGCTACACACCAAGTCCACTTGGACCCCCACCATTGTTTCTTTCAGCTTTTCAGTTTCCTTAATAGTAACACAGTTTACTATCTTTAGCAGTTTTTCGAGTCCTGAACTTCCGGAGCTGTTTTGAGGCCATAAAAGACGTTTTTTTGGAAAACTAGGAGCAACATGGGTCCATGGCCCAATTTTTCTCTTCCTAAAGTTGTAGCTCTCGGATAGATATTTCTAACGAGATATTGTGCATGTCAAACGAAGATTGTATGTCAAATTTATGACCCGAGGAAGTTGATGTACCAATTTACCCAAATGGGACCCACAGTTTGGTGTTTCATCTTCTAGGATTAGCTTTTTGGATGTTTAGGGCTTTCCATTGTTTCCCAACAAAAAATAGGCATTAAAGCCTCATTGTAACAGGGTTTAGAGGCATGTAGCCGCCACATCTCTTCTCAAAGATAAGCTACCATCGCCCTAGCTATTTTATTTCCATTTCTGTTTGTAAGCATATTTCAGTATTTTACAGTAATGAAATGAAGTATTATTTCCAATACATCTCTGTGTTTATGGTTATATCGCTAATTTGTTGCATTCCTATTTAAATTTGGATCAAATGGTGTGTTAAGACCAAGTTTTCAAAACAGAGCCCTGGGTGCTTAATAATTTAGCACATGGAGCTAGAGGGTTATGAAAATAATCATGATATACATGTATCCAATGTGTTCAAAGGGTGATTTCAATAAATTATCCAAACTCTGGATTTATTGGAGTGGTGAGTTAATACCTTGGTCATGGCACATGGTTGTATACTCTCATGGTTAATTTCCTAGGTGTTAAGGGATAAGGCATGACAATTGATTTAAATAGACCAACAGTAGATTGAGAATGTAATGCATCTAAAAGAGGATGAGGATGTGAATATAGAAGTGAGGTTTAGGATGAATATGTGTGAGGTGAAAAATCAAAGAAATTAAATGGCTACATATCTCTCTCATAATGATGAAAGTACATTTCCATCTAGCCTTTTATGGCATGCTATATCTAGACATATTAATTGTAATAATCTCCATTCTTTGAGAAAGAATTTTATTTCTAGTCTGCATACTATTCCTAAGAAGCTAAAGAAATGTAATGATTGTACCCTTAGAAAGCATTGCAAACAACCCTTTCTTGATTCCACTTCTAGAGCACCTAGACAAAATGGACTGATACATCATGATTTGTGTGGCCCTATGCCTACTACATTTACTAATATATATATATATATGATGATGATGATGATCATGATGAATTTATTGATGATTACACCATAATGTTTTGGGTTTACTTATTGAAAAATATATCTCAAGCATTATATATATATATATATATATATATATATATATATATATATATATAGATATGATGATCATGATCATGATGAATTTATTGATGATTACACCATAATGTTTTGGGTTTACTTATTGAAAAATATATCTCAAGCATTTGAAACATTCATAAAATTTCATGTATGCTATCAAAATGAAGCATAGAACATATTTTCTCTCTTCACATTGGTAACTAAAGAGAGTACACCTGCAATAAATTTGAAAAATATCTATTCCAAATTGCAATTCAACACCCGACCACAATTTCATACAATCCTCAACAAAATGGTGTAGATGAAAGAATGAATAAGACTCTTGAATATGTCTCATTCCATGACATTTTTCATAAATGTAAAACTAATTTTCAACGACCTTGGTTCTACCTACTATGATTTGATTCGCAAGAAAAAAGAAACAAAATTGATGCAAGAAGTTAGAAATGAACCTTATCTGGGTATTTACATACCATCAAGGCATATCATCTTTATGATTAGGTAAATAAGAAGTTTATTCTATTTAGATATGTAATTTTTCCTAAATATTTCAGGACTAACAACAATATTAACTTGTTCTTGGATTATTTGTATAGATTCACTTATGTATACTTGGATTTTTTGTATAGATTAAATTATGTAAATACATATCATGAATTTGATGATGAGATTCCAAATCTTTAGATGGGAATCCCTATATTGAACCAATATTTAGAATCTCCTTTTGAAGTACCATCTCCCCCTTGTGAAATTTCAACCATTTCATTAGATCAAAAAGAGACTTTGAATGATTTCACTGACAGGATTGGATGGATGGATCTCGATCGATCCTTGCCTTAATCAATAGAGTAACCTACACCATCACAGAAAGGTCCCCCAAAATTTCTCAACAAAACACTTGAAATTTTTCATCCTAATGACGTCAAAAAGACAACAACCAAAGCTTCCACTAAACATGATGGGGGTTATGTATAATTATGATTTAGTTGGTGTTATATGATATTGATGTTTTTCATGATTGTGAATTGAATTTATCTACTAACTTTAAACCAATTTACTTTAAAGAAGCTACTTCTTATGATGAATGGAAAGAAACAATGCAAAAGGAGTATCACATTTTCATAAAAAATGGAACATGGAAGTTGGTGGACCCTTCATTCAAAACCTATCAAATTGGCTGCATGTGGCTCTAAAAAAGAAAGTACAAATCATAAATGGCTCACTTTGAAATCCCAAAGAGAGGCTCCAATAAAAGGATTCACTCAAAACGAAGGTATTTATTACAAGGAGTCTTTTTCCCCATAGCAATATGGACCACCATCCAAACTCTATTTTCTTTAGTAGTTCCAAATGCATGGAAAGTTCATGAATGGGTATGAAGACTAATTTATTAAATGGAGACTCGAAAGACTTAGCCAGAAGGTTTTGTTATGAAGGGACAAGAATAAAAAAATGTAAACTCATCAAATCCTTATATGGCTTAAAAACAACATTGGGAACATTCTACGCAAAGTTAACTAAGAATCTTACAAAACTAAATTTCAAACACCTTAATCCTGGTGATGAATCTCTATTTTATAAGAAAGTTTGAAAAATTATTTTATGTCTTATAGTGTGTGGATGATCTGTTGATGACGAGGAACAATGAAAGTTATATTACATCCATAAAGAAAAAATTGAACAAGTGGTTTGATTTGATAGATTTTGGACATATTCACCATTATTTGGGCATTGAAATGATTCAACATCAAAAATGCATATTTATTTGGGAAAAGAAGTACATTGCAAAGTTGTTGAACACGTTTCACTTGGCTACATGGAATCCTCTTTTTACTCCAATAGGAGAAATTTGAAGCTCACATTGATAGAAGGGGATGAATTTGAGGATGCAACCAAGTACAAACAACTTGTGCGAAGTATCATCTACCTCACCATTAGTAGACAAGAGATTTCATTTGTTTTTTGGATTCTTTTGATATTTATGAAAAATACCTTATGAAGGACATTGACGTGTTGCAAAAGGAGTTTCAAAGAAATTCAAAGGAACTTAAGACTTTAGACTCAAATATTCATTATGGATACTTCGTTGTTATTAAGATTTTATGGATTTCAAGTTATCTCATCATCCTTTGATCAACATATGTCAATCGAAGGACACACAAATAGTTATTTCTAGAATATTCCACTATACAGAAAGGATTTGTGGTAGCTACGAAAGCAAAAAAAAAGAGGTCTTTTGGCTTAGAAAACTGATTGAAGATTTGCAGGAGAAACAAGTGAATTATTCTCCTCTTCTAATTAACAATACTTCTACAATGAATTTGGCCAACAATACCAGATTACAAGCACATTGATGCAAAGTATTATTTGATTTGATATCATGTAGAGGCCAAAACTATCCATTTGTGACATTTTTCCGCAAATAATGAAATTATAGACATATTCACCGAAGCATTTGGGAGAGAAAACTTTTGAAAAATTTAGAGTGATGTTTGGGATCAAGGACACTACTTGAGCTTAAGGGGGGAATATTGAACATAATGCTTTGGGATTTTTCATTGTAAATACAAATGTAAATAATTAGAAGAAGTAGGAGAATATGGGAATGGACAAACTCTTGGATAATGAAATGAGGAGTAACATAATTATATAAAATTGATCGCACATTAATACAAATTATCTAGTGGAGTTAATCATTTTGGTCTAACAATAATTGAAAGTGATTGAAAATAAAGCTAGATGAAATGGCTATACAATAAACCATGAAACACATTGTTGAAAATGCCTGAATTAAGCTCTCAATAATTTACAATTTCCATTGAAATATCATTCCACCTATACCCCTATTTTAGGGGCAAAGATTTACTTTACAAACCTTAATTTTTACTCATCATTATGGAAATGCACCCACCATATCACGTCAAATTGGTGATAAAGAAGTACTGACCTTGATGAGTAATTCAAGAACATGAACACCAAAGTATGAGATGAGGTTGATAATTTATGTTTTGACTAACGTAAACTAAGGGCTATGGAATTTGACGATTTGATAGGCATGTAAATTACACCCTTCTTAAAGTAGCCCCTCATATTCAGAATTAAGGGAGTGATAACTTGTTTCGTGGACCTATAAAATATGGTTACCAGATTTTATAGAAAACGAAAATAAATCATTTTATTAATAAAATATCATGTTCGTATGCAAGCCTCGTACTTTAATTTCACTTATTTGCAAAGAAAATCCACAGTGCTGATCATGCATCTCTTCTCGTAGAGCTACATGTCGATTTCATACAGTAAATCCATTCGAAGTAATGAGAAGGGATCATAAAATTTGACGTGGTTGAATGAGGCGAAAAAAATTGACATTGACTTAGAATTCATCACCTAACATTCCGACATTCCACATGGCTGGGACTCGCATGAGGCTAAAAAATTGGCATTGACTTAGAATTCGTTACCTATGAGGAAATCAGATCCGAGTTATTCCAAAATGCGAACCTATCAGTCAGGGTTCCTAGCCCATTGTGGTGGTACTAGTAAAAGCCGGATATAGGAATTTTAATTGACATCTCTCTACCGAATTGTAGACGACTAGTATTCTTCCAGCAGGCCACTGCTGGTATGAATGATATGAGTGGGTGAATCTGTCGAAAATTTGCGAACCAATCAGTTTGTTGAATTCTATATCGTAACCTCTAGTGTCTAACCATCTTATCTCTTCTTCGGTCCATTTCATGACGTTTAACTTTTTAGAAATGTCACTGTTAACCATCTTTATCTCTTTGACATTTTGCCAGACAAAGATTAATCCATCATGTTTTTGTCTAAAACTGTAACTGGTGCCATGGACTTTAATTTAGTTTTCACTTTTCAACCCATGCAGCCATGCATATCGATGTAATTTACTTTTGAGATTGCGGTCAAACCTAATAAATCTGTTAACTCTGAATTCGACAAATCTTATCACATATTTCATCTGTTGAATATTTTTGTGTTCTCATGATTCCCTCGCTGATTGAGTAGTTATCTTAGATTTTTCTTTGTTTAACTCAGTCGCCCGTTGATTGCACTGCTTTTCGTTTTTTTTAATCACTAATCTATTCAGTCATTAACGGTGTTTTCTATTGTTTTCTCTCTGTTGTCGAATAGAATGTGTCATCGAAATTTTCAAATCTGATCCTTACATGGAGTAATATCGTCGTGATACGTGGTATCCTGATGCCAACCCTATTTTATCTCTGCATGCAAGATACACATTACTTACGCCTATTACATTGGTGGCTCAGCCATAATGTATGTCCTATTTATATGTTAGAAAACGTTAATTGAAAATTTAAAGCATATATGGAATAGGAATATTGAATTTTGGGATTTAATTTAGACTTTAAATATTTCATTAATTCAAATTTATTACCTTTCTAAATTAAATAAAATATTTCAATTAGTTACGTATATGTTTTGAAAATTCTTTCAATTAGGTATGTATATATTTTTCAATTTTTAAAATCTTGACTTTAAAGGATTTTAATAAAATCATTCAATTATGTATGTTTATATTTTGCAATTTTCAAAATGTTCACTTTAAGGGATTTTATCACTATGAATGATTTATACTTCTTTTATTAATATTATTTCATTTTACTCCGTGGAGATTTAGATATAATAATAAAATATTGTTTTGGTTTTAAGTAAATCAATTATTAAAATTTAATTTTTCTTTATGAGTATTTGTTTAGGTAAATTGATTTTTGATCAATCTTTTACAAAAAATTTGCTGGATTCATTTTGAGAGTTCCAAAGAATTTAGTTGGTTATTGTATTTATTGTTTCAATAGTAATAGTAAGAATTAAATTAATGTACAAGAACAAAAATTAATGGACATAATGAATAAAGTATTTTTTAGCATTTTCTTCATAATTTACTGTTATTATTTTGAGAATTTAATTTCAATTGCAAAGTTTGTTTTGAGAATTTTTATTGTTATTCCATATATTGTCCTAATGAGAAGAAATGAATTAATAGATGAGAGAACAAGCCAATGGACATGATGAATAAGGTATCCTTTTAATTTTTCTTGATAACATAGTTCCATCATTCAACCCTTAGTAGTCATAAGAATACATGCAATTGGGATAGTGGAACTTACAATGCCATGAAGTGAAATATGCTATTAGGGGAATGCCCTTCTAGAAGTGAAACATATGTTCATGCAAATTGATTCATGCATATATCATTCAAACTTGTTTGATAATTTGATATGTAAATGAAACTCTAGGCATATGTTTCTAGTAATATCAGTTTGAAACCTCAAATGTATTGTTGCTTTTGAACATGATATGAGTTTGGAGTCTTAGGTAAGGACTGCAAGTAGACTAGGATTTTCGAGATTGGATTACGTTTTTTCAATTAGATGGTTCGGTGCTTGGTTTATTGTCTTCGTTCCTTCAATGCTCTTTAGATTTCCAAAATTAATTCCCTTTGTTAGTGATTTTGGAAATTTCCCTCATTAAGCCGAGAGGCTCATTCTACAACCCAATATGATGTGTAAGCCTGTTCATATGTCATCAAAGTTGAAATTTTTCTCATATCGACCAAAATATATATTATTTTCAATCTAAATAATAAAATAAAAAATTAAATTCTGTATTGACAGCTTTTGTTCTTCCTATTCAAAACATCATTTGCATTCAAAACGTCATTTAAATAACTATACAAAACATTTAAATAATGTCTTCTCCTTAAGAAAATTGCAAGTGAAGTAATTGGATCTCTCTCGGCTCATGTTAGATCTGATTGTTAGGTAACTTTGTGTTTTTCCTATCTCGTGTCCATAAATTTGGGCCAAAATATTTATTTGGTGCTAAATTTAAATGGATAATCCACAAGATCATACATAGAAAGGGTGTTTGTCTCTCCATGACATATTTGAAATTTGAAGAGTTCCACAAAGATATGGAAAACACATTTCCAACAACAAACCTTCTATATCTTTTTGTAATATTTAAATTTTCTAGAATAAGAAAATCTAAACAATATACTATTATTAAAAAAATGTTATAAATGTTATTGTATCAAATTGAAAAGATACAATTTCTTAATTAAAAGCAACATATTCTTAGATAATGAATTTTTACATATACTAGAGCCTCCCACTTTGTAGCCCTAATGGTTTAAATATCAATAAAATCAACCATAAAAAAGCTTTAAGAAAAAATATATTCATGAATGGTACCAGAATGTGAATATGGAAGCATTGGAACCTCATCTCTCAAGAAAGATCAAATCATAGTATCTTTTAGAATGTTAAAAGATACTATGATTTAATCTTTCTTGAGAGATGAGGTTCCAATGCTTCCATATTCACATGACTTTTAAAATGTGTATTGAGATTTTTTTAGTTGTTAAAACGTGATGTTAAATAAACCTAATATTGAGAAAATAATAAACTAAGAGATTTCTACATCTAATGCCATGGTGTACATATTAGAAAAATAACCTTATAACTTGTTATATCTAAAAAAATGTTTGCAAAAAGTTATTATTATTATTTTCGTTTATGTAACAAAAATAATTAAATTATTGTTTTTGTTATTTTATAAAATTTGTATTTAAAATTATTTTATATAATTTTTATAAAATTTATTAAATAGTTTTATTTAAAATTTATTTTAAATGAATTAAACTCTTATGTTGAAAATATATTTAATTATTTTTAATAAACAAAAATAAATAATATAATTAAATATTTTGAAATATTACAAAGTATAAATAAAGTAACAAAAATAAATATATTAAATAAAAGAAATAATATAAAAATGTTTTGAACTTAATAAAAAACAATAAATATACATAATAATTATTAAAATTAAAAAATATATTAAATATATATATATATATAAAGCTACCAATTAGGTTAAAAATATTAAAAATTATTAGCTAAGAAAAATATTAAGTTAGGAAAAATATAACAAATAATATTTTTATAATTTATTGATAATAATTTAATAATGATTTTTTTAAAATTGAATTGCATTACTTCAAAATATCTAATTATATTAATATTTTTATTACTCATAATCACAATACAGTACACATTAATACATTGACTATCTCTGTTGTCTTACTATATATACTATACATCACTTCCATCTTAGCTCATGAATCTAGGAATAATCATGAATCTTTTCTATGATTTTTTTTCCTTTTTATTCCATCTTGAGGAATTGTCAAGAACAAATGAAAATGGTATGATAATAGATGTTGGGTGGGCCCAAACATCCAAAGGATATGATGGCATTAAATATGGATGAGTTGAAAGACTTGATTTATCCATAGAAGTTTTTTGGTGCTAATAGTTTTCTTGCGATAGATTCTTTAGATTCTATGGAAAATTTTGGTTGTTTCCATCCTTATGGTTTATTCTTGGTATCCAAAAGATGACAGCACCCTCGCGAAGAATGGAAGACATCCTAATATGTCAATCTTATTGACAAATTTACAATGAAAATTCATAATTGCATCGCCAATGACCACATAAAAGCCAGGTCTACCAATCCTATAGAAGAAGGATTTTATCTACTAATTTTATAGTGAGATCTATTTCTACGCATATGCAGGAGAATATAACGATACTCTTCACTAACCTCTCTATGTCTACCTTGATGAAATGACTAATTAAATAGTAATGAATCAATTAAATAGTGAAGCATTTAATAAATTTCAAAACACATTAATATTAAAATATAATGAATTAATTAAATATTATAATATTTATAATATATTTTAAATATTATAATATTTTAAATATAATATATAAGTTATAAATAGATGAATAACATTGATAGGACTAGATATCAATTGAGAGGATTAAACTAGTGGCACCATAATTATTAAATTATGGTAGGTTAGTGCAATCATATAAATTAAATCGTGAGTAAATGTCTATCAAAATCAAGTCACGATAAATAACTACACATCCATTTCATGGTAGACTTCATATTGCTAAGATTTAAAAATATCATAAAAATTAACTAAGTTACAATTTTATTATTGGAGGAGGGATCGACCTGATGCGGCGCGTTAGGGTTTGAGAGAATAGAGCTTTCAGAGCCAAGGAGGATGGATACGGAAGCCTGGGAGGCGAGAGAAGGGTTAAACAAGTGCGGGAGGAAGATTTGCAAGGGTAAAACGAAAGGTGGAAGGGAGAAAGAAAATGGCCGGGGTTAAAGGACTCTATGGAAGGAAAACAGGGGAGGGGAGAGATCCCCTCCTTTAGGAACGTAGTAGCAGGTGAAACAAGTGGAAGCGGACTGCAAGGGGTGCAGAAGGAGATCAACAGAGATGCGCCAGTGCTGGGGAACCGATGGCAAGCAAGAACGGGAGGCAGATGTTTACCTAGGGCACAGAAAAAACCAAGGTATGTAATCCCAAGCAACAAACTTAAAGATTATAGATGTTATATGAGAGATCATGCTTTGATCTGTAAGTTTATAGGGTTCTGGCCATCTGAAAAGGATTTAACAAAATGGATACAACAGAGATGGAGGCCAAAAGGGCATATAGATCTAAAATTGGGAGCAAAAGGCTTTTTCACAGTCATTTTTGCAAACCTAGAGGACAAGGAAAGAACTTTCGAAGAGGGACCATACTTTATGAACAAGGCAGGCTTATTTATGAGGCACTGGGAGGATAGATACAACCGAGATAATGAGAAACTGTTGGCAGCTCCCATATGGGTCAGACTATTCGGATTACCAATGGAGTTTTGGGATCCTGATATATTGGAAGGGATAGGCAACTCGATCGGAACTTTTGTTAAGGTGGCAGAGTCAACCAAAAGAGGGAATTACACATCTTATGCAAGGATATGTGTGTACATGAATATAGCAGAACCCTTGCCGGAGTATATAGAGGTGGAATATCATGATGAAATATGGCATCAGCCAATAGACTATGAGCACATTCCCTTCAGGTGCAGAAGATGCCACGAGTACAGACATCTATTTAGGAAATGCCCACAGAACAGAGAGGCGGAAGTAACAAGGACTCAGGAGGAAGAACAGAGGAGAACAGAAGGGTCAGGTGCCGGGGAGGGGAGATTCAAGGAGGTCCAAAGGAGGAAGAAACCAAGCACAGAGGGGACGAGGATTCAACCAAAAGAGAAAAATATAGCAGCCGAAAACCAAAACAAGTTTCAGGTTCTTCAGGATGAGGAAGATGAAAACGAGAGAGGAAGGATGGAACAGGAGGATAACAAAAATGCACCAATAGATATCATAAAAGTGACAACAAGAAAAAGTATAAGTCAGAATAGAAAAGTGGAAGAAGAGATGGGGGAATGTTAGGGGAATACAGTAGAACAAATGATGACTGGATCAGACAGCCAAAAAGATAATGGGGGTGAAGAAGAAAGACTAATGAAGAATCTTCTTCAAGAATGGAAAAACCTAGATGAAAGATTCATTCCGGAAACACAGAAACAATTATATAAAGATACATTTCAGAAATATAAGGAGAAGAAAGGCAGCACTTCAGAGATTCAAATAGATCAAACAGGGTCACAGGGAAACCAAAGCCTAGGAATGGAGGGTACTGGCAAGGGGGGTAGAAAGAGAGGAAGACAAACTATAAATGAAACGATTCAAGCAGTAGGAGAAATATTAGTAAATTCAGGAAGGGTGATACCTCTCTCAGAGGTATTTCAACAACCATCAAAAACGTTATAAATGATAGTCACAAGCTGGAATATCAGGGGACTCAACAGTAAAGGTAAGAAGAGGTATTTAAAGGAAATATTGAAGAAGGATAAACCGTACATAATGATAATCCAGGAAACGAAAATGGGGTATCAACAGTCGGTAGAAATTATGAAAAGGACTAAGCCATAATACGAGGTAATGGCCCAGATGCAGATGGTACAGCAGGGGGTCTGGCAATCATCTAGAACCCTGAGGAGGTAATTTTTGAGAATTGGATTAGTTTTCCTAGAATATTAACAGGCATGTTCAGGTTGACGGGATTAGAGGAGAGAATTCTTATTTCAGGGGCTTATGGACCACACATACCCAGGGAGCGGAAGGAATTCCTCAAGAATATGCAAGCTATTAGAAGAATTATCCCAGGAATCCTATGGATAATAGGAGGAGATTTTAATATGATTCAGACAATCAGAGAAAATAAAGGTGGTATAAGAAGACCGGACCAGAGTATGGAGGAGTTCAATGAGATGATTACAGAACAGAGGCTGGTAGATATTCCTACAACTAATGGTGTCCACACATGGAATAATAGGAGGGGAGGAAAAAACCAAATTGCCTCGAGATTAGATAGGTTTCTTTTGTCTGAACAAATTTTGAATCGGGATGTGTTGATAGAAGCTAAAATTTTGCCAAGCCTAGGCTCGGACCACTGGCCGATCAGATTGGAAATTGATATTAAGAAAAACAACGGCAAGAAACCATTTAGATTCGAGGCCTTCTGGCTCAGAAATCCTCAATTCTTACACAAAGTGGAAGAATGGTGGACTCAGAGTAAAGTTAAAGGGAAGGGGAAGATGCATACCATCCAGTTAAAACTCAAAGAAATCAAAGGGAAAAAAAAAAAATGGAACAAGGAAGAGTTTGGGAACATCATGGAGGGAAAACAAAAATTAGAGAGAGAGATGGAAGAAATACAACAAAAAATAATTCTGGAAGGGAGGGATGAGGAGAGAAGTAATGAGGAGGGAAGAATAATCAGCAAATTGGAAGAAAGAAGGAAACAGGAAGAGATCTTGTGGAGACAAAAATCAAGAATAAAATGGCTGCGCAAAGGCGAAAGAAACACCAAGTTCTTCCATCAAGCTATGGTCCAGAACAGACAAAGGAATCAGATCTTCTCTATCAAAAATGCAGAGGGGGAAAGGATAGTAGAACAGGGAGCTATTGAAAAAGTTTTAGTGGATTATCACAAAGGGATTCTCACAGAACCACAAAGAGATCAGGGAGAAGCAATAGAATGTATTTGCAAGGAAATTCCAAGATTAATAACAAATGAGCAAAATAAGGCTCTGATGAGGGCAGCAACTTTGGAAGAGGTGGAAGAAATTGTGATGAATATGAGCAAGAACAAAGCACCAGGGCTGGATGGATACACAGTGGAATTCTATCAGGCACAATGGTACTTTCTAGGATAGGAAGTCTTGGAAGCTGTAGAGGAATCAAGAATGAAGCAAATGATATGGCCAGGTATTAACTCGACCTTTATAACCTTGATCCCTAAGAGCAATAAGTCTGAGGATGTTCAAGGTTTCCGCCCAATAGCCCTATGCAATGTCATATATAAGATTATAGCTACCCTGATATCGAAAAGATTGAAGCCTTTACTTCCGAATATTATTTAACCAGAGCAAACTGGTTTTGTGGAGGGACGACAAATCCTTGATGGATTAGTAGTTATTCAGGAGATGATACACTCCCTAAATCAGAAAAATCAGAGAGGAATGATGATGAAGTTAGATCTGTCAAAAGCCTATGACCGTTTGAGCTGGAGATATCTTAGAGCGGTCCTTGGAGCATATGGATTCGATAGGAGATAGATCGAATGGGTCTACAGCATGATTTCGACCCCGAATTTCTCAATTCTAGTAAATGGTATTCCAATGACCACTTTCAATGCAACAAGGGGAATTATGCAAGGAGATCCTATCTCCCCATTCCTATTCATAATGGCAGTTGAGGATCTAGGGAGAAATTTCAAAAAGAGCTAAGGGAAAAGAAAATCAAAGGCTTAAAACCATGGGGAAACAATCTGCCCATCACCCATCAGCAGTTTGTAGACATTATTATGCTATTCGGGGAAGTATCAATCAAAGAGGTGAGGAACATCAAAAGAATATTAGAAATATTCATGGAGGCACCAGGTATGGAAATAAACAAAGGAAAATCATGTACATTCATATTTAATACTCCCGATTCAATCAAGGCTCATCTTACCAGAACTTTAGAATTCAGACAGGGGGAACTTCGTACTAAGTACCTAGGGAATCAGCTGGATATAAGCCCTACTCGAATGGAAAATTAGCAGAGTACTATAGAAAAAATAAAAAACAAATTGGCGAGCTGGTCTTTTAGATCTTTGAACATTGCTAGCATAATTGTCGTTTTAAAATCGGTCCTGCAAGCGATACCTATTTACCCCCTATCCATTATGGTTGCACCCAAAGGAGCGTGCACAAAAATGAAAGAAATATTTGGGAAATTTATATGGGGTGGACCTAATCAACAGAGGAAATGGGCTCTAGTTTCATGGAAAAATCTAATGAGAAGGAAAGAGGAAGGGGGGCTAGGTATGAGAGACCCTGAAATGCTAAACAGGGTGTTAGGAGCAAAATTATGGTGGAGGTGGGTGCAAGGGGGAAATGATGTATGGAAGAGAATATGGACTCAGAAATATAATATGCCTGATACAGTAGAGGATAGATTGAGAATCGAAGAAATCCCAAAAGGATCTTCAATCTGGGAACTGGCAAGCCAGAATAGGGACATTGTAAACAATCATGCCTTCTGGGAAATACGTGAAGGAAGCAGTGCTAGATTTTTGGAGGAGGGTTGGCAGCAGCGAGATAAATTGACAGAGATACAAACTCTACAAGAAGTTCAACAGAAAGCGAAGAGGGCAGGATTGGAATATGTGAGGGATTATTGGAAAGACGGAGAGACCAGTGAAATATGGAGGGTTTGGAGGAAGCCAGAGGAATGGTATGAAAATATAAACCAGGATCTGGGGAAAATATATACTAAAGAGGTAGAAATGAGGAAGATTAAAACCAGATCAGGAAAGGACATTCTCAGGTGGGGAAAAACAATGAAAGGCACCTTTACAGTAAAAGAAGCCTACTATTTGGCAACGAAACAGGAAAGGGAGGAAGGAACTACTGACTGGAGAGTGATATGGGAAGGCAAGTGGTGGCCGAAAATAACAATATTCACATGGTTGGTGAGCAAAGAACGGATTCTAACATGGGATAAAATCCAGAAGAAAGGTTTTAATGGACCCTCGAGATGCAGTCTATGCAACAAAGAAATAGAAACTCAGGAGCACATACTGAATAACTGTCCATATGCTAGATGTTTATGGGAGGAAATCAGAATACTTTTTGGAAAGACAAAGAGAGACCCTAATAGTATTCAGAATACCATTATGCAATGGGGCAAAGGACAATTCCTCTGCAGAGTAGTGAGGAGAATATGGAATTTGTCAGTGGGCTTCGTAATATGGTCCCTATGGAAAGAACGAAACAGGAGGATCTTTCGGGAAAGGAGTAGTCAACCTGCAAGAATATGGGAAGAAATATGTAAATCGATGAAAGAAACAGTTCTGTCTGAGGCATGGGAAGAGGAGGATTGGAAAATGAATCAGGAGGAAAGGAGAATAGTATCCAAATTAAATATGGACTTTGGTATGATCTACCCCAGAAAAGAGAATAGGATCGGATCTAAAACACAGAGCCCTAACCAATTCAGATATCCCGGAGAGAATTTTATTAAACTGAACTTTGATGGGGCGTCCAAAGGAAACCCAGGGCCGGCAGGCCTTGGGGGTATCTTTAGGGACAGTAAGGAAAATACAAGGTGGGTGTTTGCGGAATGGGGAGGTGAAATGACAAATAATGAAGCAGAGCTGTGGGCGGTACATCAGGGGTTAAGGATAGCAGTGAGGAAGAGATAGATGAATTTGGAAATAGAAGGAGATTCGCAGGTAACAATAGAAATGCTCCGTAAAATAAGGGATGGCAAGAGTTGGGAGCAAGTGGCTAAAAGTTGGAGGACAGCGGGGATTATCCAAGACATAGTGGGGCTACTAAGGATAATTGAATATAAAGTTATAAACCATGTGAGGTGAAAAGGGAATAGCACTGCGGACCTATTGGCGAATTGGGGGAGTAAAGAACCGGCTAGAAGATTGGACAGCAGCTGGTCCTCAATAGAGGATGACCCGAGTTGGGGAGAACTTAAAAACATAATCAACCATGATCATAATGAATCAATTACCGGATAAAGGGATGATTAAAGGATTCCCGATCGGGATGAGAACGGCAGCAAATAGGTTAATAAATGCACGGCAGGTTAGCATGCAGGAACGAGCAGGCGGCGATCAGGTCATGATGGGCGAAGTCAAGCGGATCGTGGCAAAGGATATCATCTCAAGGCAAGGAGATGGTAGAGTACCAATGGAGGAGGGTAGATATGTCAGGGTGTCAGGGATCTGACAGAGACATGATAGCGCAGAGGAAATGGGCAGAAAGATGAAAAGGGAGGCAGTCCATAAGAAGCGGAGGAGGCAGAGAGGTATAAGCGCGAAGAGGTGGCAAACACGAAGGAACAGGAGAGGTGCATGCAGAAGAACCGGAAAAGTTGGCAAAGCGACGACAAACACAGCATGAAGAAGAAGAATGATTAGGAATTTGGAAGAGAGAGCAGAAATTAAGAGGAGGAAGCCAGAGTGCAAGGAGATTATGGCTGAGGGAAGCAGAACGACTGCAGGAAGATGGACGAGGAGTAAGAAAGAGGGAGGAAAACTAGGCCGAGGGGACCGAGAAGAAAAGGGCAAAGGTATAATGGAAACTGATACAGAGAAGGAAATTCTCTCAATCCATGGTGACTCAGAGGACGACGTCGAGATGTTCGACTTTGATAAAGAGAAAGGAGAACTAGTGAATGTGAGCTCTAGCAGGAACGGAAAGCCAGGAGGGACCAAGGCTATGAAAAGAGGAAGAGATGACGCAGGGGGCTACCAGGAACAGGAGGAAGGAGAGGATGACAGAAGCCCGGCAGGAAGAAGAAGACGGCGAGGCAGGGGAGGATATAGGAGAAGGGGAGGAGCTGGAGAGAGAAGCGGGCGAGGAAGAAGAGGCAGAGGAGGAACGGCAGGAGTCGGAGAGGCCAGCGTAACAGGGAAGGGCAGGAGGGGGAGGAAAGCGATAGGAAAGAGAGTGCAGTTCACTGAAAGGGCTTATTGCCAGCATACCAATCCAAAAATCAGGAGGATTATCGAGCAGATGGAAGAGGAGGCAATTCAGGCTCAGTCGGAGTCGGAATTAGAGGACTGGGAGTATCTTCTCCTGGATCTGGGCAATATGCAGGGCCGAATGACATTATACAAACAATCTCTTCCCGTCTATTGGGTTATGAAGAGACTGCTTGCCAAGGCTATGGAACAAGTAGCCATGGAAATGGCAGAATTATCCCAGGGGATTCCTAATCTGAAAAAGGAGCTAAGGAACATCCAAATCACCTTGTTCATGCAGGATAAGAAGATGGACGAAATTCAGCAGCAGTTACAAGCAAGTGGATCGGGAATCAAGAAGGAGAAGGAGCAACAGGCAGGCACAGTGAACCAGTAGAGATAGCATGATAATTAGAGGTTTCTATAATGTCTCTCTCTAGTGATAGTTAGTTATCTGTAGGACTTTTGTTATTTTAATATGCAGACAAAAAACAGTTTTAGTAGCTATAAGGTTGATGTGTATAAAGCATGGAAAGACAGAATGAGAACCTATTATTTTTGGCTAGCTATTAAAAACTTAAGGTGGTCAAGAAACCCAGTTTCCCCTCGGGGCGGGTTGAGATCACCACAAGCATGTAGTGATTTCAATTTGCGATAATAGAAAAAGAAGGTCTCTCCTTAGCTTACAAAAAAAAAAATTACAATTTTATTATTATTATTATTATTATTATTTATAAAAAAAATTAATATATGAGTTAAACACTTATACATTTAAGAAAGAGTAACAAATATTTTTAAACATGGTGATTAGTATCCACTTTACCATGAGGACTCTTAATTTGCAAATAATATTTGTTATAATTCCATGGGCCAATATCATGGCTTATCAATACCACATGAAAAAAAATCATAACTCATTTCATACTAAATTATTTTAAATTAATGAATTTAATTAAAAAGGTTGAAAGCGCATAATTATGTTTGAATTAAAAATCAATCTTTTATTTGTGACAATTATTATGAACATTCTAGAATATTTGGTGAAGGTTAAATCCATATCATCCACATGATAATTATTGATAACTAAATTAAAATTATGGAATCCCTATTCTAAAATAGACATGGATATCTACATAAATTTTAATTATAAAAATAATTAATATATCAGTTAAACATATATATTTTAAAAACAAAACATATAACAATATTCTTAACCAACTAGATTCACCTCCACTTTAGTATGGAGGTCCTTAGCTTATAAATAGGACTTATTAAAATACCATAAGCCAATAATATGGTTTACTAATACCAAATCTCAAGAAAATCATAAATCGTGTTCATATGAATTTTTTTTAATTAATTTATTTAATTAAAAGGGAAACAAAGGCATAACTACTTGTGAGACAAATCTCAATATTTGAGTTGTAATTACAATTAAAAATATTTTAGAATATCCAATGGAGGTTAAATCCATATCATCCACATAGTAACTAGCTTAATGATATAAACTAAATGGCTATTAAACACCTATAGGCATCAATATATAATAAGCGTCAATACACTTCATGATATGTCCCACACTGCTAAAACTAAAAATATAATAAAACTAACTAAACTATAATTTTATTATTATATTTATTAGGCCGATAGGCCTTCCTTTGGAACAGACTTTTGTCGTTCCTTTGGCTCTCGTGCTGACACGTGGCATCGGATTTCGAATGGCAAAACCAGGAGTTTTTCAGTCTCGTGTGATAGGTAGCGTCAGAATAGAGCGGGATGGTTCTGCGAGGGAGTGGCGAGCGGAACAGTTCTGAGGGAGTGGCGTCGTGGATATTTATGTTCTGCGAGGGAATGGCGGCGTCGTCTAACTGTTCTGGGGTTCCTTTGGATGTTAGAGCAGAACCTGATCCACGGTTTGTTTTCCAGTTTGTTGGACAGCCTGACGCCCTGAAGACAGTCCTCACATTTTGCAAGCGCAAGGAAAAGTTCATCAGCCCATTTTTACCTGTGACAGAGGTGATCGCTATTTCTGTGTTCATTTTCTTTTCATTCATTCTATCCATCGGTCTGTTGAATGCAAGTATTGCTACTGCGTCTTTTTTGGTTATGAAGAGAGGCGGCTTTCTCCACTATAGCTAGGGTTTTGACCCCTGCTGCCAACTCGCTGCAGGTAGCTTTCATCACGTGGTCAATTTTTACCCTAAATCCCTGACGCCCTGAAGACAGTCCTCACATTTTGCAAGCGCAAGGAAAAGTTCATCAGCCTATTTTTACCTGCAAGTTTAGCCGTGACAGAGGTCATCGCTCCAGGCAAGTTTGTTCATGGCTTCTTTCTTAGTCTTTGGATGTTTATTTATATATGAAAATTTTTTGTTCCACAATAATGCCTTAACCACCTATCTTCTCTGTGGTTATGGACTGTTATCTTATTCAAACTCTCCGCAATACTAGATTAGTACAAGCCTTTTTTATAGCTTCCATGAAACATACACAATTGCATATGTTCCCTCTTCTACGAAAGGGTGCAGTTGGAAAGCCATGTCCTGAGGCATGAATGCGTAGCTTTATCCCCAAACGTCGAATGCTTATAAATTCAAGGTCATGATTAGGGAAAAACAAATAGGAATTTTCATTTTCTTTTGGGAGAAAGGCAGAAATTGAGAAGAGCAAGATGAAAGAGAATAACTATAGCTATTTCCGTTTCTGGTAAATACAGTTATGTCCAAAGTGGGAATTCTGTGGATGAATTCGATTTTGAGTATGATTAAAACAAACCTGCAAACCGGGGATGTATTTGGTTGTGGAGTTCTTATACCATAGGAGGGTTTTCTCCACCTGAAATCTGTCTATTACTATCTGCATTCTCTATTTCTGTGTTCATTTTCTTTTCATTCATTCTATCCATCGGTCTGTTGAATGCAAGTATTGCTGCTGCGTCTTTTTTGGTTATGAAGAGAGGCGGCTTTCTCCACTACAGCTAGGGTTTTGACCCCTGTTACCAACTCGCTGCAGGTAGCTTTCATCACGTGGTCAATTTTTACCCTAAATCCAGCCTTGAGAAAAAAACCGTGGTGTTCCAAGCCCCTGTAGCTAAGACCTCAAAGCATGGAGCTCATCAACCAGAGAGAGTATGTTTCCTCATGAAGTTATTAGAAGTGTCAAAGAAAATAACTGTTCCATTTCCCAGGAGTAAGGCTCTTTTATTTGTTCAAAAGTTTTTGGCTGATAAGTTGATGGGCCAGTGGCTGAATCACAAGGTTTTAGGGCTTTGACTAGAAGAAAAACTACTGCTGATGAAAGGATCCTTAAGTTTCATCCTTTATGGAGACATATATATTGCTTTCCTGTTTGAATGAAGGAGGAAAGAAGCTTACTATTTCACAGTGGCCCTTATTTTACGCGCTATCGAGGGTTTTATTTGAATTGCAGAATGATGGAGTTCAACACTTTTACCTTTCATTTTCACTTTAGTGTACTTTCTTCGCTAAATTTGTTCCAACATCTGAGCCTATCTCATGCATATTTCTAGATAATGTTAGAGCCCATGGTTCCATGATCAGTTGTGTCATCGTGATGATTTGTATTATGTATCATGGTTGGTCAAAAGTGTGACCATTGTACTAGACCATGCTTAGTAATCTATGTAAACTGTTCTTTTCATCCAGATGGTTTCTCTAGACCTTTGAGGTTTGTATCATCTAACTGGGCTGATCTGTTTATTAAATATGAATTGGGCCGACCTGTGCATGTGAGACTTGGGGTTGGCCCCTTTGGAAATTTCAAATTTGTTCATGAGTTATACGGATGTGACAACAAAAAACTTATACATCCATTGCTAAGGGAAGAATTGGCGTTCTTACATGATGAGTGAAGTAGATCGACTATTTGGGGCTTTTGATGCTGAGCATTCACTTTGAAAGT
The DNA here is from genome assembly GCA_031772625.1 of Pinus tabuliformis. Classification (NCBI taxonomy): domain Eukaryota; kingdom Viridiplantae; phylum Streptophyta; class Pinopsida; order Pinales; family Pinaceae; genus Pinus; species Pinus tabuliformis. Next base: position 1,001,781,096 of record CM062820.1, read on the forward strand.
CCACTTACCCATTTTGGAGGATACATAGAGATTGTACTTACTGGTTTTGTGGAGGAAAGGAGCACTTGGGAGGCCTTTAGAGGTTGGATATGGCATCTTGAAGGGCCTTCTTTGCATCATTTGTGGAGGGAGAAACTGACATACTAACAATTCCACACCTAAGGATAGTTAGGAGGTGAGGTCATACTAACAATTCGACACCTAAGGATAGGTATGAGGTGAGGTCATTCAAAGCCTTTCGTTTCCGGTCATGAAATTATATGGGTTGGTAAGGCTAAAATTATATTCAAACTGCCCACATTCTTTCTCCTTTCACATCAAACTCCATTTCGATCTTCTTAACTTTGTACAAAAAGAAAATGGGAATTGAATTACTCCTCTTTTGCAGATCGCTGCATTTAGGTGGATTGGTCAGGCTGCAAATAAATAGAAACGGCCCATGATAGTCCGCAATCTGGCCACTGTTATGTGACTGATGGAATCTGATTGTTGGTATGGTCTGGCCGCTGTCTTCAGGGTCCTGTTTCTGATAGTTCTTCTATATGCCTGGACTGAAGGACTGTGTGAACTTTCAGATTCAATAGCTATACATGGTGTTTGAAGAGCGTGTTCACTATATGCAATGCCTGCTTTTCAACATCCCTAAAATGTGCAGAAATGCACAAGCACAGTGAGTACACCCGCATATAGCATATTAAAGAAAAAAAAATTGTGCATTGTTCACATGATACTTAATATATCATAAATTATTACAAAGCCATATGGAGTCCAGTCAGCCTTTTAGAAGGGTCTGGAAAGGGTAAATTAAGTGAGTGAAATACATGGCAAATGCCTTGATTGAACAACATCTCTTAATGTGTAGGATCAGTATTAGGATTGGCTGAGAAATTTTCCTATTTCATTGATGTTTTGCCGGTACTGCAAGACTATAAGCATTTTTTAGCCGCTTAAGGTGCTTCTAAATTCCAACAATATGTAGCTTTTCCCTGAAGAAAATGGGAATTGAATTACTCCTCTTTTGCAGATCGCTGCATTTAGGTGGATTGGTCAGGCTGCAAATAAATAGAAACTGCCCATGATAGTCCACAATCTGGCCACTGTTATGTGACTGATGGAATCTGAATGTTGGTATGGTCTGGCCACTGTTTTCAAGGTCCTGTTTCTGATAGTTCTTCTATATGCCTGGACTGAAGGACTGTGTGAACTTTCAGATTCAATAGCTATACATGGTGTTTGAAGAACGTGTTCACTATATGCAATGCCTCCTTTTATATATTAGACCCGGTGCCATCTGAGAAATGGACCAAGCTGAGTATCATGATGTATATTTTGTATAACTACCACACATTTGGTGTGGGACTGGCTCTCTTTCCCAAGGGTAATAATCAAATTATAAATCTCTCCTTCCAGAAAGTTTAAAGACCTGGTTGCCCTTGTGTTGCACACAGATAGGGCACTCCTCAGACAATGTAATTACCTGCACCAGCAGAATTCACAGAAATGGCAGCCTGAATCAATTATATATGTTCTTTCAAAAATATATTGATTTAATAATGCAAATGAGTGCTTTGTTTATCTCACCTTTGGCACACATTTCAAACAAAAGAAGTGGCTACACGCTAATTGCTTCGGCTCCACAACGACATCTGCACATAGATTTATAGGTAGAAGTTTCGGATTTTGTTGTCTGTTGTTAGAATACAGATAAATCATTGAAATAACAATGTAAAAAAAACGAATATTCTAAGTACACAGGCATATAGAACAAGTAAGTTCCTTATCGATAACAGATGTTGATGATGCTTGTGTTAAAGCTTTGGAAATAGTGGGCATGTTCCCCACTGTTTTCTCTGAAGTATGTAATACCGTTTTAATACGATTGGATCCATTAAGATTTGAAAATGGACTCTCTGGAAGGTTATGTCCATAGCTGTTGCAAGTAGTTGAATAGAAGCTACTTTGTTTTGTTTTGGTGATTATTATAAAAAGGTAATGATCAGTGAGTTTCTGTTCTTGCAGATTTGCTTGTCCAGTGTGCTCCAAATCTGTCTGTGATATGTCTAAATTGTGGGAGAAACTTGACCGAGAGGTAAGAAATACTCAATTCTCAGTGTTCCCACCAAGTTCCAAGGTTTTAACGCAATAGCATTTTTAATCCTCAATTTGAGGGGTCTGGTTTTTTCTCGGCACTACAGTCTTCTGAATAATGGGCCCTGTTTTTGTACAGGCATTTCTTCTGAATAATAGGCTCTGTTTCTGTACAGGTTATTGATTCTTGAATAAAAACGAAACATTCATCCTTAGTTTTCCACCGAAGTTACTCAATTGAATGAAATGAGGGAAACACCCATTCTCGAATAAAAACATGCTCAAACTTTTCCAATAAGGTTCAAGGGTTTAATGCATAGCCTTTCCCACCGTGGCAGTTTCAAGTGTCATGCTCCATTAGATGTATGCTTGACTTTGCCACACAGGTTACATTGAAAAGTAAAGTCTCATGCTCCACGAAGTACTGGTGACTGTATAGACTCTTCCCACCAAATTATCCTGTTTCTGGTGACTATATGGACTCTTCTTACCAAACTGTTCTTTTGAATAACCTAGCAAGTGGAAAAAATCACTTCTCCATTTCGATAATTAAATATAAGTAAATAACCAGATACCAAAACATCAGATCTCCATTTTGATAATTAAATATGTTATTTAGAGCATTCGAAATCGTTGGTAAAGTGCCCTCAATACAAGCGTGTACTTCTCAATTGAAAGTTGAAGGTTTAATGCTTTAACTGTACCACCAAGGTTGTAGGTTCAAATTAACGATGGAGAGGTTGGTTAATTAAATTGAATATCATTATATTTTACGGTGGTTATTTATATTGAATATCATTATATGTTGGTTAATTATCTTGAATATCATTATATGTTGTTACATTATATGTTACATTATCTTGAATATCATTATATGTTGTTACATTATATGTTTGCTATATTTGATGTTTTCTTTGTTTTTGCTTAACTTTATATGATTATGCTGAGAGTCTCGTAAATCGTATAGAATATCATTACATTTTGTTGCATTCGATGATACTCTAAATATACAAGTGTAGCTTATTATATGTGTTTTTGCTAATTTTTATTTCTCATATTTGAAATTTTCTTTCATCCAATGGCAATTGATTTTTTAAGTTTCTTGAGTGGATTATGATATTTTTTTTTGTCATGTAGGTTGCTTTGACTCCAATGCCTGAAGCTTACAAGAACAAAATGGTAAGTTGTCTGATGTTAATGTGGTATAATTTGGAGGCATATTTTAGAGCCCATTAGTAGCGTGAGCGAAAATACCTCACCACTTTCTCTTCAGTCATTTGAGCAGGTTTGGATCTTATGCAATGACTGTGAGTAACTTCTGAAGTAAATTTTCACATTGTTGCACACAAGTGTCAAAGTTGCAACTCTTATAACACCCGGCAGACCAGGGGAGGCCCTTCTGCAAGTTCATGTAGATCTCATCTTTGATATTCTCAAATGTTCAGATTCGTGTGTCCCTCTTTACCACTTGTAAGGTTGCCTTACCACTACCTATGTGGCATGAAAAACAGTTGTACTGCAAATTGCTATGCAGTGGCATTACTGTAAGAATTCATTGTAACCGCTGAGTTTTTCCACAAACGAATTAACTCTTCTAGAAAAATTCAATAATTCCAATTTAATAATCCTATCGGCCTCTCTTTGTATTATTATTATTAATAATGAAAAGAATATATATATATATATATATAATCAATAGAGATGAGTGTTTTTATTGATGTTTTAATATTGCGATTTATATTATGTATTTTAATTATCGACCATTAATTGTCAACCAGTTACTAAACTTATTAAAGACTCAATGCAATATACACAAAGGTGAAGACATTTACTTATTAAATGGCTTATTTTAAGTGCATGAAGGTTGGCCATTTCGCTTTAAAGTTCCTACTTCTTTACCTTAGACATAATGACTGCTCAATTAGCTAACAATTTTCAAAGCGGTAAACTTAGAATAGTCCCTAAACTACAAAAATATTATAAAAATGTTTTAATTGCTAAATTTGTGGCAGCTAATATATATTAAGACTTTTTAGAATGAAACGCCACTGATTACTTTCAAAACATAATATTTCAAACGAATAGCTATATACACTAAATCTTACAAAGAAAAAGGAAAAAAATGAACACGTTATTTGCATTTCATGTAATCACACATAAGCCGAGAGGAAAATTTATAAATAGAAAATAAAACATTATTGGTCCTTATATAACATATTATATTCGTCACACATAAATGAAACATTGATGTGAACAAAATCAAACCACTCAAAACGAATACGACAGACTACTCTAATGCATAAAACAAACCACTCAGTGAATACGACAATCTGACTTGGAAAATGAGACAAACTAACCGATCGAAACAACGCAAAATATTTAGCACTTGACCATGCCCTCAGCGAGCCCAACTCGAGTATCAGTCACTGTCCTGAATCGTTTAACTATTCGTTACAATTCAATAAAACAAATAACTTAACAAAACATACTAGAGCATGACACAAATACAGATGTAGAACCCATCCAATCACCCAAACATAATATTGAATAATTTCAGAGATCAAAAGGATAAACATAGTAAATTTTTACAGATGTAGCGTAACTTAGTTGGGACTTAGCCGACCCAATCCATTTTCAAACCTAGGACTTACGAACTGTGAATAATTCATTTTAACTTATGAACCCTATACTTCGTATCTCTTAGATCAATCGCGCACATATCTTATGAGTGTTTTGAAATGAACATCTTTGAGTGTAACTAGTCCAGTATAACTGCTTGTTGTTAGGATCCTATGAGTGTTTTGCTTGTTGTTAGGATCCTATGGGTGTTTTGAAATGAACATCTTTGACTGTAACTAGTCAAGTATAACTGGTTGTTGTTAGGATCTTCGAACATTTTTTCCATCGCCAAGTGAATTACTTCCCATGAATGGGCTTCAACTTGAGCACAAAGTTCCCATGAAATAGAAGAGCGACCCAAAACCTTTGCAAATAAATTAATGAGTCTTCCACTAAGTTATAAATGTTTGTGTAAGTTCGATATAGGATTGAGTTGCCATGCAACCAAATTGCTTATTGCGAAATTTGACCGTGACCATTGTCATAAGTATTATAAATAAAATGGTAGAGATATGCCATTTGGATAGTCGAACAACTAACTTCATCCAAGTCCATATTCTTATGGTCAAGATGGTTAATAACAGTTTGTTGGTGTGCCACTTAGACTGGTTCACACTTATGCTTAGTTGTTATTTAATCTATGCACAAAACCCACGGTCTTGATCAATATGTTTTGCAAACAATACCTTGTCGACATGCCAGCATGGAACTAACTGAAATGTTTCACCAATAAGCTTCAACCTCTAGATGTAATATAACATAGATTTATCAAAATGATTACCATAGGATACCCAATCAATACAACTGAGATATGTGAAACTATATGCAATCTTGTAGTCAAAACTCTTTCAACTTTAATTTAGAAGCTTCAGACTTTTATTTAAATCTCACACATATATGTCTTATATATGACTTGTCTTATCTATTCCAAGCACAAGTACATTTACATGTGTTTTCAAACCTCGTATTTTCTACTCACAAATATAATTATCTATATATATATATATATATATATATATATATATATATATATATATACACACACACACACACACACAGATAGATATATATATATATATATATATATATACATCCTATGATCTTATGCAAGCCATACACCAACGAACTCAATTAGTTATTCATTTATAAGTAGAAAAGATAAGGTTTGAAAACAAATGCAAATATACCTATGCTTGGAATAGATAAGACAAGTCAGTTTGTTGGTGTGCCAGTTAGATTGGTTCACACGTATGCTTAGTGGTTAGTTAATCTATGCTCAAAACCCACGGTCCTGATCAATATGTTTTGCAAACAATACCTTGTTGAGATGTCAGCATGCTTGGAATAGATAAGATAGGTCAGAATAGATAAGATAGGTTAGTTGTAGGGAATGATAACATTCTCGAGCCAAAATTGAAGGTTTTAATGGTAAAATTACTATCATAAGAGAGACTCATCATCTCCCCCCAGAATGTCTAGCTACATGTTCCCATGCAACACTATTCCACTTCTGGAATACCAGTGTGAAGGTTGCCCCATTTTTATCTTGGGCAACTGAATTATCCAAAATAATAATACCCTGGGTTCATTTCCATAGCATTCTAGTTCAATCATTCTTCTTCCTTGTCCCACTGGGTGGAGAACTCTAGAATCATGTTCGAAATCATAAAAGATGTAAATGAAATCGGAGGCCTACCAAACGAGACACATGCTTCAATACCAAATATGTGTAGGAAGAGGCCCGATTATGTGCTAAACAAAAGGAGTAACCCATAGGGTTTTTGTCATGAAGGGATATAAGTAACCCTTCCTAGATGTCTTGATCCACATTAAGGGCCTCCACGGAGCATGTTTGGGCCATTTAATGGTATTGTGTTAGTGAATAGCTTTGATTCAATCTCATCGTGACATGTTTTGCTGCACCTTCTCTTAATCTCATCAAGTCATTAACTACCAACCCTGAAAGAAGGTACTCTTCTTTTACTGTCAAACAGGCCCTTGTTTTCGTCTTCCCATAAAACTCATAAGGTATTTTCCACTTAATAAGATTATCCATCTAAGAAATAACAACGCAGAGTTGCACATCCCCCGTGAAAGGTTTGGGGTCCCACATACTGTATTTTGTCAAAATAAAATTAAACTAATAGAGTTCACAGAACAATTTTTGATCTGAGGCTTTAGACTATTGATACACCTCCAAAAAGTTATCAAGTGAAATAATCTCGTGATGCTTCCCATAGCGTATGTATTTCAATGAGAAAGAGGACAAAATATCATGTAAAAAGATAGGGTATACTTTGGAAGGGACTTGGCAGACAGAGATTTGCCCTCCCAATCAATTGCCATCTCTTTTAACTTCTATTTTTTTGTGAAAGATAGATTTCCATTTATTTATCTCCCCCTTCCATTTTTCTTCCTAGCTAAGGTACATGGAAAATCAATGTTGTTTCATCTTTTCAATTACTTGTTTATGGCATTCCCTATTAATGACCACTAAACCAAACAAATCATCTTTGCTTTGCCACTGTGGCATATGTGGTTTTAACTAAAGAAACACATAAGTATTTATTAAGATACTATCCAAAATTACGTTTACTTAAAAATCGATGCTATATTAATTAAATGGCTCTCCAGGTGAAATACTTGGAGAGTGTACACACATTTATGCAATTCATGCTATATTTCTATGTGGAGAATAGACTAATACATATAGGCTTTCACACAACGAGGTGGTTTGAACCACTCCATGAGTATCAGGATCTGAGATCTAAAGTTAGAATCTCAATCCTATCATCACTATAACAACTTTCTAGATTTAGCTTTCTCCATTATCTCCAACACTCCCCCTTAATGGAGAAAGGGCACTGAACAATAACACATGAAAAAAAAACTTGGTAACAAAGTTTTCATTTTTTTCTTCTTGCTTGAGAGTCCATGCTTGTTCATCTTGAGTTGAGGCTTCATCTTCACTTTCCTCGCCATGAGATAGTGATGTCTCTTTTCCTCAGTTCTTCCCCTGTGAAGGAACACTTGAATTCTTGTCCTCCTCAGAATTATGGCAGGCTGGATAGGAGAATTTTCCTTCTCACTATTTCTAGTGTCAATCAGCTGAATGTTAGCAATGATGTCTTCACCATTCATTAATGCAACTTCTTTGTTAACTTCATAAAGACATGGTGTTTTCAGCCATGCTTCAAGAAACTTCAGTTCTTCTTCAAAATTTGTTGTTGTTTCTTGCCTCCCAATATCTGCACAAAAAACAATGTCAGATTTATAAAGAGGACCACATTTACTTTCATCATCCTGCTCCTTCAGGAGAGCTTTCATTTCACCATCTCTCCCTACTTTATCCCTTTCTGTTGTCACAATTATGCCTTCACCCAGTTCTGTTGTTGCAAGCATGTTCTGCATTTGATCTGTATGTGAGGATAGGCCTTCCTTCTCACCAAATAGTAATTTATCAATAAGATGTTCTTCAATCATCAAATCGATCCATTCATCATGAGGTATATAAATCTCATCAAACTTTATTTTTGCATCAGGAATACTTTCAGATTCTACAATAATGGATGTGTTTTCATCGTCAGAGATTTCAGTTACAGGCACACATTCATCACCCATCATTGCGTCTTCAGTTTCACAATCAAGTATGGGATCATTACAATTTAAATTCTCATCAGTTTTGTTTACTTCTGCCACATCTTTGCAATCAACTTCATCTGACTCGTCCCATTGATCTTCAATCCTTTGTTCTTCTTCACACCCTTCCTGAAAAACAACTCATGAGTTTTCAGTCTCACGTTGTTTCAGAACATATAGAACCTCTTGATAAGCATGGTCATTAATAAAACCACCAAGTCTCATGAAAAATATATCATCAGGATCAAATATGTCTAAAAGTGCAGCCATATTGAAAATAATCCAGCTTATCTCTCTTCGAGATTTGTTTCTAACTCCACATGGTCCTCGAGCTCCAACAACCCCGCTACCTCACAGGCGGGAAACTTCTCCCTTTGGCAACTCTTCAACTGTAGAACCTTGTAGATTGTGGTTTCTGTGCCACGTAGGTTTTAGTGCCCTCGGCTCTGGCGACGAGCAACTAAACAACCTCTTACAAGCTAGAAACACTGTCAATATCTAATTCTGATGCACATATTTTTGAAGATGGGTTCAATCAGCAAAAAAAATTTGCATTTTCTGTGGCATATAATAATTTACAAGAAAATTTTCCAAATTGTTTTTCAAATCTCCACAACTTGCACCTTCTAGGTTACTCAAGATAATAAAATTTCCAGACAATTGAAAATTAAAAAAAACAACACAAACATCAGACTAAACCCTCGCTGCCAGGAAAAAAACTTCAGATGCAATGTTGTTGAAGTTTCTTCGAAGGAGAAACTATCGAATTCCACCTTCTCCAAATTAACATTAGGTTTGTAAGGCACGGGAATCTCTCCCTCCTTTTCCAGAGGCAACGTTATCTTGCCAAAGACAGGCACGTCGTTGAACAATCTGCCACAACAAAAATGTTTGCGGCATGACCCAGAAGACAATTTCAAATCTGCGGTGTGAAAACAGAGATGAGTCTCTGCATTGGACACTGGCCCTGCTTGAGAGCGATTACTAACCATCTAACATCGTGTTCTCCAGCAATCCAGTAATAGACTAGTGCAAGCTTTCTCCTAACAACGATCAGGGATCTCCTTCACTGCTTCTCGGTGCAAACTTCCTTTGTTGCAACTCACCTTCAACTACAAAATTGATAATTCGCTTCTAAACTCATGTTGCTTCACAACACAGCTTCTCCCGCAATCACACCAAATACAATGCTCAACACGGCAAACACCTCCTCATGCTGGCACACATACTAGTTGACGCAGTCCACAACGCCTGTTGTCCATGCTTCACTCTCAACTTCAGGCTGTGATACCAACTTAAAAATCGATGTTCTATTAATTAAATGGCTCTCCAAATGAAATACCTGGAGAGTGTACACACACTCATGCAATTCACGCTATATTTCTATGTGGAGAACAACCTAATACATATAGGCTTTCACACAATGAGGTGGTTTGAACCACTCCCTGAATATTAGGATCTGAGATCTAAAGTTAGAATCTCAATCCTATCATCACTATAACAACTTTCTAGATTTAGCTTTCTCCATTATCTCCAGCATGTTTATATCATGCTTGCCCTCTTTTGTATATCCCTATGATAAGGTGTCGACCTTGGTTTTATACTCCTCTTATTCAATGGCTTCCAATAGGGCTCCTAGATTACTGAGCTTATGTACCAATTTCTTTAATTTGGCCATCAGTTTCTCATTATGTAAGATCAAAATTTTCATTTTTTGAAGTAATTCCTAGTAGCTAGGGCTAATAAATCTAAAGGGTTTGAGTACAATACCCTTACTTTTATTTCTTTGGTCATACTTTCACTGATCGATAACCCTTCTATCATAATTGTTTTTGCAAATTTTTCTTTTGAGAGGAAATATTCGGCAACATTTTCTTTGAAGGTGTTCTCCCTTACAATTTTTTCTTCCATGGTGTCGAAATTATTTCATGGACATATTATTCTTCTATATCCTCTTCCATGGTATCGAAATTTCCTTCAAATTCATTCATAGAACTATCTCCCTAAATATCCTCCTTAAGGTCCACCACTTTGACCTTTTCTGTTGAATTTTTGAATTTATCTATGGCCTGAGCTCTTATATATGATAAGGTTTTGAAGTTTAAGTGAGATAATTTAGACGTAAAGATGTGTGCTTTCTTCTTCTGCAAGAGTCGAGCTGAAGACCACTGATTAAAAATTGAAGAGGTTGCAAATTTGGGATGTTCTTGCTTAACTGAAACCATAGCCTGAGGTTTATTCTTGAATCATTTAAGGAAATTGTCCCATCAATTATTCATCCTATCAAGCTCTACCATTATGAGCATTTTAATTATCCCCTGGTGATGTAAACATCATTTAGAGTCCCTCTTCCTCTGTATGAAGGAGACCATCTTTGCCAAATCCTTTAATAAGAATTGAGGCATGTTGAGAAACTCGTGTCCAACTAAATGCATCAAAATTTGGATGTGGTAATTGTATACCATGTTGAACCTCCCTTGACGAGTGATTAATTTCATGAAAACGAGAACTACATCCTACCCGAGAGGAAGTAAGGCCTCTCAATTTATTAGTTTCCTCAAGTTCAGGAGTGGGTACAGTTCTCAGAGAAGGATAAACCAACATGGATTATCAATTTTCACATTTTTAGATGAGGCCTCTACCTCTTGGGAGAGTCATGTTATTTCTACAATCATCCTCTTGTCAAATTCAATGGTGAGCTAGTTTCTTATGGCTTTGTTTCTGTCAAAAGTTTTTACAAATGCGAGGGTGATAACCAGGTCATGACCCTAAAAACGCCCTAGAAATTCAGTACATCCCATTGTTTAAAATTTCTCCAGACTTTGGGCTTGATCCCAACGCTATGCATATTATTAGACTCCTCCCTATTCACCAAATTCCTCATATTTCATGTTCAAAACCCCTCTCTTTTTTTCGGCTATCACTATCCAAGGCCTCTATAATTGTCATTGTCAAACCTCCTATAGTCATCGTATTCAGTCGTCACTTCTAACCTTGCCCAAATATCCTATGTTTGAACTGCTTCTGGTTCATTTTTTCAAAATATTTTGCAATTAATGCTTGTAATGATCTGATTTCTTTAGGATTTCTCAAACTACGAAACCTTGTTTCTGCAATGGCTTTGGAATGTTGTGAGCTAATGTGCCATAACATTGGTCATCCCTTCAACTAGTCATGGATGTCATAGGCTTAAGTGGAATATTGATACACCACCCTTTGATAGCTAATTTAAATAAATTAATACATTTTTGTCGATTTTTTATGGGTAACACATATATAGTTGTATATGTAGGTTAATGTTAACACAAAACATATATATGTGTAATTATATAATCATTAGGCTAGGTCATGACTTAGGTAAAAAAGTGACTCAAAAGGGATATAGTTATATAGGTTGGTTGAAAAATATAGTTATATAGGAAAAATGGGTGTATAGGGGTTTTAATTAAGGTCGTAAGGATAATGGAAATATATTTTATTTTAAACACAAGGGGTAGTTAGAAATGATGAAAGGGCTAACATTGAGAATTTTAATAAGAGTGTAAGGCTCAAAGTTTCAAGTAAGCATGGTAAAGCATCTAATATTAGGTATACATGTAGATTTTACAAAACAAACCTTAGGATTCTCGCTTAAAATAAAAACCAAAGAATTGAAAAGAAGACACTTGATGGTTGGAAAAATTGCAATAAGATAATAGATGCACTAATTCTTATGCTCATACTGTGGAAAGAAATCCCATGATTTATCCTGAAAATAAAATTAACCTTTGCATCCTCAATTGTCATCTCAAAATTTAAGTATGTAAATTTTTCTTTAATAATTTCTCTGTGGTGCAACTATTACTTTAACAATTTCCATTAGCATCCAAATTATATTTTCACTTCTTTAACCAATGATAGTATTGAAATAGTAGATAGAAAAATTATACAAATTCATAATAAAAGACAACCAAGAGACAAGATAAACATCATTTTGTTAATGACCACAGAAACATCCAACATGGGGGAAAACCATTTGCAAATCTTATTCTATTAGAATGTCTTCAAATTTTCAATAGAGTGAGTACATCATCCAAGAGTCAAAGTCAAGATATGCCTAGAAAATATCGAAAATTAAATATCAAACATCCAAGTTTGTCAATATGGCAAGAAACTATCCAAATGAAAGTTAAGAGAGAGATAGATGAAGTCAATAAAAATTTAAGTCGGGTCCTCTGTAAATCTTCCCAAGTCAACAATAGTGAAGTATAGTTAAAGTGTGCCCTAGCTAGACTTGATTCTATAGTCAAAATAGTTTCTAAAAGAGCTCAATCCTAGAGTAATTAATGTGACCTCCTTAGTTGATTAAGATGAGCCTAAAATAATCCAATTTGTGGCAATGAAACCTAGTGAACGTAGAGAAGAATTCTACAATCAAAGTCTACAATTAGGGTTGTAATCAAAGTGCCCATATTGCCTTCGATTTTGTGCGAAAAGATGCGGTTGGATAGAACATAGAAACTTCACCAGAAATAATAGTCAAGCCATGTTAAACACACCCAAGTTAATGTTTGTTAACATTCTTGAAAAAAATATAACGTTGGCCAAACAAAAAATCACACTTATCCCTTTGCACATGCAGGAGAAGCTCACAATTCCTAAGCTATATGAATCAATACAATGATGAGAGAGAAAAATGTGTTGACTTGATGTGGTGGTAAATGAGGAGGACTTGACTTGTCTTTATAGGCATCGAATGGGTGCTCATTTTTCTTCTAAGATGACATGATCAAATTCATCTTATGGGCTTCATTTCAATAATATATTTTTTATTATGCAATGGTTTAAATTTGTCACTAAGCTACCAAATTAACACTCCCTCTTAGCTTGGGAGAAACTCTAACTGTATTAGATCATCATGCTATGTACATTCTTGCTCATATCTCCTTATCTCGACTCATCTCATGTTGAAGACTCACGAATCCAAAGAAGAAGAAATGATACAGGGAAGCTCCAACTAGCACCTTGACTCTATCATGATTGAGGAGACTATACTACCACCATAATTGTCATCATCATCGAGGAGCCATAACTACCTCCTGGAACTAAATACAATGGGAGATATCAACCTACCCCAATGTGTAGGGATCACACTCTATCCTAGAGTCCTTGACAATAAGTGAGATCAACTTACTAGAGGTAGGGATCACACTCTACCCTATTATCCTTTAAAAACATCATTCATCTTAACTCTAAAGAGTTAGATGATAGAAAACTTACATCCACCAACTTCGGTGAGATCCACCTATTGCAAGTAGCAGGGATCACACTCTAACCCAAGTCCTTCATCCCATTGGCTAGATGGGGAGATTAAACCATATAGTTGGGCAGGTCACTAACTCGGGAATACACTGACTATAGAAGATCTCGGTTCTCTACACCCTATCGATTAGATGTTCTTCATCCCCAAGATCTCATCAGCTCCATTCCTCACCCTTGGAGGTCAACTAGGGAGGAAGAGCATTGCTCAGTGTTCTTGATCAGTGAAACCCTTATTCAAAAGGGCCATCTCAACCAATCTAAGCTACTCTCTGAAGACTAATAAATTCCCTTTTGGAAAGGCTTTGCTGAGGATATTGGTTATCTTCTTATCCGTCGAAATGTGAAGGAGTCTCATGGCTCCTCTCTACAAAATGTCTCGGATGTAACGATATTTGATCTCAATATGCTTGGAATTTTCATGGAAAATACGATTCTTTGACAAATTATTCCCACTCCTTTCATCAAAATAGATAATTGTCATGTCCACGAAATACTAAAATAGTTGTCCAAAGAGATTCCTCAACCAAAATGCTTCACAACTTGCCAAGCTAGCTACAATATACTCAACCTAAGTTTTACTAAGGGATATATACTTCTACTTCCTACTCACCCATGATATCATGGAAGATACCAAACTAAAACAACATCTGAAAGTACTCTTCATGTCGACAAAACTACCATTTGAATCTACATCTATATATCCATGTAGTCTAACATCTTCAGTGACACATCTCAGTCTAGGATTAATGTTGGGAAACATATTGATGGATGTGGGTGGTGGGGGGGGTGGTGGTGAATCAGTGTTTTAAATGAAATCTTGTAAATCTTATATTCTAAAATATGTATAATATTGCTATTAAAGAAACCTTCATATGTACAATACTTCAAAGAAGAAACCAATGCATATCCAATTTACTGATTTTTCTAACATAGGATTATCTTTCATAATTGCACATAAAGATTAATTACTTTTTAGCATGCATAAAGAACATAAGAAATCATAGAAAATAAGAAGCACACACAAAACACCAGGATTTTATGTTGAAACCTAATGTTGGTGACAACCACCATTCTTGTTGTCTTTGTCTTCTTTCTTATGATATAAAGAAAAATATTACAATTGTACTAATGCAACCTCTTTTAGTACATACATACCCACCTGCAGAAGGCTAGAACCTTCTCTCATTATCCAACACCCATTGAAAGGGATCTACAACCCCATAAACTCATTTACCAGCTCCTACCGGAAGGGAGACCCTACCCCCCTTATAAAAATTTCAACCCTCATCTCCTTGTGGACCAATTTTCATAATATTTCAGAGTAGATCCACCCATCTAATAATCATCACAAAACCTGTAGGCCACATTTCATCAAATTTTCAAACTCGATCACTATCAAGCATAAACGAAAACAAATAGAAGAGAGAAAATATGAAGGTTGGATACACCTTTCGCCCCTTTTTGAGAGAAAAATATAATATTTAGAAGTTATTCAACTTTCGGCAAGCCAAAGAAATTTTCCTATTTAGAATTTCATTTTTCAATAAAACAGAAACTTTTCAAAAGTTTTGTTAGCTTTCTATTACTTATCTTTTAGAAATTTTTTATTCATATTTGATATGTCAACTTAGCAATTGTTTGACTGTGCCTTCTTTAAAAATAAAGGGATTCATAACATGTCATGTTTTTGAGAACTAGTGTATTCTTTGTTAACTTGGCATTTTCGAAATAAAAAATATGTTGCAACAATCTACACAGGCTATACCTCGATATTGTTATATTTACTATAACAACTCATGCACATCATAATTACTAGAATATTTTGAATTGAATCAATATGAAAAGACTGCGTATTTTGAAGATGTTTAGTAGAGCATCAAATTTCTCAACATATTTGTTATAAACTAAAAATCTAAAAACTACCCATTACAGAAGATGGACCAATGTAATGAACCATAAATTTTTCATATTTTTTTATAGTGTATTTTTGAGGATACAGATTTTTAATTTCACTGAATCATAATGAAATTCATAAAAAATTGCACACAATTTTTTAGAAAATTAATTAAAATTAGCAATTTTCTATGAAATTCCATAAAATTTATATCTACTGAAAATAGATTCAATTCTACAAATTATGGTTTTTGTTCCGACAATAAATTCAACAAAATTGATGCAGTTTAAGCATTCTAAAGTTGGAAAAAGGTGATGAGAGCCAAGTTGTTGCAAAGTTGCAGTGTAAAACAACTCGACTAAACTTTTGTTTTTCGTTGATGCCCGTTAAAATACACGGAAAAATAATTTGATCGAATTACGTTAAAATTTTGGCCAAATTATTTTTAAAAGTTCAACCAAAATATGTCGATATTTTTTGTCAACCGTAAAATGAAATGATGCAACCCTCTGAGAAAACATTTCACCAAAAACGATATAAATAAATGGAGCCAGAACTTCATTTTCACACATTTAAGCACTAAATCTGAGAACATTCACATTGCAAATGAACTAAAATTATAAGGCATCAAATCACTAAATGCATAACCCAATCAGAAATAAAAAAACATAAAATTATGTATGCAATTGTACTAAATAAGTCTTATGTTTATACGTGCCTTCTATGTATAACACCTACGTACAGATCTTAGAATACTGAACACTAAATTATCAATCACTAAACCATACATAAACCATTTCACAATTTATAGATTACTAAACCAATCACATATTTATGAACCGATTACATACCATAGATCATACACCCAGTCAAACTTCTATACCATTAAAACTGATCAATTCAACCAAGTCACCCCAATTTTCATTATTAGACATAGATCATCATGATAGAGACATCATCAATAGACATTAGCTAGTTAGTTAGGCAAAATCAACTGTAAACATCAATCATCATATCAACCCCAGATTGTGTACGTGACTTCCACTAGGAATATCAGTGTATGTACATGCTCACTATGGACAACGCCCATGTACATATATGCACATAATCAAAATTATTTCACAAAATATATGTGTGAACCTTCAGAGATGGACCCAGATATGTATGCGACTATTCTCAAAGCATACCTACATAGAGATCTGAAAAATTTTTGCAGCAAACACAATTTAACTTTCTGCAATCTTTGTTGTCAATACTACAGACTTTTGAATAAATCATTTAGATCACAATATCATAGTTTCATCAATATTAGTTTCTTATACATTTGAAACAACTAAATCAATCTAGCATATATGTCAACATATTTTATATCTTTCATGTTTGAGTCTTCTCCTTTCTCCCTAGTGCACACATGTTTTTGATCAAATCATTCATAGACAACCCAATACTTTCACACATAACACTTTCATCTCCATCTCCTTATATAAATTTAGCCTTAGCCAATACCTTAGGCCAATCCCTTAGTAATTTCATAAATATTCTTTGATGGGATCAAATAATTGTTGTTGCTTCCATTACTATGGGCCAAAACCATGGTAGTGCCCCTAGTATACATATTACCATGGTGCGGATTATGTATGTGACTTTTCTTGAAACTGTCTTCATATGTAATCGACCTTTCTTCTCAAGACCCATCTATAGCTTCTCAAACTTTACCTTTACCATCGATATGTCTTTGAACTGACATTCCTTTCTCCATATTACATGTAGCATTTGTATTACTCTGTATAACCATCCTGTTATGACAATGTTGACATCTTTATCTGTATTACTCTGTATAACCATCTTGTTATCACAATGTTGACATATTTATCAGATAGGTTTTGATCAATGTTGACACATTAGCAATAATGCCAACAATCTCCCCCTTTGGATTTGATGGAAACCACTTTGGTGTTTAGTCACCATCTGTAAATACCTACAAACACACATGAAAATATCAAGACTTCTTACCAAGCTTCTCCAAGCATTCTTCTCCAAAAACCAATCTTCTCACCCCTTTTGACATTAAGGGAAAAGGGTTGACCAAAGTTGAATGAATGCTTCTCTCCCCCTTTATAGAGAGAATCATTGTAGTTATGATTTGATGAATATGAAAACTACATCTTGATCATGCCCCCCTTGAGCACATGTTGAGCCTTCTAAAGATATTCAATAACATGCATGACTTTATGAGTCAAACAAAAATGACTTTTCCTATCACCAAGGACTCATTATTACATCAATCACACGACAAAGTGGGGTTACATATATTCCATTAATTTCCAAAAATAATGGGATTATATACAAATCTTGAATTGATCCCAATATCCCATACATGATTGATATTGCAATGACTACGTCATGGGTCTTTACGTGACCTTTACATCAAGGGATATATATGGCATATATAGTCAAAACCATGACTTCAACAATGAGGTTTTAAGATCATGATAATCATTAGCAACCACCATATACCATATATGAATTTTCAACATGAATATCTGATAGTAGCCTCATAGAAGAAATATGAATACGCTCCTCATCAAGAAGTAAGATAAGGAAATGGAGCATCAAACTCTTCAGCATCATCAACATGGTACTAAGTATGCAATGCTTCCAAGCGTCAACAAGTAACTTCAACAATAAATGACCAATAATCAATACCAATCATTGCAACCATGTCAATAGATAAACGTTATCAGTTGGAATCCATGCATCATTGATAAGTAGTGAAAAAACATCAGTACATTAATCTCGAGTAGTAATAGTAGAAATGTCTAGACATTAGCAAAGATATGAAACAAGATATGATTATGAAACCATAATTACAACAAGGGACATTAGACTTGTAATAATTTCTCACCTTGAACAACCAGAGTACAACAAACCAATGTCAATAACAGAAGACCAAACATGAAACAGTGATTGCATATAAGAATCTCCCCTTTAGTTTGAGCCATTTTTATATCATTGAAATGTATACGCATCTATCTAACCCATAATACACATACATACATGATTTTCCTTCACATAATCTACGTACAGAAAGTAAAATTCAGTAATTTATAGTCATAACCCCCCCCTGAACATGACATACATGTCAGAATAATTAGCAAAGTGATGAAGTATGAATCATTCCTAATTTTTGTCTAAGATATTCAAAGAAATCACGTGCAAGTGGCTTTGTAAACATATCTTGAACTTGTTTTTTTGAAGGAATATACTCCAGTACGACCTTTTGCTCATGCACCTATTTTCTTAGAAAATGATATTTGGTTTGGATGTGATTGGTTTTTGAGTGGATGTCAAGACTCTTAGAGATACTTATGGCACTAGTATTGTCATAGAGAATAGGTATTGGTTGATGAAAAGTGACTTGAATGTCTTACAATGTCTTGAACATCCATAGAAGTTGAGTATAGAAAGATACAACTAAAACATATTCTGCTTTAGTAGTAGATAAAGAGATGGAGATTTGTTTCTTTTTGAACCGTGAAATCAAGTGGGGTCCCAAATAAAATTCTCCTCCACTAGTACTTTTGCGGTCATCAATATTACCAATGCAATCTACATATTTGTTAGCATGAAGTGTGAAATATCCGATTTTTGGGTACCATAGACCAAAATCTTAAGTTCCTTGTAGATACTTGAATATTCTCTTAACAAATTGGAGATGAGTTTCCTTAGGATTTTGTTGAAATTATCCAAAACTTGTAACTTCATGCATAATGTATAGTCTTCTACATGTAAGGTACAGAAAGCTGCCAATCATAGATCTGTATTCTGATTGATTGATTGAAGGAGAATCGTCATTTTAGTTAAGCTTACACCTTTCTATCATTGGTGTGCATACCATCTTGCAGTCTTCCATTCCATATTTTTTAAAAATCTATTTGAAGTACTTAGTTTAAGAAAGAAATATACCATTCTCAATTTTTTGAACTTGAAGATTAAGAAAGTATGTTAGTTCACCAAGCAGATGCATTTCAAACTCTTTCTACATAACTGAAGCAAATCCTTAACTCCTAGACTTTACATTGCTTCCAAATATGATGTCATCTACATAAACAACAACTATTAAAGAGTTTACTTTTATCAATTTTGATATATAGGTTGCTATTTGAAAACCCCTTTTTGAACTCTTGTTGCTGAAGGTACCTATTAAAACAATAATATCATGCACAAGCAACTTGTTTTAATCCATACAATTCCTTCTTATGTTTGAACACAAGTTTTTTATCATTACCAAGAATCAACCCTTCAGGTCGTTTAATATAGATCTCTTGTTTTGGATCCCCATTTAAGAATACATATTTAACATCCATTTGATATACTTTAAAGTGATAAAAACTTGAAAATGCAAGAAACATTATTGTGAATTAAAGTCTAGCTACAATTTCAAATGTTCCTTCAAAGCCTATCCCTTCCAGTTGAGAATAGCCCTTGCATACAAGTCTTTCTTTGTTTCAAATTACTTCTATATTTTCATTCAGTTTGTTTTTTCATACCCATTTTGTCTTGATAACATTTTTATCATGAGGCCTTGGTACGAATTCCCATGTATGGTTCTTTTCTATTTGATCAAGTTCTTCATGTATTTCCTTAACCCAAAATTCATCTTTTCTTGCTTGATTCACATTTTTAGGCTCAATTGTGGGTATTAAGTCTAAGTAACTAGAATGTTAGTTCCCTATACTACTATTGTAACCCTTATTGTTATTAGTACAACCCCCTTATTATATTTTTGTCCCCATGTAGTCCCCATATTGTTATTATTGTGCCCCATAGAATCCCACTATTGTTATTATTGTGCCCTTACATTATTATTGTTATGTCGGCTCTGATTATATTATGACCCCTTATACTCCTATATATATAAAGGAGGTCTTGTCATTTGTATTATCCAAGAATTTTTCATTTGTGTAATGTAAAGGAGGTTTCCCCCTAGAATAGGCTTATTTTGTTGATATATCTTTTCTATATTTTTGTGAGTTGGCTTCATAATATTTGGTCTCAGAGCTTTGGATTCTAGGGTTTCACTACTCCAAATAGGTCATCATGGCATTTTCTATATCACTTTTTATCTATGACGTTTTAGAAGAAAAAAAAAACCATTTGAGATGAGCGCATGCTAAATCTCGGGTCCAAATTTCAGAGCTTGTCTCACTATATTTATAGAGATATGATTTGAGGAAATTAGGGTTTTTGCAAGCTCCAAAATTTCAACTAAAACAAGTCATCGCGGGATTTTTTCTATAACTCTTTCGGTACAAAGTTTCAGAAGCGAAAACAAAAACCCATTTGAGAATAAATCAGTTTGAAACTTCATTCTAAATTTCAGATCCTATCTCTCTATAGTTTCAGAGATATAGTTTGAGGAAGTTAGAGTTTTTGGAGACCCCCAAATTACATTCCAAGAATGTCACCTTGGGAAAATCGTCATAAATTTCTATCTGCGCTACAAATGTAAATTTCGTAAGAAGTTACAGAAAGAGGACAGACTGTACTTTTTTGTGCATAGTTTCAAATCTGAATGTCTAAACAATGACACGTGGCACATCGTACAAGTTTGATCTACTAAAACATTATATAATCACGTCATCTTAGGAGATCGGGCATAACTCTTTCTTGGAGAATCAAATTCTGATCAGACTTGTGGGGTTAGAAAGAGGACTCAGAGGGATATTGCAGAAGATAATTTCACAACTTTGGGATCTGAAAGCACATAGTTACAGTGATTTCAAGATCAAGCTCCTGAAATCAAGAAAAGGCAATATGAGGAAGTTTGATGGAAAGGATCTGGTAAATTGGATACTACAAATGGATCAATATTTTGATCTACATAGTGTACCACTTTACAAAAGTTATGTATTGCATCTTCCAGATCAATTTTTATGGTATAAAGGGCTTTGTTGTCATAAAAAACTTGTTACATGGTCAATTTTCATGGAGGAAATGATAGCACATTATGAGGATACAAAGAGCAACACCTTCTTTAGAACAACACCACAACAATTGGAAGAAAAAAGAGAAAAAGGGCTTTGCTACAAAGTGGAAATAAAAATTATGGCAACAAGGAAGTCTACCCCTCACAACTATAAATATGGAAGTGTCGTTTCTCCTAGCCTTCCAAAACCTACAAGGGTTACACCACAACAATTGGAAGAAAAAAGAGAAAAAGGGCTTTGTTAAAATTGTGATAACAAATACATTAATGGTCATAAGTGTGTTGAGAAGAAATTATTTTACATTGATTGTGGAGAGGAGGAAGAAAAGGATCAAGAAACATCAAAAGAAGAGTATATACACTAGGAACCAACCCCAGAGAAAGAAGAAATGAATCCGACCATATCTTGTAAAGCATTGGAAAGAATTACCACTCCGAAAACTCTCAAGATAGAAGGACATATCAAGAAGAAAAAGGTTCAAGAATTGAAAGATCACATCGAGAAAGAAGAAATGAATCTGACCATATCTTGTAATGCATTGGATGGAATTACCACTACTCAAACTATCAATATAGAAGGACATATGAATAATAAAATTGTTCAAGAATTGAAAGATCACATCGAGTCTCAAGAAATCAATCTGACCATATCTTGTAATGCATTGGAAGAAATTATCACTCCTCAAACTATCAAGATAGAAGGACATATCATGAAGAAAAAGGTAAGAGTGTTGATTGATTTGGGAAGTACCCATAATTTTATTGATTGTAAGATAGCCAAGGAATTGAATTGCTTCCTATATCCAGCACCAGAGTGTCAAGTGATGGTTGCGAGTGGAGGAACCATATATTGCTATAGAAAGTGCCATAATATCAAGCTATCCATGGGAGAATATGTATTGAATATCCCAATGCTTTCCATTCCAATGGGTTGTGCTGATGTTTTACTAGGAGTCTAATGGCTACAATATTTGGGTATAATAGCTTTTAATTTTAAAGAACCTTTCTTGGAATTTTTTTGGGAAGGAAAGGAAGTTGAATTGAGGGGTATCGAAGGAAAACTTGGAAAGATAATTAACTCTAACAGCTTGAAAAATCTTCTAAATAAAGAACAATGGGGTGTAATTGTACAAATATGTTCACCAAAGGATCCCACGTCAAAATCATGTATTTCTCTAGATCTCCAAAACATTTTGGACAATCATTCCAAGGTATTTGAGACTCCCAAAGTCCTCCTAGATATTCATGATCATGATCATGCTATTCATTTGATTCCATGAAGTGTTCCTCCAAGCATCAGGCTTTACATATATCCATATGCCCAAAGGAGTGGGAACTCATTCAAAAGTTGTAGAAGATCCTAGTTCAAATAGTATTGTGAGAACTTGACATGGAAGGAAAAATCATATTGGAACTTAAAGCAGTCACAGAACCGAGAAATCGAAAGCTACGAAATATACCAATTTCAGAGTATCTCATCAAGTGGAAGAACTTACCCGCTGAAGATTCCACATGGGAGGACAAGAATTTATACAGAAGCATCAAGAAGTACTCAAGCGTTGAGGACAACACTTTTTGAAGGGGAGGGGCATGTTAGGTCCCTATACTACTAGTGTAACCCCTTATTATTATTACTACAACCCCCTTATTATATTTTTGTGCCCATGTAGTCCCCATATTGTTATTATTGTGCCCTTACATTATTATTGTTATGTCGGCTCTGATTATATTATGACCCCTTAGACTCCTATATATAGGAAGGAGGTCTTATCATTTCTATCGTCCAAGAATTGCTCATTTTTGTAATGTCAATGAGGTTTGGATATTACGTCTAAGTAACTAGAAGTTCCAACACGACTTCTTCTAGTTTGTATTTTAGCTTCCTTTTTCATTTATAATTTGAGATCGAGGATGATTTTTCTAAACATACCTTGGAGTATTTTATTATGTATTTCTATCTTCATTTCCTTCTTCTAATAATTCTCTATTTCCTTCTCCTATAACCTTTTTCCTTGTTGTAAGGATAGGTTCATCATTTACTAGTTCTTCTCTTTTGGTACCTGTGGATGTTTCATCAATTACAACATCCATGCATTCAATGATATTTTGAACCCTTTTATTATAACATTTATATTGCTTGCTTCTAGAAGAGTATCAGAGAAGGATTCCTCCATCAACTCTAGATTCAAATTTTCCAACCTTATCATCATTTTTCTTTATATGAAATTTTCTTCCAAAAATTTTGAAGTGTTTGATAGTTGCAGGGTTACAAAAGCATAGCTCATATGAAGTTTTATCATTGTTTACTTGAATGTGAGATTTTTTAAGAGCCTCGAATACTTTAAATTTATCAAATTCTTCATCTCTATCTTTTAGTAAGCCAATCCAACACATTCTCGTGAAATCACCAATCAATAATATGAATTATTATTCACCATGAGGGGACTTCTTTCTCATAGGATCACACAAATCAGTATGAATAAGTTCAAGTGGCTTACTTGAAGTACCTTCCTTACCATTAAAATGAACTCTGGTTTTCTTAGCAAATTGACATGATTTTCATATGCTATTCTTAGATGGAGAGATGTTGGGAAAGTCACGAACTACTCCCATTTACTTGATTTGTATAATTGATAAAAGCTACGGTGTCCCAACCTTTTGTGCTAAAGCCATATTTCTTCATATTTCTTAAGTAACAATGTTTTGGGCTGCCTTCCAAGACATAGGCATTTCTTGGAGTTCTTGTTCCCATTATTATGATCTTACCTGTGTCCAAATTTCTTACCTCACAATTCTTTGATTTGAAAACAACTTGATGCCCTTAGTCACACATTTTACTAACACTTAACATGTTATGTCTTAATCCATCAACAAACAAAAAAATTTCAGCCTTGACCTTTTCCTTTAACAACATGGTTCCTTTCCCTTTGTAGAAGTAGGTGGGTTATTACCAAAAGTTACATTATTTACTTTCTTTATTTCATTAAAAGAAATAAAATTATCTTTGTCACCTGCCATATGCTCAGAACAACCACTATCAATGTATGATATATTTTCTTAATCTCCTGCATACAAATCCATACCACAAATTTTTAGATTCTGTAGTTTTTTTTCCATACCTTAGGTGTCATTGTCTTCTGCTCATGCTAGTAAGATGGTCCCATTTTGCTTCTACATTCAGTTTCATTAGGAGAAAAGTTATTGCAAAGAGAACATTCAATTTCATCTTGAAAAGGTGAGGAAAAGTTATAAGAATATTTATTTTCCTTGATCTCATTCTATTGTTTTCTATCTTCTCTATTCATAATATTTTTATAAGAAGCACATTGAACAACTTTGTGACCAAAATTATGACAAGTGAAGTATTGACCATTGAAGTAAGAGTACTTGGGAGTTAAAATAACTTCTTGAGTAGCTTGCCCTCTGATTATGGTAAGTTGTTTTTGCTTGAGAAATATTTGATCCTTCATTCTTTTGCTGAGAACTATCATTTTGATGACTTCTTCCTTTTACTGCATTGAGGTAGCTTCCTGTACCTGTTTTAGAATATTTTATAGCTTTTTATGATTTAGCATTTGAATTGTATCCAAGACCCATCTTGATTAGAGGATAGCATTGCACTTTGATGATTTCTTCGAAAGTCTCAGATCCTTTAGCAAGTCCAAGATTTAAAGCCCTTATTTTCTCAAGTTTCTTTCTTAGACCCTCTATTTCAAGTTCTAAATTATCACAATTTCTTTCTTTTTTAGAACTTGTTTCTTCAAAAATTCTTAAGATAATTTAGCTTCTTTTATATAGATTTTTAGCTGAATTATTTCTTCAGCAAGATTATTTTCCTTACAAATTTCCTTTTCTTCTAGAGCATCCATAAAAACATCATCAGATTCATCTACACATTTTTCTTCAAATGCCATAAGAAATTGACAATCTTGATCAGATTCAACATCCTCATTATTGCAAGAATATTCACTATTTTTGTGAGTATAAAAACTTTCCTTGTTATCAAACCTTCTTTTAACATCCCCTTCTGAAGAATTCTTCCCCATCTCATGATTTTCTTTACAAGGAAATTTAGCAGCATAATGGCCAAAACTTCCACAGGAAAAATATTTGAAAGGAATCTTACCTCTAAACTTGTCAGTTCCTACTTGGAGTTTATTCATGAAATTCACTTCTTCTTTGTCTAAAATATAACCGGTTTCCTTAAGCTCTTCCTTTTCCTTCCTTTTCATGTAGCTTTGAGTGTTACTTCTTTGATATCTGACAGACCCCATTTTCTCATTTCATAAGCTATTAAAATTTCATGGAGCTCTTCAATAGTGAGATTCTTCAAATCCTGGATTTCTGCAATGAAAAAGACTTTCAAATCAAACTTTGAGGTTAGAGATCTTAGAATTTTCTCAACAAAAATTGAATATTTTCTTTCATTACCAAGATTTTCCATTGAGTTAACAATCTCATCTACCCTAAGGAAAAAGATAGAAATACTTTCATCATTATGCATTTTGAGAGTCTCATATTGAATTCTAAACGTTTCAAGTTTAATTCTCTTTACCTTAGTGTCATCTTCATAGCTTTAGATAATCTTGTCTCACATAGATTTTGTAATACTCAGTGGCACAAGATTCACAAATTCTGATTCTGCCAAGCTTCCTAAGAGAGAATTGGTTGCCTCTGCATTGGTCTCATATTGTTTCTTGCCTACGTCATCTATGGGAATGGAGGATGGGTATTGATATCCTACTTCAACGATTTCCCATACATCAGCTCCAAGTGACTGCAAGTATGCTCTCATTCTAAATTTCCCAAATACCAAGTTAGTTCCATTAAATAAAGGTGTCATGATAGAAGATACTCCCCCTTGACTGCTCATCTGAACGGATCTCCCTTTAAGTGATCAAGCTTCCTCTGAGGTACATTCTATGATAGCAATTGTTGGGAAAAATACTAAGAGGGGTGATGAACAAGCATTTAAATCCAAACTTATAAATTTGATATTCTGAAATATGCATGCTACTGTTATTAAAGAAACTTGTCTAGGTATGCTGCTTCATAGAAGGAAATCAATGTATATCCAGTTTACTGATTTCTCTAACAGATGATTACCTTTTATCATTGCACCATAATATTAATTACCTTTTTGTATGAAGTAAAGAACGTAATAAACCACATCAAATGAGCAACAAAAATAGAACACCAGGATCTTAGTTGGAAACATAATGTTGGATAAAACCAACACTGATGTTGTCTCTATCTTCTTTCTTATGATATAAATAAAAATATTACAATTGTAGTGATGTAGACTCTTGTCAATACATAGGTCCCCACCTGTAGAAGGCTACAACCTTCTCTTTTTCTCTATCACCCATTGAAAGGGAGCTACAACCCCCTAAACTCATTTACCGACTCCTACCTAAAGGGAGCACCTACCCCTTTTTTGAAGGCTGCAACCCTCAACTCCTTGTGGATCATTTTTCAAAATATTTTAGACTATATCCACCTATCAAACAATAATCACACAACCTGTAGTTCAGCTTTCATTAAATTTTCAAGATGGACCCATATCAATCATAAATCCAAACAAATTGGAGCACTGAATCTAAGACACTCTCACATTATAAATAAACTTAAATTCTAAAGCATCAAATCATTGAATGTAGAACCCAACCAAAAATAGCAAATATCAAATTATGTATGCATTTGTACTGCACAAAATTTGCATATATATGTGCCTTATCATTATATCACCAGAGTAGATATCTTAGAATACTGAACACTGAATCATGAACCATTGAATCATACATAAACCATTTCACTAGCTACAAATTACTGAACCCATCACATATTTTTGAACTAATTATAGACCATAGATCATACACCCAGTCAAACTTTTGTATCATTAAATTTGATCAATTCAACCACGTCACATCAATTTTCACTTTTAGACATAGATATTCATGATAGATACATCAACAAAAGACAATAGCAAGTAAACCAAAACACATCAGCTATAAACATTAATCATAAGATCAAACTATAGAATGTATATGGGACTTCCACAAGGAATATGAGCTTATGTACACACTCACCATGGACAACACCTGTGTACATATATGCACATAGTGAAAATTATTTTGTAGAATATATACATGACCCTTCAGAGATGGATTCATGTATGTACACGACTATTCTCAAAACATACCTCCATACAGATCTGAAAAACTTTCACTAGAAACACAATTTTACTTTTTGCAACCTTTACTATCAATATCATAGACTTAATAAATCATTTAGATCACAATATCACATTTTCATCAATATTATCTACATAGAAATTTGCAACAAGTAAATCAATCAAGCATATATCTCAACATATTTAAGATCTTTCAGATTTGAATCTCCTCCTTGTCCCTTGGTGCACACATGCTTAAGATCAAATCATTCATAAACAACCCAATACTTGCACACGTAACACTTTGCTCTCCATATCTTTATATAACTTTAGCCTTAGCCAATATATTAGGCCAATCACTTAGTAATGTTGTTGGAATTCTTTGATGAGATCAAATAACCATTTTTCTTCCATCGCTATGGGCCAATACCATGGTAATGACCACTAGTATCAAGATTACCATGGTGTAGATTTTGTATGTGACTTTTCTTTACACTACTTGCATATGTACGCGGCCTTTCTTCTTAGGACCCATGTACACTTTCTCAAACCTTAGCTTTACCATCCATCTATCTCTGAACTAACATTCCATTTTTCATATTACCTATAGCA
This sequence comes from Pinus tabuliformis, assembly GCA_031772625.1. Taxonomy (NCBI): domain Eukaryota; kingdom Viridiplantae; phylum Streptophyta; class Pinopsida; order Pinales; family Pinaceae; genus Pinus; species Pinus tabuliformis. The sequence goes on from CM062820.1 coordinate 1,001,809,410, forward strand.
TATGTATTACTCTATATAACCATATGATTATGACAATGTTCACATCTTTATTTGTATTACTCTGTATAGCCATCCTGTTATCACAATCCTGGCATATTTATCAAGTAGGTTTCCATCAAGGACAATACATTAACCATAATTCCAACAGTTAATAGTCATGTCTAGATATCTAAATACATGTTTAGAAATGACCCAATGTAAATGGTGAGGCCTGGTCATAAATTGGCTAAAAATGTTGACTATAAAACATATGTCAGGGTGAGTTTTCATGAGAAACATCAGAGCATCAACTAGTTTTCTATACTCATATGGGTTTTATGGGACTGGTTTGATAGCCTCTCTACATACCTTCTTGAAATTCATATCCATATGGGTAGGCAAGGAATTGAATTCTAACATGCCAAATCTCTCTAACAATTTCACAACATATTTTCCTCTTGAAAGGAAAATATCGCCTCGTCTTTGTCATACTTCTAGTGCCATGAAATAGTCCATAAAACCAAGGTATTTCATTTCAAATTCAGTAGCCAACTCCCTCTTACATTCAAGAATGAGAGGGTTTGCACTTGTGAAGAATAAGTCATCAACATATACTTCTTCTTGAATAGACCTAGACAAGAAGACAATCTTCACATGTATTTGGTGAAGATTCCAACCCTAACTAGCTATAAGTGCGACAATGGATTGAATGGTGGTGTAGCGAGAAATTGGAGAAAATATATCATCATAATATTCTTCCTCCTTTTCAGAGGACCCTTGAGGTATGAACCTTGCCTTATATTCTTTTCTGCTTCCATCAGCTCCATGCTTGATTTTGCAGAGACATTTTGAAGTCAACACAAATTTCCCTTTTAGCCTTGACACAACATCCCATAAGTTGTTCTTCATAATTGACTCATATTCTTCGACGAACGCATCCTTGTAGTCTTGTTTCTTCATGGGTTCTTCAAATGTGTGAGGCTCAACTTGAATCATATTGCTTATTTCTACAACATAACCCTAGTATCTCTATGGATTCTTACTTTGTCTAAAGTTATCTCTAGTGGGAACTTGTTTCTTTGCATACTATATTGTGCCATGAATCCAAAGTGGCCTCAGGGGGCTTCATTGATAAAGCAGTATGATATCACATGCGTTGATATTTGGGTATAAAGAATAAGAAAAACAAAAAAAAAAATATTCTCGATATAGTAAGGGATTATAGGGGTTTTATATGTTATACAATAATATATTTATTATATGGTATTTTTTATATGAAATATTGGCCATGGGGAGGTAAAAAATACATGGGGAGTATCCTTGCCTGTCGGAGTAATCGAGAGGAACCTCTGTTCTGTTGGGCGAGACTTTGTTTGCAACCTTAGGTGGGGATTATCTTAGAGTGCAACCTCATCCCTATTCCCAACCTTTGTAGAGCGTAACCTATCCTCTATTCATAACCTCAGGGGGGAGTAACATGGCCCATGGTACTAATGGAGTGCACAAACTCTGTTATGTTGGGCGAGAGCACAACCTCTATTCTATTGGGGGAGAGCGCAACCTATATTCTATTGGGAAAGATTGCATGGAGCCTCTATTCTATTGGGAAAACAGAGGCATAATTCATCTATTTTTATGGATGATGATTCTGGGCATGAAAGTTACCATAGTATAGGAGTTAATTTGTAAGCCTATCACTAACCTAGGGCAGCAATTTGGTATGTAGCCCAGGGCGGCGATTGAATGAACAAGAATTAATCTGAGGACTACAAGGCTCCTTTTCATAGATTGTGATTATAGCGACTAAATTAGAAGGTCGATCCTCTCCCTCTCCAAACGACATAGAAATTTGTCATAAATTTATTCACAAGGTATATTCACAATAATTATGCATTTGTTTGTGTCAAATTCATTATGTAAAATGAAGAATATGATGAATGCTGTATGCTAATGTGTTGTCCTTTACAATCCAATTTGTAGTAGAGTCGTATTGAAAAACATTACCCTAGCTTTGCTGGCAATTTTTTTTAGCTGTAAATTTTGGATTAATATTGACCATTCTAGCCACAATAACTATGTATTTTTTATTTTTTTAAAGTTGGATTATGAGATAGTGTTCTAGAGCCTTGATTGGGATTACTAAAGATATTTTCGACAATTTTTCTCAAGTTGTCTATTGGGATTCTTGCGCTCTGCACCCACTTGGTATAATTATTTTGAATCGAATTGGTTCCATTTGGAGTTCGTATTTTTTACGTTATTAGGTTACTAGAATATTTTAAAGATTACAGATTGATAGGGATGGCATTCTAGGTACCTTTTCTAGGTTGAATACTTCTCATTATCGCATCTACGGTCATCAAGGTATACTTATTATGTTTTTTTTATAAGATTTTTCTGTTTGAATTCGTGTGTTTCTTTCATTGGGAAGGAATCTATGCCTACAATTTTGTGTTTCATTGGTTGAGCACCCAAATGTTTGGATCACATGGGTTTTTCCTGGGACCTTTGAGAACAAGTTCTCAACCTACCTATGAGATTGGGATTGTATTTGGATTTGTAGCAATGTTTTAATGATTGTAGAAACCATATTATTATGAGCACTCACTTCTTTTGTGTTCCTTTAATTAGTCTTTTGTTCTACCTTTATTGTTTGGAAATTTGGGTTTGCCACAACGCAGTTTTATTTTTTACATGCATAGAGCTAAATAAGCACACGACCGGGGCTTGTAATTTTGTTTTAAGTTTGAAGTGCCAATTCACTCTTGAATTTTAGTGTTAGAGAACAACCCAGGCCCTGTATTCTAATTGACATTTTCAATTCAATAGAGTGGAATCCTTGGTGCTCATGAACCCCATAAATGGTATCTCTTTTATCACATCTTACATGGGTATTTAGTTAATTGCAGATTACCCTGGTCACATTCTTGTTGTGTCTCAATGAAAATGCATGGCAGGGTTTGTTGTGATAATTTGAAATACATTTTTGTGATGAAAAAGAGTGTTGTTCCCTTTATTTCACTTCCATTCTCTTCCAAACCTTGCTAAAATTCCTGAGAAATACCAAAAATTATCTTCAAAATCACTTCCATCCTCTTACAAATCTTGATAAAGTTACTGAGCGACACCATAAAAGTGTTTTCATGACATTCAAATCTTTCAGTTCCATTTTTGAAAACACTATATGTATGGTGTGACATGGATATTTTTTTATATATAGCTTAGGTACTTAGGTTAATTTTTTTAATTATGGTTCATAAAAGTAGGGGATAGTAGCACTCCTGTTTATAGATTTACATGGTTATGTTAGGACTCTTTTAGAGTAAAAGGACATGGAATGTTATCTTTCATTTATCTACAAAATTTTTTGATTTTCGTAGAAAATCCTCAAATCCAAACCATCCTACGTTGTCAGGTCTAGACTGGAAACATCTTTCCACATTGCTCACATTTTCCCATGTTGTTGGCTCCAATATAATCACACCTTTCCATGGTGCTCACATCTTCCAACATTTCTAGCTCCTGGCTAATCACGTTGTGCTTTTAGAAACACTAAGCACCAAATCTTCCCACATTGCTAGCTCCAGGCTGTTCACCTCATTCTTTTAGAAAACAAACAACATCACCCCCTTCTTTTAGAAAGCCCTCTTCCCTAAATCTTCCCACATTGTTAGGTCTAGTCTAGCTATCTTATGCTTTTAGAAATCCCTTAGCTCCAAATCTTACAACATTGCCACCTTCAGTATGAACATTGGGTTTGACCTAAAATATTAATGTAAACATGATCATCAACTTAGAGTCACCTAATTATTAAGAATAATAATACATGTTTTTTCCGAGCACCATTGTAGTAAAGTCATTGAAATTATATTGGATGATCAAAAGGAGGTATAAAAGTGAGACCCTCCTCTTCACTTCATTTCTTAGCATAAAACTAGGCTTCATCATATTAATCACCAACAAGGACAATAGTTACACCAAGTTTCTCAACCAATTTCTGTTGCGGAAACACTCGCTAATAAATTTTGCTTCCACCACCTAAAGATTCTACACAAATATCAACCATTCATTCTGAGTGGGCAACAACTTCAGATAGACACTTCTCTAACTTCCAGTTATTGAACTGTGAATAATATGCTTTAACAAGAGCTGATAAAATCTTAAAGTTTCAATAGATCTAAAGCTCTTGCAGCCCTTGTAAATTGGTCACCTGTTAATCTTCTTTCCATTCTTAGATTAGCTACAAATAAAAATTCAATATCCATTAAATGTTATATATATATATATATATATATATATATATATATATATATATATATAATCTCTAGAGAATTTTAAAAAAGTAAACCTTGATTTCAGGGGTCGTAACTGGAATTTCTATCACTGCATTACATAAGAGTTTTTGAGCTGCCAATGCAACACCATGAGCATGATTACCAGCAGAAGAGAAAATAACTCCCCTCTATAGCTGCTCCCTTGGTAGCTTGGCCATCATGTTGTATGCTCCACACAACATAAATGAAAAATCTTGTTCATCACATTTGAGGGAAATTAATCATCTTTGTGCAGTCCTTATTCATTCCCTCAATATATTGTAATGATCATGATCCTAAGAATATACCCATTATATTTTTGCTAATAATTTTCAGTAATATTAGTGATGTAAACACTGCAAACTAATTAATTTGGCCTAGTAAAAATAATAAAAAAAGAGAGAATAATAAAATGAGTTGATAATATATACGAATGAAAGTTGTCAATCCAATGAAGCCCTATTTAAAGTTTCTAAAATTTGTATCTTCTCATCTCTTCCAAGATCGTTGAGTGTTTCTAGTAAGGCTATCTTTCCCAAAAAAGAACTTAAGGATTTGAACTCAAATCAATTATAATTGGCAAAATCGAGGAATAGTTCAAAATTCCTAAATGAATTGACAGTTTCCATTATCAAGAAATTTATTTGTAAATCAAAATATGTGGATATTTTAGTAGTATAATATGTTGGTAGACCTCAAATAATGGAGATGCAGGGAATTCAAATTCATTTGACCATCATGTCAGCAGAATAATGACGATGTGTTCATAGTAACCTGTGCAATGCCAGGTGTGTTATTCATAACATAGCCAAAAGTTAGAATCAAGCTCATAGGTATGGCTGCTGAAATGGATATTAATTTAACCTCTAGGACTATAACTTACTTGAGACAGATTACCAAATGATACAATATTTATAAATAAATCGTTTCTTCATTATTTTATTCGCTAATCCACTAGGGATGAATTTTCAAATGAGGATCAAAGATTTTACAAAAACACAAGTGTGTTTTGGATGCAAGACGCTCATTGGAGACTCTTTAAATATGAACGTTTGATCTGTAATGCATCTCTGCAAGGAAAATTTAAGGTGAACAATCCGTAGAAGAACCATTTATAAATGGCTAAGTATTTTGGAAGGAAAATTTTATTCAGGAAAAAATTTAGGGGCTAATATTATTAGGTGGGCTAATTTTCCATGGTTTACAAAAAAAAAGAAAATTCTATTTTTTTTTAAATGGTTCACCCAAATTTTATAGTATAAAATTATTTTACCTTTATAAATCACCAATATTTTAGAAAGACAATATAAAATCATTAGAAATTTCATCACTTTTACAAAGATATAGCCAAACATTTTACAATTTCTATATTAGAGACAATTAAGACTTGCCAAGGTTCCTAAACATTAAGATATATTTCCATCCTTAAAAATTTATTTAATTTTATTGTCTTCAAAATGGATCCTCTTATTAAAGTTGACAGAATATAAGCTAAAAGGGTTTTATTTACTACTTATTGTTGCAACCATGTCATCATGTAAAAGAGATTTACGCGGCTCTTCACTCTCCAAACTTAACATTCCTGTATCTCCACAAGTCACAAGATGGGACTCGTTATCACCCAAACTTGCACCCCTTAGTGCAAAGCCTTCATGACGTGGAAAGACTTCATGAGGTACAAAGCTCAAGAATAAATTGGAAGAGTATTGTCACCTCACCAACTATTTCATAATCAACAAAAGGGAGAGTTCCCATGGAGGAGAAAAATTAGGTTCCCCTAAGGAAAAAAGTTTATGGTTTCCTAAGTTACCATCCACATGAATCAACTTCATATGATAAAATATTATCAATTGAACTGATTATTTAAGGCAACATTCAGATCTTATTTTAATGTTCATTTCAGGAAAGCTTGAGGGGGCTTGTGAATTATCAATTGAGCTCATTATTTAAGGAAATATTCAGATATGATTTTAATGTTTATTTCAAGCAAGCTTGAGGGGGCTTGTGAATTATCCTTTATGAGTTTTCATCCCATTAATTTCCAAATCTTGAAAATAGCTTATTGGTGTTTTAAAATTGTATAGAAGATTAACAAAATTGAATTAACAACCAAGTAAATTACAATAGAGTTTTTTAGCCTTGAATTAGATGTGAATTTAAGTATATCTAAGGCTAAAACAATTCTACATCTAAAAAGTTAATGTCACTTGCTAAATCTGAAGTGCAAACTAAAAAATGGTCACATAAATTGATTTGGATCACAATTGCATATTTGAGAGAACAAAAATATATCTCTAGAAAAGATAATTCTCAAATCTCTAAAAGAGGATTCTACCAAGCGATCTAGGGCTTTACGGATGAACTTTTTAATTACAGGTTTATTTCAACAAAAAGAAAAGAATGAATTTAAAATTTGTGTTTGACTATGAGAATTGACTAGCTCTTAGCTACAAATTTGCGCATATGGGAGCAGTGGGCAGATTTATTTGCAGTTGTTTAGAAGTTTGGAAGAAGTGGCTTGCAAACTCTCCTTTACTGTCTGGGTGTTCAAGAAATAGCAAGCAACAACGTGTACAATTAATGGCATGCAATGGTTACACAAAAGCACATAATAGTGTGACACAAAAATAGTTAGTGGTGCAATAGAAGAACAACTAGTGGTGAGACATAATAGAGGTTATCATTTTTTTTCTTTCAACAAGACAAAGGTAATTTGTAATATTCATTTTAAAATGAACAAGATGTTAGGTGGTTAATAGTAAACACACACTCTTAGAATCACAGGATATAAATAGAAAAGTCTCGGGTCATTTTAATGGAGAATAGGCTTTGATATAATAATTTATGTGGAGCCCTCAAGGCTTTGGATTGATGGTGAATGGGTGCACTGTTAAGGCACTACTTGCGATAGGTCATTGGTTCAAATCCCCTGTGGCTGCTTACCTACCCCCAAATTTTTTTATGTGGATGAGTAAATGCAAAAGAAGAACAACATATATTAGTAAAATTTTAACGGAGAAATAGAGAATCCTTATTTTTGATAACCTTATCAGTGGAAAATCCCTATTCATGATAACTTTATCAGTGGAAAAATAACCTAGTATAAGTTGAGGAACATTTTTGAAACAACAAATTGATAAAAAAAATTGTTTCTGAAAAACGTTTTATATGTTACAGAGATGGAGGAGGGTAGGTGGAAAATTTTGATTTAAAAAATAAGATACCATTTAATAGTTATTCTTAAGCCCCAAAATGTTGTAGAATGATTCTCTCCCTTCAACCACTAAAACAAAACTTGAATGCTGACCATCTCTAGATTTGATAAGGAGAAAAATTTAGTTAGGTTATTACCTATAAAACATGATGCAAGTGAACCATTTTTTTTTCTTTTTTTCTTTTTTCTTTCTTTTTTTACGTTTCGAAAGGCAAGTTTGTTTGAATTGAGTGGTGAGTTGTGTGGAAATAAATGGCATTTGTTGCCAAATATAGGATTGGGTTTTAGACTATATATTTTTTTACTTTAAATATAATCGAGGAATTTTTTTAGTTAGTTACAAATCCTATTTGTTTGGATCTGAGAAGATTGTTTGAATTTTAAGTATTTAGAGGCAAAGAGAGCGAGGAAAGGACAGAGAGAGAAGAGGGCCAAGAAAGGCACACCCATCCTTGTTTGATGAGACCATAACATAATAGTTAAGATTAATGAATATTTTTTTTTTTTATATATAAACATTCCTGTAATGGGTTTTCTGTAGAATGTGGTTTGTTTTTGTAACAAAGTTGATCTCTACATTGAGAAACTCTTGGGAAATCAGACTAATTTATGTGCAATTAATATAATGAAAGTTTTGTAATTCCATGTTATGAAAACAACTCACAAAAAGATAGAAATGATAGATCAACACCTTAGAATTCAGCCTCTTCGAGGGGGAAACCTCCTTTACATTACACAAATGAACAATTCTTGAATGATAAGAATGACAAGACCTCCTTTCTATATATAGGAGTCTAAGGGGTCATAATATAATCAGATCCGACATAACAATAATAATGTAAGGGAACAATAATAACAATAGTGGGCTTCTATGGGGTATAATAATAATAATATGGGGACTACATGGGTACAACAATATAATAAGGCGTTGTACTAATAATAATAATGGGTTACACTGGTAGTATAGGGGCCTAACATAACCCTCTCCTTCAAAAAGTGTTGTCCTCAATGCTTGAGTAGTTTTTGATGCTTCTTTATAAAATTCTTGTCCTCCCATGTGGAATCTTTAGCAGGTAAGTTCTTCCATTTGATGAGATACTCTGAAATTGATTGATTTCATAGCTATCAGGTTCTTTTTCCTGTGATTGTTCCAGGTTCCAGTATGATTTTTCCTTCCTCTTCAAGTTTTGGCAATATTGTTTGAATTGGGATCTTTTGCAAAGTTTGAATGAGTGGCTATACTTCTTTTTCCTTCTTCCATTCATCCCTTGCTTCATTTATCCAATCTGTTTGGATAATAGAAATAGCCCAAAACAATTCTTCCACATCCTCATCCTTTCTTGAGAGTGCATCTGCAACAAAAAATTTCTTCCCTTTTCTGTAGATGATGTCAAAGTCATAAACCAACATATTTGTGACCCATTTTTCTATTCTTCTAAAGATAATATTTGTTCTAAAAAGTATTTGAGACTGTCATGATCCATTTTTACATTGAAGTGTCTTCCCATTGGGTAAGGTCATCGTTTCTTAAGTGCATGTAGTATTGCCAACATTTCATTCTCATAAATAGCTTACTTGAGATGTAGTCATAAAAATACCCAATCACCTACATCAAAACTTTTTTCACTGCGATGTTGATCTAATTGTTGTTTCATTCGATTCTGCACCAAAGTGGTGTTATCCTTTAAAAGTTGGAGAACTTGTTGTTGATGCTCGATGTGATCTTTCACTACTTGAAACTTTTTCTTCTTGATATGTCCTTCTATCTTGAGAGTTTGAGGAGTGGTAATTTCTTCCAATGCTTTACAAGATATGGGCATATTCATTTCTTGATGCTCGTTGTGATCTTTCACTTCTTGAACATTTTTCTTCTTGATATATCCTTCTATCTTGATAATTTTAGGAGTGGTAATTCCGGCCAATGAATTACAATATATGGTTGGATTCATTTCTTCTTTCTCGATGTGATCTTTCACTTCTTGAACCTTTTTCTTCTTGATATGTCCTTCTATCTTGAGAGTTTGAGGAGTGGTAATTCTTGCCAATGCTTTACAAGATATGGTCGGATTCATTTCTTCTTTCTCTGGGGTTGCTTCCTGGTGTATATCCTCTTCTTTTGATGTTTCTTGACCTTTTTCTTCCTCCTCTTCATAATCTATGTAAAATAATTTCTTCTCAGCACACTTATGACCTTTAGTGCATTTGCTATCACAATTGTAACAAAGCCCTTTTTCTCTTTTTTCTTCCAATTGTTGTGGTGTAAACCTTGTAGGTTGTGGAAGGCTAGGAGGAAAAACACTTCCATAATTATAGTCGTGAGTGGTGGGATTCCTTATTTCCATAATTTTTCTTTCAATTTTTCTTGCTGAATTGAATTCCTTCTCCAATGAATCAAGTTCCCAAAGATGAACCTCATGTTGAATATTATGCTTTCATGTATCTAAGAAGACATCAATCCTTTACTTCTTTGGAATATCATTTACCCTTATATTTAATTTTGAAAGTCCTCAATGTGCTCTACCATTGAACACTTTTGTTTGATATTTATCACTTGGCTAAAGAAGGTGTTTCTCTCTATATCCTCATAATGTGCTATCATTTCCTCCATGAAAATTGACCACGTAACAAGTGGTTTACGAGAAAAAAGTCCTTTAAACCATAAAAATTGATCCGGTTCTAAATATGAAGATGCAATACATACCTTTTGTAATAGTTGCACCTCATTTAGACCAAAATATTGCTCCATCTGTGGTATCCAATTCACTAGATCCTTGACATCAAACTTCCTCATATTGCCTTTTCTTGATTTTGGGAGCTCGATCTTGAAACGACTGTAACTTTGTAATTTCAGATCTTCCAATTCTGAAATCATGATGTGCAGTAGCTCCCTACGTTCTCTTTCTAATTCCACCAGTCTAATCGAAATTGGATTCTCCAAGAAATATTTATGCACAATCGCCCATGATGACTTGATTATATACCTTTCGAGAAGAGCGAACTTATATAAAGTGCCATGTGTCATAGTTTTGATCTCTGGATCAGAAAAATATACACAGGAAACTACAATTCGTCCTCTTTCTATAACTTACAAAATTTCAATCTGATGCTCAGAGAGACAGTTATGACGATTTTCCCCAAGTCACCTATTTAGATTGTAATTCAGGAGTCTGCAAAAATCACAAATTCCTCATATCATATCTCAACAAATGTAGCAAGACAAGCTCTAAAATTCAGATTCGAAGTTCAGAATGATTTCTTCTCAAATGGGTTTTTTAATAGCTTCTAAAACATCGCAGAACAAAAGTTACAGTGAAAATTCCACGATGACCTGTTTGGAGCAGTGGAACCCTAGAATCTAAAGCTCTGATACCAAATGTTATGAAACTAGCTCACAAAAAGATAGAAAAGATAATTCAACACCTTCGAATTCAGCCTCTTCGAGGGGGAAACCTCCTTTACATTACACAAATGAACAATTCTTGGATGATACAAATGACAAGACCTCCTTTCTATATATAGAAGTCTAAGGGGTGATAATATAATCAAAGCTGACATAACAATAATAATGTAAGGGAACAATAATAAAAATAGTGGGCTTCTATGGCGCATAATAATAACAATATGGGGACTGCATGGGTACAACGATATAATAATGGGGTTGCACTAATAATAGTAATGGGTTACATTGGTAGTATAGGGGCCTAACATTCCATATTCAAGATAGTAAATGTTGAATGCATTTCGAATTAGTAATGGTAGATAGAGTGAAGGATGAATTTATTTTAAGAGTGAGATTGAATTCAACATGATAACTTGAGTTTGGAAGAATCAAGGGATGTATTTTCAAGTGACGAAATTGGAATGTCATCTGAAAGAGATTGAATGTTAATTAGACATCCACGTTGAGCAATTTCAATGTCGATTGTGTTTTGAATAGTGTGTTGACAAAGATTTGTAATTGGAAAATTTCTTTTTTGAGAAATTGTTGTAAGAAAAGGTGTGGAAAGTGATTGGTCAAATATTGGGTTTTCAAACACCTCATCGTTCTCAATTCTAGAATTGTGTCCTTGGTTAAGTGTTGGAAAGTTTAAGGGCATCGAAGAGAGACAATTCATCTTGATGTTGAAAAGTGTGAAGACATTACTATGTCATAGAGGTCCCCAGTGTTGAGCATTCACCAAGATATGATGAATACCTGAAGCAAAAAAAAATGACAAGAGCCCAACTATCAAATTGAAGAGCAACCACAAGAACGATTTGGTAAAAAAAGATCCATAGTAAAATAATTTTCCTTGAGTTTAAGAAGCAACCAAATCACTGGGTGTTCTACTCGGAAATTTCAATTCCTAATCTTCATGATTGGTAAATCAATGGCCTTGAGTTGTTTGATCATAAAATCTATGGTTGAGATTACGTGGGTCACCTAAACCTCTAGGTAGTAAGGGTTCCAGATTTAATAGGAACATTGAATGGCATTGGATGGTAGTTAATCATATTAATGGTAAAGTCTGTTGTGGATTACATGATGAGTGAATGTTGGTAAGTGTATAGTTATAGGATTTCAATCATGTCATCATGTTTATTTTTATTCAAATTTTGAATTGTGAATCTGTGGAGCAGACAGAAAGCCTGTAGACAAATTCAGGTATATCTGAAAACATAATGTATGTCATTAAACCTGTGATCAATGACTATAGGATATGAGGATCTATCGTACCTAAATGTTTTTGAATTTATAGTTATGGGAAATTTGAAAGTTCTATAACATGGAGTGTAAAGTTTGGAAAAAGGGTAATGTAGGTGGCACTAATAGCTAGCCAATGAAATCCCTACAGCAAAACATCATAATATGGTTACCCAGATACTATGAGGCATCAAAAAATCCTCTTACATAACATCTGACACCTGACAAAAAACATTTCACTTGAACACTGTGTCTTATTTCACAAGAAATGAACTTTCAAGTATAATCCATAGCCTATAGTGCATAGACAATATCCTATAAAAGAAAATCAAGGCCTAGCTCCAAACATGCAAAAGAGAATGAGTCCAAAGGAGTAAAAATAAAGGCAGAAAACATACAACATATTTTGAATATCATGTACATGAAAGATGGACCCTAAATGAATATTGATAACAAGTTTAAGCTAACAATAACATTGTTGGGAGAAATGTTTCAATATTTTTACTTTCTTTTTTCATTTATAATTGTCAACTAATAAAATTGACACTAGCACCCAAGTAGAAAATTAAAAAATATGGGAAAACGATATGGATCCATACCATAATCTCTTGTATGAACTTATAATTCCTTGAAAATTCTTGAAAAAAGGTAGAAATCTCAATATGTTTGTCCTGAAAGCTGAAATTGACACCATCTATCTAGTATTTCCTTTAACACAGCTCGAGTACACAATCCCACTTTAGTTTGCCATTTGATGAATCCTTTGATATATTAAAGCTTAATAATAGAGTAATCATCTCAGCCATGGACTCTTTATGTGCACTCATTGGTAGCTCTCCCTATGAAACAAAAACAACAGACAACATTTTTTCCAAGGATATAATTGATAAATCCACTGAGTTTGAATTTGAATCAACATATTGCATTTTTTCCAAGAGTGGAACTAATAAATCCACTGGGTATGAAATTGAAAAAACACACCACATTTTTTCCAAGAGGGTGGAACTGATAAAGAGAGCTTGAATTTCATTCTTAATTGAATGTTTATTGAATGTTTATAGCAAATATGTAAAGAAATATTGCATAGGTTTCTATTTCATAGTTTGGAGAAACAAAATACATAGCAAAGTTCTTGTAGCATTCCATGTCACTTCCAAAAAGGAAAATCAGGCCACTTGATAGCCATTTTTCACAAACTTTCATACATAATATACCTATGATTTGTCCTGAGAACACAACTAGAAGAAAAAAAAAATATTTGATGAGAGAGGTAGGTTGTCAATGGGAGAAGAAGTTGAGGAACAACCAAATATGAGGAATAAAAAAAGAACATAAAGTAATTATAATTTGACCTTGCCACATTTACCTTCTAGCATCATTCACTACTATTGTATGCAGATAGAGTGTTGACATACCTTGGAATAGGAGCAATATCTTTCATAGTAAGTTTCCCACTCCCTCACTTTCCCTTCCTACTCTAAAACCTTTCAAGAGGTACCTATTGTAATAATTTTATCGAGCCTATGATGTTATTCATGTTTTGCAGTAAATCGAGGTACAGCATATATAGTTGAGATAGCTCTAAAGCACTTGTGAGGAACTATTTTTACTATAAATCAAGTGACTTTACTATTCTTAATTTATTGCAATTTATTGTGACATATTTTGTAAAATGACAATTCTTTTGATAAAGAAGTTGTTTTCAGAATCACTAGGTGCTGCGGAATTATCTTTGGACATGTCAGTAGTTTAACAGTTTCATGTAAAAAAATGAAGGACAACAAGTTTAGCTTTGAAGATTCTATAATATATGTCGTTGAAGGTGATGTGAGTCCCACTGGTCCCGCCCAACTTGATATTCCAAGGTGATAAGAAAATTCTTGCACTTGTGCATTTAGAAGTTCTCAAACCTCATTGGCCTTTTATAACCTCTGGTCTACAGGTTTTCCATAGAAGCTTTGGGATATTTGTAATCATGGTTTTATATAGAGAAAATGGTTGTTCTCTATTATAATATTGACACTAAGAAGAGAATATTAGTTTAAGTGCTATACAACAATATTAACCAAAGTTTTTATATAAACATTTGAATTAATCCCTTGGGAAAGAACAATGAAAGGATTATTTTCAATTTCTGGGAAAGATTTTCTCCTATCATTTCCTCCTTCGACATTTAAGCTCGTGTTGTGAGAACCTTCGTTCAAGTAATCCTTATATAAAATATTTGGAGTCTGATCCCATGCTTCTCAACTGGTTTTTGAATTTCAAAGTCCCATATCATGCTTTTCAACTGATTTTGGCATCATATATGTTTTCTCTCGCAAAATTGTGTACATGGATTTTCTCTAGCAATTTTTTGTAAATTTGATCTTGCATAGGTTGCTTTGTTATAGGGCAATAAGTCTCTTCGTTCGTCATTTTCAAGACATTAATTTAATATTGTTTAGCTTAAATTTTCAAGTGATTCTTATATTATAGAAATTCCAGGGCCATTCCTGTTTCAAGGAAGTGATATTAGTTCTTAATATAGTTTCCAGGGTTGTTTCTATTTCCTATATGTTGTTAGTTACAATTTGGTTCCAATTTAATCACCAATTATGTAAAAGAGGCCTTAAGGAGAAATCCACTATATCTAGCTTGAGTGGGCCTAATGGTTAAGACCATGTGTTTCCTCCTAAGAGGTCACAGGTTTAAAACAAGAGGGGTAGAGTATGTATGCCTTCATTGACTTAGCAGTCAAATCATTGTGTGGAGGTGGTTCCATTTTCCCACAAGTAAGGGGGTGCCATACACCAATGTGGTCTCTGGCTTGGTTGTGACCTTAAAATTTGATAATCAAAATATCCTCTAGAAATTTTGGAATTGTATCTCGGAGGTATGAGAGTGCAAGGAAGCATTACTTTAGTGAGGTGCATGATACGGTAACGCTTGCTTTCAACATGTAGAAAACATTGTAGATGTTTGGAGGTTTATTTTGGAATACACCATTGTTTTTAGCTAGCCAAATGGAGCAGATCACCTCTACAACCAAAATTTTGTCTTATGTTCTAGTCGTAGTCCATTCATTTAATGCCTCTATGTTTTCTCCAATCCATTGTTTCATTTTACATAGTCTATGAGTGATAGCCCATATCTCATTGGTGAGATGACAGTGAATCAAAAGGTGATTTCATGCTTTCATGTTATTCCCTTAATATTGCATGTGTTGGGACCTGTCCATCCTCTTGTTCTAAGCCTGTCTAGCTTGGGATTGTACCCTTGATTTGAGATTTAAGGCCCCAAAACTGGTTGTAGATAGTTCTCTTTCATCTAGAGGGTCTAATCTTGTGCTTGAACACCTTATTTGGTGAAAATTTATTCATAAATATTAATCAGCTGATTTTTCATCATCATATAGATCAATTTATATGTTATGTTCTATACATTCATATAATCAATATTCCTAAAACATGGTTGATCTTTGTATGCCTTAGACCATTAAATGCCACAAATCATAGTGAGATGTGCTTGAGTGTGGGTTAAGTAATTGCATTATGGGAGAACTCATATGCATTTACAATGTATATCAAAATACGAAAGGTGAATTGTAGAATGCATGTGGGGTCATAAGAGAAGCATCATGTCACTATACCGGAGATATAAAAGTAAAAGGGTATAAAAAATGTGAATAAGAAAATGGATACATACCCTTTTTAGTGAAAATAGGGGTTTTATAAATTGGGAAGGTGTATTGGATTTATATTGATAGGGGGTTAAATAATGTGATTTTTAGAGGTATTTTCCAATATGTGGTCAAATTAAGGTTATTGTTTAGTATGCCATGAACGCACGTGCTATGTCAGAGGTTCAGTGGGTGAAGCCTCCATGAGTGGCCTCTTCTTAATAGGAGGATCACATGGAGTAGGATCTAAGGGGTACATAGGATCCATGGGATCACCAACAATATATCTCTCGGATTGAGGCATAGATGGAACTTCTAAAATATCTATATCATCATTCCTCTTCTCAAGCGGAGAAGGCAAAGGAAGTTGCCTTTCTTTCCCAAGGCTGACATCTTAATCAAATTTTATATCCCTGCTAATTTATACCTTCTTTTGAATAAGAATATATTTTCTAAATGCTTTATAATCTTCATAATATCCAACAAACATAAATTTTCTTGTAGTGTCTTCTAGCTTGTTTCTTTTATCCTTCTACACATGGAAATATATAGGGAAACCAAATATTTGGAGGTGACTGATATGAGGCTTGACACCTATGAATACTTCTTTGGGGGTATCATTGTCTAATTATTGATGAGGCACCATGTTTTTAACACATATCGATGCATTTGTTGCTTCTCCCAAAAATAACTTTGACAATTTTTGGTCATGGAGCATGATTCAGGAAAATTCTACAATAAACTTATTCTTTCTCTCAGCCACTCCATTTTGTTTGGGATTATAGGGCCTTCTTGATACCTTAGTTCTTGTAAAATTCTATGAATTCATTTGAGATGTATTCCCCACTATTGTCAGACCTGAAGGTCTTAATTTCCTTTCCAGTTTGATTTTCGACAAAATATTTGAACTCCTTGAAAATTTTGAAGGCCTCATCCTTGTGCTTCAAATAGTATATCTAGGTATTTGTTCATAAATCATCAATGAAGGTAATGTAATAGAGATGGCCACTAGGTGAATGAATGGGTATTAGAACAGATATATCAGAATGGATGAGATGGAGGATGCCTTTTGTCTTGTTCTCACTAGAGGGGAATGGTCCCATTATCGTATCTCCATTAGAACACCCTAGACATACTCCATTATGATAATCTTGAACATAGAGAATCCTAGAGAAAAAATTATTCAATTTTGGAAGTGTTTCATAGTGGAGATGGGTCAATCTTCGGTGCCACAACTCGCTTTGATGATTTGTATCATGGACCATTGCTAGAAGAGGTCTACCTGTGACTCTATAGAGTCCTTCAAATATAGATCCCAATATGAAATCACCTCTCATAGAGAATCCAATGGGCCAAGTAAGTACTTTTCCTTTTATTAAGGAAACCCTCATTACTTTGTATTCCAAAGAAGATATGCATGTTGTTGTGAAACCAACTCACGAAAGGATAGAAAAGATAGATGAACACCTTAGAAATAAGCCTCTTTGGTGAGGCAACCTCCTTTACATTACACAAATGAACAATTCTTGGATGATACAAATGACAAGACCTCCTTTTGTATATATATAGGAGTCTAAGGCATCATAATATAATCAGAGCCGACATAGCAATAATAATGTAAGGGCACAATAATAACAATAGTGGGCTTCTATGGGGCACAATAGTAACAATATGGGAACTACATGGTCACAACAATATAATAAGGGGGTTGTACTAATAACAATAAGGGGTTACACTAGTAGCATAGGGACCTAACATGCCCCTCTCCTTCAAAAAGTGTTGTGCTCAATGCTTGAGTAGTTCTTGATGCTTCTTTATAAATTCTTGTCCTCCCATGTGGAATCTTCAACGTGTAAGTTCTTCCACTTGATGAGATACCCTAAAATTGATCTATTTCGTAGCTTTTGATTTCTTGGTTTTGTGACTGCTTCAGGTTCCAATATGATTTTTCCTTCCTTGTCAAGTTTTTGCAATACTATTTGAACTGGTATATTTTACAACTTTTGAATGAGTTCCCACTCCTTTGGGCATATGGATATATGTACGGCCTGATGTTTGGACGAACACTTTGTGGAGTAAAATGAATCGAATGATCATGATCACGAATAGGTGGGAGGCCTTTGGGAGTCTCAAATACCTTGGAATGATTGTCCAAAATGTTTTGGAGATATGGAGAAATACATGATTTCGATGTGGGATCCATTGTGAAATTACACCCCGTTGTTCTTTATATCAAATCTTTGTCATGATGTTAGAGTTGATTACCTTTCCAAGTTTTCCTTCGATACCCCTCAATTCATCTCCCTTTTGTTCCATTCTTTTGTACCCAAAGATTGTAGCCATTAGACTCCTAGTAAAACATCAACACCACCCATTGGAATGGAAAGAATTGGGCTATTCAATATATATTCTCCCATGGATAGCTTGATATTATGGCACTTTCCAGAGCAATTTATGGTTCCTCCACTTGCAACCATCACTTGACACTCCGGTGCTTGATCTAGGAAGCAATTCAATTCCTTGGCTATCTTACAATCAATAAAATATTGGGTACTACCTGAATCAATCAACACTCTTACCTTTTTCTTCTTGATATGTCCCTCTATCTTGATATTTTGAGGAGTGGTAATTTCTTCCAATGCATTACAAGATATGGTCGGATTGATTTCTTAAGACTTGATGTGATCTTTCAATTCTTGAACATTTTTCTTCTTGATATGTCCTTCTATATTGATAGTTTGAGGAGTGGTAATTTTGTCCAACGCATTACAAGATATGGTCGGATTCATTTCCTCTTTCTCGATGTAATATTTCACTTCTTGAACCTTTTTCTTCTTGATATGTCTTTCTGTCTTGAGAGTTTTAGTAGTGGTAATTCTTTCCAATGCTTTACAAGATATGGTTGGATTCATTTCTTCTTTCTCCGAGGTTGGTTCCTAGTGTATATACTCTTCTTTTGACGTTTCTTAATCGTTTTCTTTCTCCTCTCTACAATCAATGTAAAATAATTTCTTCTCAGCACACTTATGACCTTTAATGTATTTGTTATCAAAATTGTAACAAAGGCCTTTTTCTCTTTTTTCTTCCAATTGTTGTGTTGTAACCCTTGTAGGTTGTGGAAGGATAGGAGAAATAACACTTCCATCTTTATAGTTGTGAGGAGTGGACTTCCTTGTTGCCATAATTTTGCTTTCCACTTTGTAAAAAAGCCCTTTTTCTCTTTTTTCTTGCAATTGTTGTGGTGTTGCTCTAAAGAAGGTGTTGCTCTTTGTATCCTCATAATGTGCTATCATTTCCTCCATGAAAATTGACCAGGTAACAAGTTGTTTACGAGAACAAAGCCATTTATACGATAAAAATTGATCCGGTTCTAAATATGAATATGCAATACATACCTTTTGTAACAATGGTACACCATGTAGATAAAAATATTTCTCCATCTGTATTATCCAATTTACTAGATCCTTGCCATCAAACTTCCTCATCTTGATTTTTCTTGATTTTAGGAGCTCGATCTTGAAATGACTACAACTCTGTAATTCCAGATCTCCAAGTTCTGAAATTTCTTCCTACAATAGATCTCTAAGCTCTCTTTCTAACCCCACAAGTCTGATTAGAATTTGATTATCCAAGAACGAGTTATGCCAAATCTCCCACGGTGACGTAATTATAGACCAGTTCAGTAGAGCGAACTTGTGCAATGTGTCGTGTCTCACTGTTTTGACCTTAGTACCTAAAACTAATATACAGAAAACTACAGGCAGTCCTGTTTCTAAAAATTCTTATGAAATTTCAATCTGATACTTAGAACATATGTTGTGATGATTTTTCCAAGGTGACTTGTTTGGAATGTAATTTGGGGGTCTACAAAAACCCTACTTTCCTCAGATTATATCTCCTCAAATATAGCGAGACAGGATCTGAAATTCGGAGCCAAGGTTTAGACCGATTTCGTCACAAATGGGTATTTTTTTTAGCTTCTGAAACTTCATAGTGAAAGAGTTATAGTGAAAATTCCACAATGACCTATTTTTGATGAAATTCTGGAGCTTGCAAAAACCCTAAATTACTCATATCATATCTCTGAAAATATAGCGACAAATGATCTAAAATTCAAACAAACAGTTCAGCAAGATTTCTTCTCAAACGGGGTTTCTTTTTAGGTTATGAAACATCGCAGAAAAAAAACTATATCAAAAATACCAAGATGACCTGTTTGGAGCAGCAAAATCCTAGAATCCAAAGATCTAATACCAAATGTTATGAAACCAGCTCACAAAAGGATAGAAAACATAGATGAATGCCTTAGAAGTAAGCCTCTTCGAGCGGCCAACCTCCTTTACAATACACCAATGAACAATTCTTGGATGATACAAATGACAAGACCTCCTCTCTATATATAGGAGTCTAAGGGGTCATAATATAATCAGAGCCGACATAACAATAATAATATAAGGGAAAAAATAATAACAATAGTGGGTTTCTATGGGGCACAATAGTAACAATATGGGAACTACATGGTAACAACAATATAATAAGGGGGTTGTACTAATAACAATAAGGGGTTACACTAGTAGTATGGGGACCTAACATATACCAAATTATTTTTCAATCCCAGCAAATACATCATATCAGGAAGCAAAAAAGATTCCTCAGAGTCGAAGCCAAATTTAACAAACCCATCTTTTAACTGAATCAGCGAGTTATCTCAAAGAATAATATTTAAACTTGACTCCCTCTCTAATAAATTAGAGAAAATTTCCTTATCCCCAGAGAAATGATGAGAGGCCCCACTATCAACCAACTAGTTATCCCAAGCATATGGACGAGATGAAATAGAAAGTATAGAAATAACAATGCATTCATATTGATTAGTAGCTTTACATTCAAACCTATAATTTCTTGACCTCTTTTGTGGATGATAAATTCCTTCAGGATCATCAAGAGAGTCTCTTATTCTTCTATCATTCCATCTTTCATCTCTTCTGTTATCTCTTCAATCATATGATGTGTTGTTGTTGTAGCCATCAACTAAATTTTCGTTATCCTTGAAGTATGAGATAGACATTCTTTACGAGACCAAAATTCAGTTTCTAGAGGTTGGATTCTCTTACTCAATTTCTCTTGGTCTTATCTTCACCTCATCTCACATATCATGTTAATTTTTCATCAAGAATTGTTCTATTCTGCAACTATTACTTCAGCAATTTCCAATAGCATCCAAATTACAAATTCACTTCTTCAATTAACCAATGACATTAGAGCAATAACAAATAGAAAAATTATACAATTTCATAATGAAATAAAGCCAAGAGATAAGAGACACAATATTTGGTCAATTATCAGGGAAAACCCCACAAGGGGAAAAACCCTACAAGAGGGAAAACCCTTTGGAAATTTTCTTACTTTAAATTGTCTTCAAATGTTTAGCAAAGAGAGTACATCATCCAAGAGTGAAAGTCAATATTTGACTAGCCAATATCCAAAATAAAATATCCAATATCCATGTTTTTCAATATGCCAAGAAAATATCCAAATCAAAGAAAAGAGAGAGAGAGAGGGAGAGAGATGAAGTCAACAGAAAGTCAAATATGATCCTTCTACAAATATTCCCAAGTCAACAACAGTTAACTGTAGTCAAAGAATGCGCTAACCAAACTTGATTCAATAGTCAAAACAATCTCTAAAAGAGATCATTCGTAGAAGAATTAATGTTGCCTCCTTAGATGATTAAGATGATCCCAATAATGTCAAATTTGGGGAAGTCAAACCAGGACAACATAGAGAAGAAGCTTGCAGTCAAAGTTTCCAATTAGGGTGCCTCCTTAGATGATTAAGATGATCCCAATAATCTCAAATTTGGGGCAGTCAAACCAGGACAACATAGAGAAGAAGCTTGGAGTCAAAGTTTTCAATTAGGGCTACAATCCAAGTGCGTACATTTCCATGGATTCTATGCCAATAAATGAAACCTTCTAGAAAAAATATACTTGACCAAAAACAACAGTCAAACCATGCCAAACACACCCAATTCAATGTTGGTCAACGTCCCTGAATAGAAGATAAAATCATCCAAGCAGAAAATAAATTTTTTCCTTTTACACGTGTGAGAGAAGCCTACAACGCTTGAGTTGTACGAACTAATCAAATGAGGACAAAGAAGAATGTATTGAGTTGATGAGGTGCCAAATGATGAGGACCTAACTTGCATTTATAGGCACTGGAGGGGTGCTCATTTTGATTCTAGGATGACTTGAACAAATGTCATCTTGCAGGCCTCATTTCAAAAATATATTTTTCCTTTTCCAAATTGAGTTCTTCAAAAGTCAATTTTGGTCTTCTAGGAAATAGGAATTTAATTAAATGGTTGGAATTTGTCACTAAGCTGCCAAATTAAAAAAATATGCTTACTTGTAGGAGATCTTTATTTACATATGTACTTTTTTTCTCTCTCTCCCTTTTTTACGGACTCTTCTGGCTAGTCTCCTTGGTTTTCCAACAAGAGGCTATCCCATTGCACCTCAAGAAAAAAAGTTTTCATGATAGGAAGGTCCTCTTGCCTACTAACATGGCCAAAATTTGGTTTTCCAATGTCACTAGGTGTTGGAGGTGCCCAAGATTAGGTTTTCACCGCCAAATAATTATTTTCTTTATTTCCCTTTTAAGATATAGGACTAAAAACTATGAATTTGTAGATAAGGGTGGTCTATCAATTGTCTCTAAAATCTGAAGATCATTTTTCTACTTCAACTCTTCAATGAATTCCTCCGTAGGTTTAGGTTTCTAGTATAGTCTTGGTCGATGTTCATTGGCCATCAATGGAATTTGTGAATCATCAATTTTACATAGTCTCACTGATCCATTGTCAATATAACCTCAATATCATAAGGCCCTAATGACCATGTATGAAATTTCCCTTTGAAAGTTTTATAACTTGAGTCGAACGAAAGGGCCCAGTCACCCTCTTTGAATACTTTCTTTTTGAAGAACTTGTGTTTCCATTTTTCCCACTGTTGTTGAAGGAGGATCATTTGTTGAAAAACTTCTTAGCACATCTCGTCAAGTACATTTAACTACTCCAGCCAACATTTTTGAGCTTTTGAGAGGTGCATTCTAGCTTACAAGGCAATCCTTGATGCTTTTACTTCAGATTCAATAGGGAGGATGGCTTAGTTTCCATACACTAAATTGTAAGTTGTAAATCCAGTGGCATCTTTACAAGTAACCCTTTAAGCCCACGATTAACCCAATATTTATGATGTTGTAGAATTGTCTTAGTTAGGATAGCTTCCAAAACCTTGTTTGTAAATTCCACCTATCCATTTTCTCAATGGAATGGACAATTGATGCTTTATCTTGAATTGCTCGGTAATGGAATAAAATAATTTATTAGTGAACTGAATACCTTGATCAATAACAATTTCATGAGGTACCCCAAACCAAACAAAAAATGATTCATTTAGAAAGTCATCTAGTTCTTGTTCTATTTCTTTATGAAATGCATGAGCTTCAACCCACTTTTTTACATAATCCATACAAACAAAAATGTATGCTTTATGTCTTAATGGTGGCTTGATTCCGCCACAAAATAAAGCACACATTTTTTTAAAGACTTGATTAGGACTTCTGGTTACAGTGGCATTTCATGTGTTTTTGTTAGTTTACCCATTCTATGGAACTTGTCACAACTTTGAATGTATTTTTTCGCTTCTTGGAAGATTCTGGGCAAATAATAACCTTGTCGCCAAAATTTATTTGCAGTTATTTTATTAGTGCAATGACCTACAAAAGGTTCATCATGGCATTCTTTCAAGATGTCATAAATCTCATCTTCCTGAACACATCATCAAATCACATGATTTGGTCCAATTTTAAACAAGTATCCTTTTAACCAAGAGTACATGGCACTATTCCTAATGACCTTCTATCACTATCTAGGTGACAAATTTTCTGGAATTTTTCTTGTAGAGAAATAATTAGCAATATCTATGAACCAATGTACATTAGTGGATAATGCACATAAATGTTCATCTAGAAATTCATCTTCTACAGGAACAAATTTATTAGTCTCGTGAAGTTGGGATAAGAAATTTGCAACAACATTCTTCTTTCTAGGTTTAACGACAATGGTAATATCAAATTCCTAGAGAAGCAGAAGCCATGTGGTAACCCTTCCATGTGTAACTGATTTTTTCATAAGATAACGAACGACAGAGTGAGTAGTATGTCCAAAAATGGCTATCCTTTTTAATGTAATGTAAAAATTTATTAACAACATGAAATAACACAAATAATTACTTTTCTGTCAAAGTGTAGTTCAATTATGCTACAATTAAATTTTCACTGACATAAGAAATGACATAAGTTTTCTATTCTTACTTTTAAGCTAGCACAACTCCAATGGATGTATCTGAAGCATCACTATGGATGTGAAAAGAAAATTCCAATTAAGACCTCGGAGAATGGGATCAAAATAAAACTTTTTATTTAAAGTATCAAAGGCTAATAGACATTGATCATCGCATTGGAATTCAACAATTTTTGTTAAGAGGTGAAATAATGCGGAATCCACCCTTGTTACGTTTTCTATAAATATTTTATAGTACCTATCATATCCAAAGGAGCTACAAACATACTTGTGATTAGTTGGAGCAAGTAGTTTAAGAATTACTTTGATATTAATAGGATCTAATTGAATCCCATTAAATCGAATGTTGTGTCTTAATACAATTCCCTCTGTAAAAAGAATCTTACACTTCTCATTACTAAGGGAAAGGTTTTTTCCTTGGCATTGGATCAATACTTTTTATATATTCTTTAAGTCTTGATAAAAAATTCCCCATATACCATACATTCATCCATATATAGTTCAATGAAATCCCTTGTTAAAGTAGAGAAGATTCCTAGAACAACTTGTTGAAATGTTTCTAGAGAATTACATAAACCAAAGGAGAGGACTTGATAGGATAAAGCCCCACATGGATAGGAAAAGGTTTTTTATCTTCATCTTCTAGGGAAACTTGTATTTAGTTATAACCAGTAGACCCATAAAGAAAAGAGAAAAATTTATTTCCTGCCAAGGTGTAAATGAATTGGTCGATAAAGGAAAGATGGAAATAATCTTTCAAAGTATCTTTATTCAATTCCATATAATTGAAACATGCTCTCCATTTTTTATTTTTCTTTAGAACAATTACCAAGGGTGAAACCCATTTACTATCAGAGATAGGGTAGATAAAAAATGCACTTAAAAGTTTTTGTAATTATTCTTTAACTACGTATTTAAGTACTTGGTTCTTTCTCCAATGTACTTGTATGATAGGTCAAGAATCCTCCTTTATGTAAATACGGTGTGTTCATAGATCAAGAGAAATTCCCTTCATGTCGATATAACCCCACGAAAAAGTTTTACTATTATTTTTAAGCATCTTCACCAAGAGTTCTTGTTGAAATGTTTCCAATATAGCATTAATGTTCAAAGCCTTTTTGAGGTAAATTTTGATATTTTTAGTTTTATATTCTAAGGCATCAATCATAACTATTGATTTCATTTGTTGAGTTAGCTTGATGCGTGAACATTTTTCCTTGGTTCTCTTCCTTAGAATCATATTAACTAAGGGATTTTTGTTGATGTTTGGATGTGTTACGAAGGTGAATATTATATCATCCACATTATGTTCGTTAAAAATTGAGACTTGATCAACGTATAGGAGAGCTAGAGAAACCTCTTCGTCACTATCTTCGAACCATAAAGGATTTTTTGTGTCAGAAATTTGTTTCCTAGAGGGTAAAGGGATAGTCTCTTAGTGAAATTTCGATGCAGAAGCTATTAATTTGATGACCAAAGAAACTCTAGATAAACTCAAGTTACATATCCTTTGAACCACTCCAACTCTCATCCATATGGTTGATAGGTCCATGCTAAAACTAGTAGGGGTGTTGGAAGATATTGTGGTGTCAATAGATTCATGGGAATATCTAGCTGACTTCATGATAATCGAACCCTAAAAAAAGCTTAGGGGTTATCCACTAATTCTCGAGAGGTCTAGGTTCGCCACATCAGATGGATTAGATAAATTTAAGGTTTAAAATGGGTCTCAAAACAAAAATGTACAACCAAAATAAAATTTATAAGAACCAATAGGAATCAAGATGATGATGTCATCCATGGGGGATGATTAACCATTTTTGGAGTAAAAAGGTAAAAGGATTGAAAAATAAAAAAATAAGAAAACTACTTTTCAACTTATCTCCCTATCATTTTACTCAAATTTCAAGTAGGACCACTCATGGGATGAGTAATCCAAGTAGTACCCATCTTGCATACTTTCAATGGACCTTGCTACAAAAAAAATGATAAATACATGAAAAAATGTGATTGCAATCACATTTTTTCATGTACTTTTCATTTTGTTTTGTAGAAGGATCCACTTAAAATTTCAAGCATGGGACTCCTTGGATAAGGAATTAAATTTTGCATCTAACAAGTTCTTGTGCTCAAAATTTGAGTATAAATGTAGGAAGATAAGTTGAAAGTACGAGTTAAAAAGGTAGTTTTTTTCTTTTCCCCCGTAAAATTTACTTATGTAATCTAATCTTCTTTTATTATTTGTGCTATTATTTTATAATATTACCTAGGAGGCCCATTTTACGCAATGCCCTATAATGGCCTCATTTCTTTCTCCTATGCTCCTCAAACAAAGTTCCTGAACAACCTTTGCATAAATAGGAACATCCTTAATAGATTTGAACAATGAGATTTTTACACAAACATTCCTTAATTCCCCCAAAAATTCAAATTTCAGTTGATTAGGTGGTTTTTAAAGACAACAATTTTGTATAAGGAATGGATCCATATTCATTTTTCAAGATTTTTTTCATGATAATAAGAAGGCACTATTAGTTCAGGTAAGTTATCTTCTTCACCTTTCTCTTGAAGTTTGAAGAAGGTAACTAGTTTTTGTCTTAACAGTTGTCATTTGATTGATGTAACGATCTAAATATTATTTGGAGAAAGAGAATATGTAAATAAGTAAAAAATAAAATTATTTGTTGAGCATGGGTTTCATGCTCAAGTCATTTTTCAATTAGGTCAAGCATAGGGAAAATTTTAAGAACCTCCCCTAAATTTACATGTATAATAAATGGGCGAATCTCCATGGTATATAGGAAAAAGGGAAGGCGATTTTATCAATAATATGATATGTATATATAATTTTTTGGCGAATCTCTCACCAGGCATGGCGAATATTTTTTACTGAATTATAAAATCTTGTGCTTATTGAATACACAAATGAAATCATTGCATTTCTCTAAAATATCTTTTAAAATCAAAATTACCGAAATTACATATCGATAACCTAGTAGGTGTAGATAAAATTCGCCCGTGCCATTCACAAAAAGCATGAGAAAAAACATAATACTATATATAAAACCAAGAAAAATTCAAATTCATCACTTCTAGGGACCTCGTAACCACCCTGCCAATACGCAAGTATGTTCCTGTTTGCAATTAGAAAAATTACCCAAATTACATTCTGTTTACTCTAGCATATGTTGGAAAGTTATAGAAGGATGACTAGTGCAATCAATATATTCCTTTTAGCCCTAGATTTGTTTCAGTTTAAAATAGAAGTATACAAATATACTTGTCCAATGTCTATGCTTTAACCATTCACCTTAAGATGTTTTTACAATATAATTTCCTAAGTCTATTTAATATCTTCATTATCATAAAAACCAACCTATATCCATTTTAACTCCACATCTACCACTCTTAGGGGGATGAAATCTATTTATCCCTCTGAGCACTTGGTAGACCCAGAATTAAGATGGATCTAAAATGATAGAATTTCCCCTTTAAATAGTCTATGCTCACATGAATACCATGGTATTACCATGGGTCAATACCATGGGTTATCATAAACCTGGAGCTTAAAAATTACTATTAGTAATTTATAAAAATTAATAAAATTAATAGTTGATTTTTATTTTAACCAAGCTAAAATGTTTAACATACATTAAATTACAACATCCATTTTTACTCTTGATCGGATCAAATATTTTTTCACTCTATGCTAGTTTTCATATCATGATATTTGATACCTCTCGGGGGTTAGTAGATCCAGAGTAAAGATGGATCTATGCTGGTTTAATTCCCCCATTTAAATAGGCTACATTCTAGGTGAATACCATGGGTCAATACCATGTGCCATTTTGGTGAATACCATGGGTCAATACCATGTGCCATTTTTATTTTTATTAATACTAATATTAGGGTTAATAATGTTTTTTTGCATGGTATTAATAACAATCTAGTCCATGGTATTTCTCCCATAGTATTTTGCCCATAGGTTTCACCTAAATATAATGAATTTTTTGAGTGTTTGTAAATATAAGGTGACTTATGGAGTAAATATAAAAAAATGTTTTATTTGTTTACCATACCTCTCGTTTATTTATATTTTTATTAATTTACCATACCTCTTTTACAAATATGGTATTTGGCCCATAGGATTCACTTAAATAAAACCTCTTTCTTGAGCCTTCATAAATAGAACGAGGGTTATGGACTAAATATAAAAAGAGGTTTTATTTATTTACCATGCGTCTAGTTTATTTATATTTTTATTTATTTACCATACCTTTTGAGTAAGTATAAAAAGACGTTTTATTTATTTACCATACCTCCACTTTACTTATATTTTTATTTGTTTACACCCTTGCATGTATATAAGGTGACTTATGGAGTAAATATAAAAAATGTTTTATTTATTTACTATACCTCTCATTTATTTATATTTTTATTAATTTACCATACCTCTTTTATAAATATGGTATTTGGGCCTTTGGCCCATACGATTCACTTAAATAAAACCTATTCTTGAAAATGGGCGAATGGATTCACTTAAATAAAACCTATTCTTGAAAATGAATGGAAGGTTGTAACTCCTAATTTCAAGGGCTAAATTACCTTTTTTACCCTCTCCCTTAAAATAAGGTGGGCTATTTGAGGTGATTTGTAAAAATGTACTATGATACAAAATATTCGCCCACTAAAAATTTAAAACCCCTTAATTTCACCAAACGGCGAACATTCGCCCCTAAAATCACCCCTAGGACTCAAGCATCCATTGAATTCTCCTGAGGTTTGTCATGAGTCAAGGGTCACTGCCATTTTGTAAAAGACCCTCATGGGCACTTTTATCAAGGAAAATGTTATTTATTTTGTTTTTGGAAGTCTATAGAAGGCCCCCAAGAACAAGTCAACAAGCCAACTAAAGTCAGCCTAGAGTGGGCTTAAAGAGCCACTTGGAATGCTATATAATGAGGGAACTTGAAGCTTCTTGGACATATACATCAAGCATATAAGTTTTGTTTTTATTTGCAATTGGAATGAAGTGCGAAAAGTCCTAAAAATGAAGGTTAAGGCCACTGAAGGAAGGAATAAGCTTTAGAAGAAATCTAAGGTTTGAAATATGTCATTTATTCTCCACATGTGTGAGTTCCTTGGCATTTGTAGGGTCTGAAATTGCAGATAAATTTGCAAAGTATTTGGGTAAGGAAGAAAGGCTAGAAGATGTTTCTTAACTATGCTAGAAATATCCTTTTCCTACTTTGAAGAAGGAAGGTTGGCAAGCTAGCTTAGCTTTATGTGGGAGCCCTAGTCTAGGTCTTGGTCTTCAAATTCTCCTTTGAAATTGATTCTATAAGAAGAGAATTTCTTTTGTGTTCCCCCTTGGAGGAATTTTTCCCTGGCTTGGAGCCTATATCTTGTGTTCAATATGTGATCTTAATTTCTTTTCTTTTGGCATTGATTTGATGATAAGAACATAATCATAACAAAAGAGGAATAATATAAGGTCACAAATAATTTCAAAGAAAGGAAAGGTCGATTAATATTCTTCCCTAATGAATTTCCATCATGGAATCAGATCTAAGGTCAAGAATATTGGTAGCTTGAACACCATTGAAGGGTTTTTTCATTGCTCTCAGAAACCAAAGAAATAGACTATATATAGATTGAACCATTGAGAAGTAATCCAAGCAAGAAAAAGTAATTTTTGAGAGCATCCAACAAGGGAATATGTGTCAAGAAATACTCCATATATCTCAAGAATCCGAACAAGAGTAAAAGTTAAAGAGAGGACGTCTTGGCTTGGGTTTGTTTTGCCACAAGTAAAGGAGGAAGAATAACTGAGTCTTGTGAGAGCCTTCAACTATAATATATGCTGAGTTTAGTGCCTATGTTTTGACATGAGGAAGATTCCTTTAAAATAAATATTGTAAGTTACCTTATCTCTGATTTGAAATGATAACTGTGCTGAAAATTAGGAGGTGACCTAGTGAAGGACCAAGTTACAACAAGGCTAGTTGTAGGGATCTTACACCTAAAAATTGTGGATTAGTAGACCAAATTTAGTCATGGATGGGAAAAATTAATATGTGGGGGAATAGCTTCTAAATTTTGGACCACTGGTGGGATGGAAAAGGGACTATTTATGATTTTAGTGAAGACCATCCCAAGAAAGCAATTTTAGGCCAAATTTCTTTTGATAATTTTGCGCACATGCTTATGGAACAAATACTAGAGACCAACCAAGGTAAAATTATGAAAATCTAGTAAGTACCAACACCCTTAGCTTTACTGCACATGAGGGCCACAAGGCTTATGGTATAACTAGGAGCAAGTTACAAGTCTTTATATCTATGCATAGCAACAAGTAGGTTGATCTATGTAGGATGATCTATATAGGCTGATCTGGAAGACCTACGGTGGGCTAGTAAGCCAAGATGATGCAGGAGAATCTAGATTTAGCCAACAATGTGAAAGTTTTTTCACATGATGTGGCTAAACAAGTTGAATTTCACTGACCCGAGTGGTCAAAAGTTAGTTTTTACTGAGAGGGATGGATCTATCAAGAAATGAGTTGTATTTAATTATTGTAATAAGTAGAAATTGTCTTAGCCTTTGGACAGTCAAAAATGTGATGCTAGATGGATAGCAATAAACCTCTTTAAGTTTACGTCTGAGTTTGTTGCTTGCTAAAGGAGAAATGAAACCCTAGCCAGAGAACGATGCAAGAAGCTTGCAACTGCTCCTCAACGACCCCCTACTGCTGGGGTTTGAGTACCATGGACACACCAGAGGATGGAGAGCTTCTCTCAGATCAACAACAAGAAAATGAAGAACAACAAAAGCTTTTTCCTCCCTCATCTTTGCAATGGGCCCGACAAAGAACAGACCTTCAATCACAGAGTTTGTTAAAAGATTGGAATACATTCTTGAAATCTCACTTCCTCCTGCCCTTCCCCACAGAGAAACACTTTCTCTGGCAGAGTGAGGATTAGTATGGCAGTTTATGGGGTTATGGACATCACCCAAAACTGTGCAAAAATGGGTAGAAAGGAATTGGATTATGTCAATAGATGGAAAAATATCAATTAGGTTTTGCAGAAGAGGATATTACACCTTTCACTTTGAAACCAAGGAGGATCGAGACCTGATTTTCAGGAATGGACCTTATTTTATGGACACAAGGTGTTTGTATGTAAACAGATGAACGCCAGATTTCGACCCAGAAATGAATGTCCCCAATGTTGTCCCTATCTGGGTTAGACTGCCCCACCTTCCCCTTCACTACTTGGGGGATGATTCAGTCAAAGCCATAGGAAATGCAGTTGGGAAATATATAGACAGATGTGAGCCAAAGGAAAATATGCATGCATGTGCCAGAATCTGTGTAGAAGTGGATCTGGGGAAAGGGCTACCAGAAGCTATCAAAATCAAAGTGGACCAGTGGACGCACATACAACAGTTGAATTATGAACAAATTCCTTTCAATTGCAAGGTATGTCACGAATATGGTCATTTTTCAAATAGATGTACAAAAAAAAAAGAAAGTGAAATGAAAATAGTGAAGAACCAGAAAACAAATGTGAACATGTCAAAAGAAAGAAGACAATCATCAAACAAACAAATCTAGCTTCCTCGCAACCCCCCACATCCTCTAATATCCATCCCACATCACCCAAAGAAGATAATAATCCCCTTGCTAGCCTTAATCCTTTTGAGCCTCTAGATCCTTTAGCCCCCTCATCCCCTGGACCACGATCCAAATCCAGATTCCCTCAACATACCCCCAACCCCCTGTCATCCCCTTTGGCATCAAATTCTCACACCCCTCCCTCGCCCTTAGTAGACAGAATTCTAACCAGAAAATAATAAAAGGAAGCACCTCCAAACTTAGAATACCAAAAAAAAGCAGGAAGAAAGACAAGAAAAGAACTCAGGGATGAAGTAGTAGTGAAGGAAATGGCATTAGGAACGCAACAGCCTATGGAAAGCTTCTTAGCAAGGAATACAGGAAACAACGAAAGGAACCAACAAAGAGGGAAAGAAGACATACACCACCCAACAAGTAAATAATGATAGTGGTCTCCTGGAATTGCAGAGAAATGGGTTCATCTATCAAAGAAAATGCCACAAGAGACATTCTAGCTATTGGACACCTAATCCTCAATGGGTTAGTGTGGAAGCCGAATAGACAAAAGGAGTCTAAGAGACCTTGGGATGTGGAACCCAACGATCACATAATGTACTATAAATGTATATCTCTTGTTAATAAAAATTGTACTCTCATGTTTTATCTTTCATATTCTATTGCTACCCATGTGTGTTTAACATGGTATCAGAGCAGGCGAATTTTGGCCCTGCTCATATTTGAGTGATTGTTTTCCTGTGGCCTTTTGTTGTGTTTCTTTTACTAGACATATGCATTGACCATTAATGTTATGTGGGTCGTGAACTCTCGGTGCAGTGATATTGCTAGCCAATTAATTCATGCGCTGGTGTTGAAGCTTTACTCAGAATAGAGCATTGAAATAGTGGTACACATTTTGAAGTGTATATGCCTGCTCCTAATCAAAACTCTATATATCTATTGGTCTAAATATTTATATATGATTAAATTTGTTGTATATATTTGTGCTAGCATATGTATAATTTTTGGTGCGTTGAATGAATACCACAATGTGGTGTATGGAAAGCATTAAAATAGTGTGAGGCAGATGCGTTGGTCTTATTGAGCTAGATGCGTTCATGCATATTTAAATATGCAACGTATGCCTTGGAATATGGAATGTTGTTATAAATATGACCTCTGCTATGTGTTGAAGGCCATGCAAAAAAGTTAAGAGTTAAAAGTCTTGGCGCGTTGGCTCATTTCTGTTTAAGCTACCTACTCTGACCATTAATGTTATGTGCATTGTGAACTCTGGGTGCAATCATATTTCTTGTTGATTCATGCGTTGGTGTTGAGCTTGAAGTCTGATGGTAGTTCATGGCATTTGAATGCATACATCTCCATGTGTTGGAATGGATAGTTGATTTTGAACGTGCATGTGCCTGGTGATCTCCATGTGTGTCAGTTATAGGGAAAAAAACGTATTCGGTTGATGCAATTGTATTCTGCATTGAATAAAGACCATTTTTAGCCATTTACTGCCATCCCTAACATTCCTGACCTCCGAAATCCACAGGTCTCTATTTTTGGTCTCTGACTCACTATTCATACGTTGAACTGCCATACCAGAGTCTACTTGCCTGTTTGACATGATGTGTGCTAAACGATGCTCATAAAATTATCACGCTGCTCATTACATTATAACGTTGGCCTGACATGCATTGAACTATCCTAATGCTACTCCTGCTTTCCTGACGGCAGAAACTGAATTCGGGTTAGGGTTTGATTTTTGTATTCCTTTCACAACTCATCTAAGAATACAAAGAAAGCACTGGGAGGCCTTTTCGAGTTTCGAGTTTTGATGCTGCTCATTGTTCTCTATCCCTCTCTGAGAACTTGCAGCCATTAATTATCTGTAAGCATGTCTGTGCATACGTGGAGAATGAATGTCACTGAGCGAGGTTGAATATGTTGCTATTTTCTACCCAGAGTGATGGTGAAAGCCGAGTTCAGTTGAGACTATGTGTCCATTCTTTGTGCTAGTTCATTGAGTTTATAAGTACGTTGGTCGATTCATTGAGTTTACCTGCCATTCATTGTTTAATTCCTGGTTGGTGCATTTGCATTGTATGTTTGTTGGAGAACTCGAATTGGCCGCTCAACATGGTTTTAGTGTGGTTTTGTTGAAGATGTATCGATTGTATTTTGAATTTCAGTGTGGTTTTACTGAAGATGTATCAACTATATTTTGAATTTTAGTGCGGTTTTGCTGAAGATGTATCGACTGTATTTTGAGTTTCAATACGGTTTTACTGAAGATGTATCAACAAAGACTGTCTTTCATTGACATTTCAAAATGGAAGGGATCGGTGCTGGTGTCCAGAGGAACAGTCTAATCGAGGAGTTAATCAAGGTAGCAGAAGGCGTTCGACTCAACAACCAGATTGAATCCCTTTCCCAGATTTTAGAAGGGGCAAACATGATTATAAAGACTAAAATTCCTTCTCTTACAACCACCGAGTCAAATTAATGAAGCCAGTACAAAGATCGATTATGCACTTGTGGAACTGAGAGTTTTCCATCTGGTAGAGCGACGGATTGATCTCTGCATGAGCACGAATTCCGGAAAGTCGAGCTACAGCTGCGTAGGGTGGCTGACTGTTTTTAAGCTAAAAACAACATGTTAAATCTCTTATGCTATCTTAGTGATCTAACACGTGGGAACTTATGTGCTCTGGCTGCATCATTGCATGTTGCATGAATTGAAGGGAGGCTCGAACCACTGGTCTGTTGACTCCTAATAAGCTCCAACCCCTTAATTCCAGAAGATCAAATTATTTTGAGTGCAGCTTACTATATTAATTCCAGAGGAGATCACCCAATCATCGCTGGTGTCAAAGCTTGTTGTGGGTTTTTCTATAAACATCCTTATGTGTTCCATGTGATGGCATATGATATGTTTGCATAATGCTTCCAAGATCATATATTCAACAAAGGACTAATTAAATAGGGATCATATCTTGCATGGCAGCCCCTCTCCAGTGTTCTACCCCAAATTGTATCCCCTGCAATTTGCTCAAATAAAGTTCATAATCTGCCTCTCTCCAAATAATGGTATGTTGGTGCTGATTCAAATTAATTAAATATAGGTATTTTACCCAGTGGTATTTTACAGTGGTATACTAGAGGGAAAAAGGACAAGTTT
Organism: Pinus tabuliformis; assembly: GCA_031772625.1. Classification (NCBI taxonomy): domain Eukaryota; kingdom Viridiplantae; phylum Streptophyta; class Pinopsida; order Pinales; family Pinaceae; genus Pinus; species Pinus tabuliformis. The sequence continues at coordinate 1,001,844,431 of CM062820.1, forward strand.
ACTTCGTCCAATGCTGGTGCTGATAAAACATTCAGAGGTCTGTTAGAATTTGTTGTTGTAACTATGTTAACTTGTGACCCGAGGGCTTGCTCCAGTTTTATGAGGCACTGTATCATGCCAAACAATACTCTTGCTAGATGAAAAAGTACCTAGGATTCCCTCTACTAGTGTTGTGATGGAATTTCCTCATTGAACCTTCCGTGTAAAATTGATAAAATACACTGTATTTCTTGAATAGATATCTGTCTAAAGCTTGCATCCTTGCTGATATATAATTCTAAGTGGAAAAACAAGTATTTTATTTGTTGTAGTGTTTGAGTCTCATTGTTTTGGAATGCAGAATATACTTTCCTTGTATATGAATGCAACCAACCATCATTGTGTGTGGATTTGGACAATAAGTAGAGTTAAAATCTAGTTTTTGATTCATTCCTCAAGGAATATTCACATTTGATTGTTATAGTTTTCTGAGAGAACAAACTTTGAGAATACCTTGTAGTGACATTGGTTCATAGTTGGCTTAAAGTGTAAGTTTAACATTGGAGAAAATCGCTAGAATCAATGAAGTATTAGAGTTCCTAAAAACTTTGATATTTTCTACTACACATGATACATTAAAAGTCAGCAAAGTTTCTCTCACAGACATTCAGGTCTGTCTACAAAATGCACAAGAGAAAATTTATTTTTTGCAGCTCGAATCTCAGCTACAGCAAGAAGAACTAAAACAAAGGAGTCATTCTGAACATGTTTCTGTTTAGAACATTAAGACTGCAACCCATCAGAAGCAAATCAATAATGTTACAATTGGTTCAGATTTAGTACCCAGTAAAGCAGTAGTTGTACATGCAGATGTAGAAACTTAGTCTGCACTTCCCAAGCCCATCATCAGACCTTGGGAACAACTTGTCCATAACAAGCACAGAACTGGTCTTGGATATGACAAGGACTTGTCCTTTCATATTCCAGACTACTCAAAGCCCATTCAGTTTCAGAGTGTTGGATTCATTCATGACAATTCACCTCCAACTGTTCCAGATTTTGCCCCTCTTCCACAGCAACAACAATATATTATGAAATGACAACACTATGATCGAGTTGGTCATCTAGAAGATCATTGTTTTGATCTTCATCCATGTAAGCATTGTCATAAAACCAGTCATTCTTCACACAGATGCTTTAGAAATAAAAGTCTTGTAAGAACAAAGATTCATCTTGGATGGATCACTTCTTGGCAATGGGCATCAACAACCAAGAAGATATTACAAACACATGTTAGAACTTGTTCCAGAGTATTGAACAATCTTGCAGTTGAGTTTTCTCCATCATCTCACCTTGTATCTGATAGGGGGGGAATGATGGTCATCTACAAGCTTCAAAGTCACATCAAGCGAGCCTGAGCCACAACCTGCCATAATAGATTCAGAGTTGTATCCAGAAACAAAAATTCCCCTGAGCATGCCTTCAGTTGGTAATCTGGGACACTTCCTCTAGCAGAAGACTTCAGCTTCTTATGAGTTTCGGAAGAATTCCAGGAACAAAATTGAGAACACTTCCTCTAGCAGAAGACTCCAGCTTCTTGCCATTTTTGGAAGAGTTCCAGGAATTGCATTAAGCATTCCAGAGTTGTTGGTCATCCTTAAACCATCACAGGTTGAGACTTCCCTTTTCAGGTTGAAGTTCTCCCTTTTATGCTGGGTGAGACCTCCCTTTATTGGTTGAAGGTTTCCCTCTTCAAAACAATAGGAGCACTTCCCCTAGCAGAAGACTTCAGCTTCTTGCCAATTTTGGAAGAGTTCTGGGAACTGCACTAAGCATTCCGGTGGTCATCCTTAAACCACCACCCTTTATACCAACATTTCAAAGAGCATTGAACCTAGTGTTGCCATGCATTTTTGCACATTTTGTATTACAGCTCTCTTCTTGGACTCATACATAACCCTTCGGATTAAGGGGGGAAATGTTGGACACCTAATCCTCAATGGGCTAGTGTGGAACCCGAATAGACAAAAGGAGTCTAAGAGACCTTGGGATGTGGAACCCAACGGTCACATAATGTACCATAAATATATATCTCTTGTTAATAAAAATTGTACTCTCATGTTTTATCTTTCATATTCTATTGCTTCCCATGTGTGTTTAACACTAGAAAAAGAAAATCCAAATATCCTTATGATTCATGAGACAAAAACAAACAATCAAGAAACTGAAAATACATAAAAAAAAAAAATCAAAAATTTTGAAGGTGAAGCAATACAGGCAATAGGAGCGTCTGGAGGTATTTGTACAATATGGAAAAAAGGAACATGGGAGTTAATAAAATACAAAAAAGACTAGAATTGGATCCAGACAGACCTAATGCAAACCAACAAAAAAGAGAGGTACATTGTTATAAATATATATGCCCCAAATCATTACAAGGAAAAAGAGCAATGTTTGCCACCATAAAAGAAGCTATAAAAGAAATACAAGCTAGGAAAATAATTCTTGAGGGAGATTTAAATTTGGTAAGAAGTATAGAAGAAAATTTTGGAGGAACATACCAAACTAACCCATCCAGGGATATTCTAGAAGAAATAATGGAATATCACAATTTAATAGACATCTTGCCTAGCAACAGGAAAGACACTTGGAGCAATAAAAGAGTGGGAAAAAGCAACATAAAATAGAGGCTAGATAGAATTTTGATACAAGAAAACATAGTAGCAATGCACAACTCCATAAAGTCAAAAATTATACACACCACAACATTTGACCATAAACTGGTGACAATAGTCATGGGCAATATGGAAATTATGGATCGCTCCCATTTAGATACGGCTCAATTTGGGACAACAACACAAAAATTAGTGAAATAGTCAAGGAAGCATGGGAGCCAGGGGTAACAGGATCACCACAATGTATCTAGGAAACAAAATTAAAAACTGCAAGAACCAAACTAAAGGAATGGGAAAGAGCAAATGAAATTAAAAAGAAAAAGAGAAGAAAGAGTTACAATAGAAAATGGAAAGCATGCAAACTGAAAAAGAAAACAAAGAAGAAGGCAAGCAAAATTACCTTAGAGAGAAGGAAATCTTCTAGGAAATATATAGGAAAATAGGAAAGAATAAGAAGAGGCAATACTAAAATCCAGAAGTCTGTGGCTAAAGGCAGGGGACAAAAACACAACCTCTTTCCACAATACAATGAAAATAAGAAGGGCAAGAAATCAAATAGAAAAAATTCAAGTTGAAATCCAAGAGCTTATAGGTGTAGAGGAACTAAAAAAAGAAGGCTATCAGTGCTTTAAAAGCTTACTATCAGCCAGTGGAGAAATGGCTGAGAGTGAAGATTTCTTGAAACACACAAAAAAAAATGAAAAAAGAACAAAACGCTACAATTTGCAAGGATCCCACAAAAGAGCGGTAGTGGCAGCTATATGGAGCCTGCATCCAGACAAAGCCCCTGGTCCAGATGGTTTCACAATAGCATTCCACAGATCTCACTGGCATATCATCAGAAAGGATTTCTTAAGAATGGTGAAGAATGTCTTCAAAAAAAAAAATAGGAGGCAACACAAAGTCCTCCTATCTTGCTCTAATCCCAAAGGAAGCAAACCCCTCAACTTTCAATAGGTTTCGCCCTATCCCTCTTTGAAATTCTTGTTATAAGATAATAATAAAAATAATTGAAAATAGAATCAAGGAAGTACTCCCAATAATTATATCTAAAAATCAAGGAGGTTTTGTGCCCAATAGGCAAATCATAGATAATGTCATTATTGTACAAGAAGCTATTCACTCTAGTATGCTAAGACAAGCGAAAGGCCTCATAATCAAGCTAGATATGGCTAATGATTTTGACAGGGTTAGCCATCCATATCTAATGGCTATCCTCCAGAAATTTGGTTTCTCAAGAGAAATACGGGAAGTGATACAGGCATGCATTTCTACCCCTTGGATTGCCCCCCTTATGAATGGAAGGCCCAGTGACTTCTTTCAAAGCACAAGAGGTCTTAGGAAAGGTTGTCCTTTCTCTCCCTTCCTATATATTATAATGTCAGATACTTTAAGTAGGGTTTTAGAAAACCAAATAAAGGAAGGAAGCATCACAGGGATCAGAATATCAAGAGGAGTTAAAACAATAAACCACTCACTTTTTGCTGATGATACTTTGTTGCTGGGAGGGGCTTCAACAATAATAGCAAGGAGGTTCAAAAAAGTTTTGGATGATTTCCTAAAAGTATTAGGTGGGATATTAAACAATGCAAAATGCATGATATATGAATGGAATACCCCCCCGCAAGAACTATGCAAGGGATCTCACAAATCTTAGACATCCTTGTACAGTAAAAATGGTCACACTTCTTCTATCTAGGACTTCCAATCTCAAAAGAGAACTTGAAGACAAAAATATGGACTAGACAAATTGAAAAACTGAAAAACAAAATCCAAAGCTGGGGTACGATGTGGTTGAATATGGCAGGAAGGGTAATACTAATCAAAGCACTCCTTGTAGCTCTACCTATCTACCACTATGCAATAATCATGGCTCCAGTAAGTGCACACAAAAATTGGAGATAATCTTAATAAGTTTCTTGCAGCGGGGAGGGAAGCAAGAAAACAAAAAATTTAGCCTGGTTAGGTGGGAGCAAGTAGTTCTTCCTTATGAACAAGGAGGACTACCAATTCAAATACCTAGGCTTATGAATGCAGCAATGGGAATGTAAATAATATGGAGACTAATTACAAGAAAAGAGAGCTTGTGGAAAAAGACTCTCTTATCAAAATATATGGATGGCACCAAGGAAAGACTGCTTAAGGGAAATATCCCAATTAGACAATGTACCCAAGTTTGGAAGCTGGTTAAAAAACAATTCCATTAATGATCAAATACATTTATAAAATCCCACGCAATGGAAAAACAATCTCAATCTGGGAGGATAGAATCATGGGAAAAGAACCACTTCAGACCCATCCAGAAATTGAAGACATACAAGAGTGGATGAAAGGTAAAGATTTTAACAGTTTACACTCAATCTCTTTATGGAACCAAAAGGAGTGGCAAGACTAGAAAATCTTAGCAATTCTGGTAGACCTCAAAGGGGAATGAAGCAAAATTAGGAAACTCTTAATAGGGGCAACGCCAATCCATCATGATGAGGAAGATTAATATCTTTGGGATCCAAGCAGTGGAAAATATACAGTTAGGACCAGATACAAAATCATTCAAGAACAACCAAATCAACAAGAGTGGGATTCTTGGAGAATAGCAAGGAAATCAAAAAGCTTGCCTAAGATAAAAATGTTCATTTGGACTCTTTTAAAAGGGAGAATATTGATAAGTGAAAACTTAATAAAAAAAGGATTTCAAGGTCCAACATGGTGCCCATCATGCATGTAGGCTAAAAAAAATATTCAACATCTTTTCCAAGAATGTATCTTCGCCAAAGAATGTTGGAAGCTGTTGATAAGTGCTTTGGAAATAAGAATAAATTTCAAAAAACCCTTGCCAGATTTTCTTCAGACCTTTGAGAAAGCCTACCCATACACAACAAAGAAAAAAGCCACAATTTAGAGGATAGGAAATGTATTACAGTGGTTCTATGTTGGCAAATTTGGTTTACAAGAAACAAGTGCATTTTCAAAAATCAAATTCCAATGATAGGGAAGACCCTTTCAAAAACTTGGGTCTAACCTCTGAAATACTCAATGTCAAAGGATCATCTCCAACAAACAATCAAATCCTTCAACAGGAAGAGAGGGATTGGCTAAGAAAAGCCATAATAAATAATAATGGGCAAAGAGGACAGAAGAAAATAAGAATGAGTGAAGAGAAACTAACAAATTGGAGGAAAAACCAAAATAGATATTGTCTATACTTTGATAGGGCTTCAAAGCATAATCTGGGAAAGGCAGGGGCAGGAGGAATAATCCTCGATCCTGATGGGAAAGAAAGTTTCATTTATGATTTGGGCGTGGGACAAATTTCAAATAATAAGGCAGAAGTATATAGTTTGTTGATGGGAACAAGAATAGTTAAAAAAAGAAAAATTCAAAATCCCATCCTCATAGGAGATTCAACCATAATAATAGAGGCAATGGAAAGAAACAAAAAACCAAGCAATGAGCACATGAACATAATATTTAGAAGAATTAGGAAGAACTTGGAAGGCTCCGGTGATGTAATCTACAAACATGTCATGAGAATTCACAATCAACAGGTAGATTATTTTGCAAACCAAGCAGTGAAAAAAAATGAAGGGTTTGTTCGTGAAAACCAGGAGGAATACCATAGCTCAATTCCTTAATAATCAGCAAAAGCCTTATGTTTAAAGTTAACCAAATCCAAAGGAAAATCACAATGAGAAAAGAAATAAATCAAAAACCAACAACTACAAATCAACAAAGGACACAATACTGTACCAACAGCTAGGAGAACATGGGAAAGAAAAGGAAAAAGCATGAAACTTTAGGCTTTCACACGAGCAATAGCAGGAATGAAGGCATCGATCCAAGTCACAAGAACTACACTGCAATCTATCTCATCAAAGACAGGATTCGGGCTGAGATAAAGCACAATAAGAACAGAGGGCACATTCATAAAAATTGCAGCAACAATCTCAGTGAGGAAATTCCCACTTTTCGTGTTATTATAGTGATTCTCTTGTCTCCAAGATCCCCCCTGTTCTATCTCATTTCCAGTAGTGTTTCCTCTTCATAGTGTGTAGACTTCATTTTAAGCCTCCATCCTTATTTTTACCCACGCCTCAGCTAAATTTCAACAAACCTTTCATTTTCATCTATTACTACCATCAGGCATGCACTTCCGATCAAATTAGGACCATTGATCGGGAGCTCGATCTGATGGTCACTATTCAGCCTAACCATGCAAATTTGCGCAAACCACCCTCACCGTTGATCTGTACACATAGGATCGGACAGTTCTCACCAATTTCAGGCGGTCAACAAGCATGGAGATTACTCACTCAAGAAGCGATATTTTCTATCTCCTCTAATGCTACGTGTCGCCCGATCAATGGAATCGGGCGACCCCTCCCTTTTACTGCTCACAGTTTTTATCCTGTCCTATATTCCACCTCCACGTTTAATACTTCTTTTCTACTTGGTTAACTTGTGGACTTGTTCGCGCCCATTGACCGTCGATCTTAGCCATTGATGGTTGCAATAGACCCTCCAGCCATAAGTGCCACTGGTTTATCCCCTCCGCACAACCTCTAATCCCAACCTCTACACCTTAACCTAGGCTGCTAATCCTCTGACATCCTCGTCCATTGACTCTCCCAACGGGCCTCGTTTATGTAAAAAGGAAAATGGACATTCACAGTAAAAGAAGAAGCATCTCAGGCAACCCAAAGCCAAAGATATACAGCGAAACTTGGAGTAGAAAGCAAAGACATGGGAAGAACAAGCATACAAATCACATGATATCCAACCCAATAAAGGAGAGAACTCTTCGAACAATGAAAGAGAGAACTTGGACGATTTTTGTCAAGAGGAACCAGTCAAATCAGGAGCATTCAGTCTTTAAGCTTTGAACATCTATCACAGAGCTCATGACTTGTAAATTTTTATTTCTAGTAGGTCAGTTCGTTAGACAGTACATTAGAATCCACATAAAAACTTAGGAAGTCTTGAATAGAAGCCGAGGAGAAGAGACTACATTCTCATCTCATGGATTTGAGGTTTCTCATGATACAGTCTATGTAATAGGAGCTTGCTCCATCAAAGCTTTTGGTAATATATAAACTACCCAACCTTGTTAAAAAAAAATAGATAGAAATTGTCTTATTTTTAGATTCAAAGATAAGTTGTTAGCATAGGTGTGTGATATAGCTCGAAAATAATGATTTGACTTTAGATTGTTTAAGAATAGGGATTGAGTTGTTAGACAAGATGGTATTGATAAAATGGAGAAAAATGTAATGTAAAAAGATCGGCAAAGAGGAAGAAGGATTGAGGAATCATGAGTCACGTAATAGAGCGAGGATTTTATATTGAAACAGGGGTCTTTTAATCGTTGTAATCGATCCCAAGGCCAAAATTCTGTAACCATTTTTATTATGAATAATTGATGTGTGTGTATGATTATATATTGATGCTGCGTGTGATTATACATCAAATCTGTGGAGTCCCTTGTTTGCCTTTGTTTCTTTGTATTCGGGACAGAGTTGAATATTTCTTTTTTTTCATGTTCTACGATATAAAACAAAGAGTTAATAAAAATCACAACCTTCTATATTATTAACAGTGTTGAGCACTTAAGATCTCAACCATTGATCCAAGTTCGAATCAACGATGCAATACCTCACCGACCATTGGATCACTTATATAGCATTGCAAAGATTTGTTCACAAGGGGCATACCTCAAGCCTCAAAGAATTGTGACATGCGATTAACGTAATATCACATCACAGACAAATAGTGGGGTTTGGTCGAATCACGATCTCAAGCAGCTGGGAAGTGTGATCGCGAAATCTCGCATTGCAAGAAGTCTTGTGTATTATCAAAACCCTAGTTGTGGAAACACTGTGATATGTGATTGTGATCCATCGCATCACAGCACTTTACTACCAAAGGAAAAAGGGCCTGAAACTATAGTGATTTGTGACTATGCAATTTAATTTGGACCATTGGATCTAATGTATTACAATCTATGGAGAATCGTGAGTAGTTCTATAATGGAGGTGAAACATCAGTGTTGGGCTATTAAAAGAGGGGAATCAGAGTAAGCGCAGTGGGAGGAACTGTAAGTGAAGTAATAAACATGGGGCTAATTGCTGAGATTTTCTTGAAACAATTGATTCCTACATCATTTGTTGTATCAGAGCATAGAGAGATTAAGGTTGATTATAATAAACATGCCACCAAGGAGAGGAGTTGCCATTGGTCGAGGAACACCGGAAGCAAATGTAGTTCTACTGGGGGAGATTTAAAGTCTGCATACGAGGATGGAAAAAAATGAGACTACTTAGAGAAGAACACCTGATGAAGGGGATGATAGTGCTAAAGAAGAATCTTCTAAGGAAGAAGAAGAGGAAAATGAAACTACCAGATTTATTAAGATGCTGGCGAAAGTAGGAGGAAAACCAAAGGTGGAAATTCCTACATATGAAGGGAGTCTCAATGCAGAAGAGCTAATGGATTGGATCATATCATTAGAAAAATATTTTGACTATGAAGAGGAAGCTGACGACAAGAAGAAAGTGAAATTTGAAGTTACCAGATTGAAGTGTCATGCAGCTATTTGGTGGGACAAGCTACAAACATCCAGAACGAGGAAAGGAAAGTTGAAGATCAAGCATTGGAAAAAAATGGTAAGTAAGATGAAAGACAAGTTTATGCCTAAAGATTATCGATTGAATCTTTTTAAACAATTTCAGACTTTAAGGAAAAAAGGAATGTCTGTTAAAGAATACATAGAAGAGTTTTATAGATTGAGTATTAGAGCAGGACATGCAGAAGATGACATGGAGAAGGTAGCCAGATATATCAAAGGCTTATGATATGGCATACAAGACGAGATCACCTTATTAAGTCTGAAGACTATTGAGGATGCCTATCAAGCAAGTTTGAAGGCATAGGAGAAGAAGTTGAGAAAATAGAATCAGAGGAATAGAGGAAAGAGCTCAGTGAGAGGTAGAGGAACTACCAAATGGAGGGGATAGCAACATCAACATGAAGTAGGCATTTCAAGTAGTAGACCACCACAGAGAGGGGATTTTAATAGAGGAAGATTTGTGCCCAGACGAAGAGGTCAAGGAAGAGATATTCGGTGTTACGCTTGTGGAGAATGGGCACATGTATCATGGGACTGTCCTCATAAAAACCGGAAAGTCAAAGGAATGAGAATGTGGCTGAGGCAAAGCCAGAAACACCTTGACTTATGGGAAAGGAAGAGCCCCCTGAAGTAGGAGAATCCTTGTTGTTGAGAAGGAAATTGCTTAAGACCGAGAAGGAGATTAAAGAACCAGCGCAGAGGATGAATTTATTCAGAACTACCTATAAATCAAAAGGTAAGTATTGTAAAGTAATAGTTGACAGTGGAAGCACTGATAACCTTGTTTCTACAGAGATGGTGGACAATCTTGGATTAGCAAAGATAATGCACCCTACTCCTTACAAAGTGTCACGGTTGTAGAAGAGACATCAGATTATTGTGACAGAACAATGCAAGATTGAAATACAGATTGGTACGTATAAGGATGTAATATTATGCGATGTAATGCCAATGGATGTATGCCATGTATTGCTGGGAAGACAGTGGAAATTTGATCGGAAAACTTTTCATGATAGGAGGAGAAACACTTATACTCTGGAGAAAGACGGAAATAAACATACATTGTTGCCATTAAATAATGACGTTGACAAAGGAGCACTGGGAAGTAGTGTTATGATGATGAGCAGAAAGAAGTTATTGCAAGATATTGGGAAAGGTGAAGAAATACATTTTGTTGTCATAGGGAGAATGAAGGTAATTTTAACCTCCACAAATTTAGATGATTTACCTAAAGAAATCAAAACTCTATTAAATGATTTCGTTGATATTATTGTGGATGAGTTTCCAAATGCATTGCCATGAATCAAGAGTATTGGTCATCATATTGATCTAATAACAGGAGTGAGTTTGCCAAGTAAAGCAGCGTATAGACTAACTCCTGAAGAGAATGCAGAAGTTGGAAGACAAGTGCAAGAAATGATGGACAAGGGACTAATCAGAGAGAGTCTTAGTCCATGTGTTGTAACAACAGTACTCATTCCAAAGAAAGGAGGTGAATGGTGTATGTGCATAGATTCCAAAGCCATAAATAAGATGACAATCAGGTATAGATTTCTTTTGCCACACATCGATGATTTAATGGATTGTTTGAGTGGATCCAATTATTCTACGAAAATAGATCTGAAGAGCGAATACCATCAAATAAGAATTCAAGAAGGAGATGAATTGAAGACTACATTTAAACCAAACAGTGGGTTGTATGAGTGGCTAGTGATGCCTTTTGTACTCACTAATGCAACTAGCACGTTCATGAGATTGATGAACGAAGTCTTGAAGGAATATGCAGGCAAGTTTTTTATTGTTTATCTTGATGATATTATAGTTTTTCGTAAAAGCAAGGAAGAACATTTAGAGCATCTTAAATTGCTTTTAAGAACCCTGCAAAAAGAGAAACTATTGATAAATATGAAGAAATGTAGTTTCATGAAGGAGGAATTAATTTATTTGGGATTTGTAGTTTCTAAAGAAGGATTGAAAATGGATCCAGAGAAAGTCCAAGCAATTTGGAACTGGTCTATTCCCAGAAATATATTTGAGGTAAGAAGCTTCCATGGTCTTGCAAGTTTTTACAAGAGGTTTTTCAAAGGTTTTAGTGAGGTTTGTGCACCAATTCATGAAAAAATTAAGGAGAACAATCAGTCATTCAAGTGGATAGAAGTAGCAGATAAGAATTTTAAATTGCCGAAGAGGAAAATCACAGAGGAATCGATTTTAGCTTTGCTTGATTTTGAAAAAGTATTTCAAGTTGAAACAGATGCTAGAGGAGTTGTAGTTGTAGCAGTTCTGAGTCGGGAACAATGACCGATAGCGTACTTCAGTGAAAAATTGAATGAAGCGAAGAAGAAGTATTCTTCTTATGATAAAGAGTTTTAAGCTATTGTACAAGCCTTGAAAAATGGAGACATTATTTTTCTACCAAAAGAATTCATATTGTATTCAAACAATCATGAATTACAGTTCATAAATAACTAGCCGAAATTGAAACAGAAACATGTCATGTGGGTATAATTTTTGCAAAGCTTTAATTTTGTGATAAAGCACACAAGTGGTAAGTTGAATAAAGGCGTTGATGCATTGAGCAGGGTAAGTTTTATTGTGCAAGAATTCAAATTTGGTGTTGTAGGATTTGAAGAAATGAATGAAATGTACAAAGATGATGCAGATTTCAAAGATATCTATACAACAGTTCAAAATCCAATAGTTCATAACAGAATTCAGTGGTTAGATTATCTCATCCAAGGGGGCTTATTGTTTAAAGGCAACAATTTGTGCATTCCCGAATGTTGTATGAGGGAAAACATAATAAAGGAGAAACATAGTGGAGGATTATCTAGTCACTTTGGACAAGATAAAACCTTTGCTCAGGTGAATGCTTTTTATTAGTGGCCAAAAATGCAAAATAATGTTAAGAGATTTGTTGAGAAGTGTAGAATATGTCAGCATGCTAAGGGGACAAGTCAGAATATAGGATTGTATCAGCCATTGCCAATACCAGATCGACCATGGGATGCAGTTAGCATGGATTTTGTTTTGGGATTACCAAAAACTCAAAGAGGGAATGATTCCATTTATGTTGTGGTAGATAGATTTTCCAAGATGGTACATTTCATTGCTTGTAAGAATACTAGTGATGGAACACATATAGCTAATCTATTTTTCTTAGAAATTATAAGATTACATGGATTGCCTATAAGTATTGTGTCTGATAGAGATACAAAGTTTGTACGACATTTCTGGAGAACTCTTTGGAAGAAACTAGGAGTTAACCTTAGTTTCAGTTCAGCATACCACCCTCAAACAGATGGACAGGCTGAAGTAGTAAATAGGAGCTTGGGAAACATATTGAGAAGTTTAGTGTATCAAAATCCTAAGCAGTGGGATTTAACACTAGCTCAGGCTAAATTTGCTTATAATGACACTCCAAAGCGAAGTACTGGAATGATCCCATTTCAGATTGTTTTTGGAATGAATCTAAGAGGTGAGTATGAGCTTAGAAATTTGGGTAAATAGGAGACAAGAAGTGCAAAAGCTGAAGAGTTTGCATAACAGATTGCAAATACTTCAAGAAGATGCCAAAGGTAGATTGCAAGAAAGTAGTGGTAAATACAACAGAGAGTGGATATGAAAAGAAGAGAGAAACAATTCCAAGTGCGAGATTTAGTGATGGTATATTTAAGAAAAGAAAGATTTGCTACTAAGACTTACAATAAACTGAAAATGAAAAAGATAGGACCATGTAGAATTGTAAGAAAGTTTTCACCTAATGCATATGAAATTGAATTGCCAGAAGGGATTGGAATATTGCTATTTTCAATATTGTAGATTTGTATCCATGCAAAGGGAGAGAGACAGAGCTATAGGAGGAAACTATAGAAGATGAAGTTCAAACCTTGAACTGGGAAGAACAAATGCCAAGGGATGTTAAGAAAGAAGTGGAAGCTGTTTTGGAGAAAAGAGTATCCAAAAGAACCAGAGGGCAGACTTAATTTCAATATATAGTCAAATGGAAAGGACAATCGGTGGAGGATGCTAGCTAGTTAACAACAGTTGAGTTGCAGAAGTATGGAGTAAGCCCTGAAAGTCTGAGGGATGATTTCTTTCTTCCTCGGGAGTCTGATTTAGGAGCATCTATACTTAGGCAGCAATGTGAAAGTTTGTTCACATGTTGTGGATAAACAAGTTGAATTTCACTGACCTGAGTTGTCAAAAGTCATTTTTTACTGAGAGGGTTGGATCTCTCAAGAAATGCGTTGTATTTCATTATTTTAATAGGTAGAAATTTACTTATTCTTAGATTCAAAGATAAGTTGTTAGCATATGTGTGTGGTATAGCTAGAAAATAGTGATTTGACTGCTAGATTGTTTAAGAATAAGGATTGATTTCTTAGATAGGATGGGATTAACAAAATGAAGAAAAATGTAATGTAAAAGGATTGGCAAAGAGGAAGAAGGATTGAGGAAGCACGGGTCACATAATAGAGAGATGATTTTATATTGAAACAAGGGTCTTTTAATTGTTGTAGTCGAGCTCAAGGCTAAGACTTTGTAACCATTTTTTATTATGAATAATTGATGCGTGTGTATGATTATATATTGATGCTACGTGTGATTATACATCAGATCTATGGAATCCCTTGTTTTTCTTCGTTTCTTTGTATTCGGGATAGAGTTGAATATTTCTTTGTTTTCATGTTCTAAGATATAAAACACAGAGTTAATAGAAATCACAGCCTTCTATATTATTAACAGTGTTGAGCGCTTAAGATCTCAACCATTGATCCAAGTTCAAACCAACGGTGCGAAACCTCATAGACCGTTGGATCACTTATATCGCATCGCAAAGATTTGTTCACAAGGGGTGGACCTCAAGCCTCAAAAAATTGCGACATGCAATCAACGTAATATCACATCACAAATAGATAGTGGGGTGTGGTCGAATCATGGTCTCAAGCAGTTGCAAAGTGTGATTGCGAAATCTTGCATCACAAGAAGGATTGAGTATTATTGGAACCCAAACTGTGGAAATACTGCGATATGCGATTGCGATCCATTGCATCGCAACACTTTACTACCTAAGGAAAATGGGCCTGAAAGTATAGTGATTTGTGACTATGTGATTTAATATGGACCATTGGATCTAATGTATTATGATCTATGGCGAATCGTGAGCAATTTTATAATGAAGGTGAAACATCAGTGTTCGGCTATTAAAAGAGGGAAATCAGAGTAAGTGCAATAGGAGGAACTATAAGGGAAGTCATAAACGCGGGGCCAATTGTTGAGAATTCGTTGAAATAATTGATTCCTCCGTCACAAGATACCTTGTTATAGGATGCTAGAATGAAGGTTGAAGAGGTATAACGAACCTAGTTTCATGCTTTTTGCAATGGATAAAGTTGAAGTGTGATCGCATAAGCTTGATTCCAGAATCATAGGCATTATATTAAATACCTTATATCATGAAAATGAGATCTTGAAGAAGGAATTAGAGAATCTTCAAGTAATCATGGAGGACAAGATATGAATAATTCTTTTCTGCATAAATACATAGAGGGTATGCATAACGATATGAAGTACATTAGGATTTTGTTGAATATTGTGATTATTGAAGAATCTAGGATTTGTAGACTTCACTTTGATGAAGTTTTGTGGATATATAAGATTGTAAACCCTAAATGGAAATTGGATTATAAAACCCTAGAAGACCCTAACCCTAATTTTTTGTTCCCTCATAGAAGCCCTAACTCTTGAGTTTTACGGTTTGTACATTATCTAGGGCATATGGTAATCCTGAGTGAGGGTGGAATTGAAATATAGGATATGACATCGAAACCATATGGTTAATGTCTTTATGATAAATATCAAAGGAATTTAGGTTTTGTGTCTAAGAATCATAGGAGAATACTCTGTATGAGAACAATGAAACCCTAAGTCCTTATCATGCTCTTATAGTTGTATTTTTCTTATTCATACTTGTAGGTGAATGTTGCAGATACATAATGAAGGATGAAAAATGAGAAGGATGGATTAGAAAAGTACTCCCTGTGCCTGTTGATGTTAAGCATCAAGGAATTAGGGAACTGTAAGGACCCTGAAGAAACTAATTCTATCAAGGTCATTAAAGGAGTGAGCATGCATCATTGTATTTTTATGGCATCATAGGTAGAAGCATGTGATAGTAGGATATTTAAAGTCTACTTGTTTGAATCACCTCAAATCATCTAGTCCTCTAAGAATGAAAAGATTGGGGACCATTCCACATAATTTTCATCCATATATTGTCTAATATAATGCTAGAGGAAGTCATTTTGCTAAGGTGTATCACCGTTATCATGTAAAAGTCATCATCTTGGAACACTCTTGGAAGAATCATTGTGACAATATTAGTATATATTCCATACTGTATAGAAACAATACTCTGAAAAGGATGAAGGAATGCAGTTGGTCAAGTCGTAGCCTCGTTGTTGAATATATTTAGTTAGATGATTGTATGAAATATTAAGAATTCATGTTTGAAGTAACTTTTGAGTGGTATTCATATAATCCTAGAATAAACGTCAGTCATAATTTATGCATAATGAATCTTTCATTTGGATATATGATGTCTAAGAATACGAATTTGACTTACTCTAATGAATATGAGTATTAATACTTTCTCACTAGAATATATCTATATCTATATCTATATATATATATATATATATATATATATATATATATATATATATATATATATATATATATATATATATATATATATTAGTGATCAACATCTAGGGTAATCTTTGGAAGAGAATGGTAACTTGGTAATAAAGTTTTATCATTCGAAACTTTAATGCATAAAGAAAGAATCACATGGAGATGGACCTTGAAGATTTTGATGATGAAAAATTTGTTACAATAAGGTAAGTTTGATGTTAATATTTATCGACAATTATGTAGTTAACATATTGTTTTTTCTACCTGGAAGAATGTTGCAAGATGAAAATTGAGGCAAGGTAAAATGTATGGAATGCATTGATAATGTAGACATAAGCTCAATATCTAGTACTTCGAAATAATGAAGTAAAGATACAATCATATTTGGATTGAAAGGTATTTGTGTGAGAAGTCAACCTGATGGTCAAAGGAGATCACCTTCTTGAGGAAGCTCAATATAACGGCTTCATTGAAATTGAAAGGTTAAAAGTGATGTGAAAGATTAATGATCTTGAACTTGTCACAATATTAAAGAAGATGGCTCCATGATACCTCGAAAGGAAGTAGGCTCGATACAATGATATGTGGAGAAAAGAGGGAACCAAGCAGCTATGAAATTGGAAATTGAAACTCTGATTAAGACAAGCTAGAAAGCTTTGGGAGATGACTTCCCAATTAGAAGTAAATTTAGGATTCTCCTCTAGATTTGAGAGAGAGTAAATTAGTCTCGCTGAATAGGAGCAACGATATATTGTCAAGTTAAAAAGAGAATAGGGATATCCTATATGGTTGAGAGAGAGTGTTGTTGGACATGACATGTGCATTCTCTACTTCATGTGTCAAGCACATGAACATGACTAACAACTATAGTCTAATTTAAGGCCTTGGAGAGACAATGGTAGAATATTGGATTATAATTTGTGGTTTCCTTAAGGATACAACATATAAGAAAGGAAAGGGTTTGACACTCTTTGAGGATGTGACAGGTATCCAAGATAAGAGTGATCGAAGAGGACCGATATTATTTGAGGATTCAAGGCCAACAATACAAGACAAGAATAGTCCTAAAATGAAATGCTTTATGGACATCCAGATTGGTTTTGTGCCTTGTAGAGGTAGTGTGGTGTCACATGTAAACCATCCCAACATAATTCTCTTGAATGAAGTAAAGTTTGTCTAGTTAGGCCTCAAAGACAATGTTGGCTGATGATAATATTCATGCTTAGATTTTATCAATTTGACTTTTCTTACGAGAGCCTTTCAAAAGGAGTATTGTCCTATACCGGTTGGAAAATTATTAATACCTCCCTAGTTAAGAGGGAGTTGAAAATTTTAACTAGTTTCAGTGCTAATAATTGTCATTTAACTCGTGTAATGATGTAAATATTATTTGGAGAGAAAATAATGTAAATAATTACAAATAAATTTATTTTTGGATCATGGATTTCATGCTCAAGTCATTTTTTCATTAGGTCAAGCATCCATTGAATGCTCCTAGGGCTCATCATAAGTCAAGAGTCATTTTCACTTTGTAAAAGTCCCTTCTGGGCACTTTTATCAAGAAAATATTATTTATTTTGTATTTGGAAGTGTTTAGAGGGATCCCAATAACAATTCATCCAAGTAGCTAAAGACGACAGAGAGTGGGCTTAAAGAGCCACTTGGAAGTCTATATAAAGGAAGATCTACAACCTCCTTGGACATATAAATCAAGCATACAAGTTTTGGTTTGATTTTCAATTGGAAAGAAGTGTGAAAAGCCTTATAGAAAAGGAGGAGAAGGATAACGAAGGAAGGACTAATATTTAGAAGAAATTGAAGGTCTAAAATATGTCCTTTATTATCCACATGGGTGAGTTCCCTAGGGTTTCTAGGGTCCAAAATTGCATAGAA
The DNA here is from genome assembly GCA_031772625.1 of Pinus tabuliformis. Taxonomy (NCBI): domain Eukaryota; kingdom Viridiplantae; phylum Streptophyta; class Pinopsida; order Pinales; family Pinaceae; genus Pinus; species Pinus tabuliformis. Next base: position 1,001,862,299 of record CM062820.1, read on the forward strand.
TGTTGCAAAACGGAAGGATAGAAGATATTACTTGGCTATCCTTGAAAGGTTGGTTAGCTCGCTTGTTTTTCATGGGAGCCCTAGTATATGGTTTGGTCTTGGAAGCCTCCTTTGAAACTGGTTCTATTTAAGAAGAGAAGTTCTTTCAGGTTTTCCCCTTAAAGTGGTTTTGCTCTATATTTGAGTCTATATCCCGTGTTCTTGTGATCTTAATTGTTTTTATTTTAGCATTGATTTGATTATAAGAACATAAGCATGAATAATATAATGTCACAAATAATGTCGAAGCAAGGAAAGGTGAATTAATATGCTTCCCTAATGAATTTCCAACAATGAATAATGGGAGTAGTTTCATTTTGGATAAATTTCCCATACTATAAGTGAGTGTCTTTATAGTACACAACTGAAAGTATATAGGTAGGAAAAGGAAAAAATTTACTATTATATGTGGGTTGAAGAGTCTTATTATTATTTTCATTTGTCATAGGCTAGGCAGGCAACTGAGGTCTTGTTTGAGCTTGAGTGAATTGATTTGAAGGAAATTAGAGTTGTTGTGGTTGAGGAGGGATTGCATTCTCAAAGGATGGTGGCCCTCTCCATCCAAGGGTCCACCCTTCCCTTGCACTTGAGAGGGCAATTATGGCTATGGCATAGGAGGATTCCATCCAAAAGGGAAAGCAAATTTTTGGGAATGATTGAGAGGTACACATGTTTAAGGTTACCACGGTTTCTTTTGAGTCACAAAATAAATTTTCTTAGTCTCCCCATCTATCTCTAGAAACATTGCTTTAAGTTCACACAAATTAGGGCATTGTTGGTTCAAATTATTTTGTTCACAAATTCCACATAATTGTATATTATTGAAATTAAATTTTCAAAGTGGATGGTTTTTTCGAAACTTTGAAAAAATTATAGCCAAGTCTAGCTTAACTTCGTCCTTCTTTCTTTTAGGATGTAGGGTATCTAATTGTGAATTGATTGTGCTTAAGATATGAAATTTAAATATATCTAAGATATTCCCTAGTTCAACCTTGGTCATTCCTATTCCGCCTAATCTACTAATCCAAGATAAAATATCTTGAGAATATTATCCATATTTTGCACTTCCTCTAGAATATTGTTTACATAATTCATAGACTTCCTCATAGGTTAATTGAGAAAAATCTCCTCCACCCATCGAATTCAAGGTCTGTAAAGATTCCTCTTGTGTCCCTTTAATAAAGAGCATACATAAAGTTCAAGAATGAAGGATATTTACTAGTCCTCTGCAAAGTATATTGGAATCTATCCACATAGTCTTCTAGACTTTTGTCCTCAAATTGAGACATCTTAAAATCTTCTTCCTTAATGTCCCTAACTTTGTAATAATATTCGTATTTACTTAAAAAAATATTTTTCATATCATCTCAATATTGAATAGTGTTTCCCCCTAGTCCCATAAACCATTAGAGGGATGCATCTTTCATGTTGGTAGAAAAAGGAATTAATTTTTAAGCATCTGTCAAATAATCATATATTCGATAAAGCACATCAAACTCAAACAAGAAGGTATCGGGATCCTATTTAAATAGGCCATGAAAATTTGTAAGAGTAGAGGAATATATTTCATTTGAACTATAGCATCAGGATCTTGAATGGGAAATTCAAAATTAAGTTCTTTTTGTTGTTTTGATGCATTAACTTCTTCATCTCCCATCTTTTCCTTTTGTGTAGTTTCTGGAGTTTGAATTTTATTAGATCCCTAGGAACTCTTGAATTCCTCTTCAAAAGGGGTTTCTTGCCTTTTTTTATGTCTCTCCTCCTCCTAATGGTTGTCCTAATGGAAAGGTAACCTTTATAGGAATCCATTTTGGACTTGCTAGCACTTTATTAAGAGTGGGCCCCATCGTACCATGTGTTGGGGCTTTAAGAGACTATTTCTTTTTCCTACCTATGATGTTCTAGAAACACTTAGCATGATATAATACAAAGGAAAATGGGTACCTAGTTTACTAAAAGGAAAAATTCATTTGGTCTATTATAGCCCTAATATCCTTTGCATTATTTATGTGAAATTACTTGACTCCTTGAGTGCCTCCCCAACAATGATGCCAAAAATAACGAGTTTTTTTATCGATGTTTTAATATTGTGAGTAATACACTGTGTCAACTAGGTTAGTAAACTTATAAGGGGCTCTAATATACACAAAGGTCAGGAATTTTACTTATTAAATGACTTTTTCTAAGTGCGTGGAAGGTGTTTGTTTCACTCGAAATGTTCCTACTTCCTCGCTTTAGACTTAATTTCTCTTCAATTACCCAAAAATTTTAAAAAGGTAAGCTCAAAATAGTCCATAAGTTAAAAAAGAATTATAAAAATATTTTAATTTCTAATTCCATAGAAGTTAATATATATTAAGACTCTTTCGAAATGAAACTCCATTTATCCCTTTCAAAACCAAATATTTCAAACCAATAACCATATACATTAAATATTACAAAGAAAAAAGAAATAATTAACATGGTGTTTGCATTTCATGTAATCACACATACTCTGAGAGCCACAATTATAAATTGTAAATATAATCTCAGTGGTTTTCGTATAACTTATTAGATTGGTAACAAATAATTGAAACAAATACATGAATATAATCAAACCATTTAAAATGAATACGATAAACTATTCTAATGCATAAAACAAACCACTTAGTGAATGCGACAAACTCACTCGGAAAATGAGACAAAGTAACTAACCAATCAAAAAAACGCAAAAGGTTTGGCACTTGACCATGCCTTGAGAGGGCCCAACTCAAGGCTTGGTTAGTGCCCTGGATCATTTAATTATTCAGTGCAATTCAACAAAAACAAATAGCTTAACAAAACATACCAGATCACGATACAAATGCAGATGTAGAACCCCCCAAACAACCATGCGCAATATTGATTAGTTTCAGAGGTCAAAATGATAACAACATGTTTCTACACTCTTCGCACTTCTCTTTTTATACAGAGTCTATAAAACCGAAAATAACCAAGCCAAAGTTCAGGCTTATCTTCGCTAATCGTCTCAAGGATAAACACAGTAAATTGCTATGGACATAAAGTAAACTCAGTTGGGATTCAATCGGCCTATTCTATTTTCACACTTGGGACTTACGAATTGTCGATAGTTCATTTTGAATTTTCAACCCTATACTTTGTATATCTCACGTCAACCAGTGCACATATCCTATGAGTGTCTTGAAATGAGTATCTTTGACAGTAATTGGTCCGATATAGCTACTTGTTATCGATATATTCCAACATTCTATCCATTTCCAAGTGAATGACTTCGTCTGAATAGACTTAAACTTGTGCGCAATTTTTTTACGAAACAGAACACCCAACAAAAGCCTTTGCAAATCAATTAATGATTCTGCAACTAGGGTTATAACTATTTATGTAAGTTGCATATAGGATTAGAGCTACCATGCAACGAAATTGATTAGTGGGAAATCTAACCATAACCATTGCCATAAGTCTTATAAACAGAATGGTGCAAAGATGGAATTTGGATAGTCAGACAACTAATTTCAGCCAAATCTATATTCGTATGGTCAAGATGGTCAATAAGAGCTCAATGGTAGGCTACTTGGACCTATTCACATGTATGCTTAGGTGGTAGTTAATCCATGCTGAAAATCCATGGTCCGGATGAACAAGTTTTGCAAACAAAACCTTTTCGACAACTAACGTGGAGTTAACTGAAACATTTCACCAATTTGGGTTCAATGTATGGACATTTTTATAATATAACGTAGATTTATCAAAATCGCTGCCCATAAGGCACTCTGTCAATAAACCGAGATATGTGAAACCATATGCAATCCTGTAGTCAAGACACTTTTAACTCAGCATGCTGAGTTTTTTATTTAAATCCTTTTCTCACACACAAATATATATACTACAATCTTATGCAAATCACATACAGAGGTTATTAATCAACTCTTTTAGTTATTCATTTATAAATAAAAAAGACAAGGTTTGAAAACAAATGACAAGTCAAGAGTAAGGAATGATAAGGTTCTTAAGCCAAAATTGAAGGTTTTAATGGCAAAATTGTTCTCATAAAGGGGACTCATAAGAGAGATTTATCCCCACCATAGTATGGAAATTATTAATTTGTAAATAGGCTTTATTACAATATCATGGGATAATGACATGGCTTATCAATATTATATTCTCAAAAAATCATAAGTCACTTCATATTACACGTATTCATACAATATTTTTTAAAGTAATTAATTTAGGTAATAGGAGAAAAAAATATAACTACTTTGAAAATAAGTCTCAACCTTTGATTTGTCTATACTAATATAAATATTTTAGAGTATATGTGAAGACTAAATCCCTATCTTTCATATAATAAATATTGATAATTAAATTAAAATTCAAAAAAAAAAATTTAAAATAGACATCTATCTACTTGATTATTAATAATCAATTTAAAATTCTAAAATTCTTATTATACTATAAACATATCTATTAACACCAGCAAAAATAAAAATTTTATTATTATATTTTTATTTATTCTTATTCATTCTTATGGTGTTATTAAAAATTAAATCGCTATTAACATCAGCAAAAATAAAAATTTTATTATTATATTTTTATTTATTCTTATTCATTCTTATGGTGTTATTAAAAATTAAATCGTGTAGAAATACAAAATTAAATCTTGAAAAAGATTAACGTCATATAATGTATATATTATTTACAAAAATAATTTATATGATAAATTTAGCATGACATGGATATTACAATTCCGTCTTATACTGACATCGACATGTACTTCGTAAATAAGATACGCATTATAAGTTAAATCAAATAAATTAAAAAATATGAATTATAAGTTGAATAGAGATAAATGAAGATAAAAATAATGTCAATTTGTTGAATTTAAATCTAATTATTAATGTGGTTATGTAAGTTAAATCGATGATAAATGTTTAGAAGTATTAATTTATAATCAATACCAAAATACTTATTTTATTATAACTTTTAAATTGTTAAAATTAAATGAATCATAAAAATTAACTAAATTATAACTTTTTTTAAGTTATTAGTATTAATGTTATTATATTAACAATATATATATAACTTGAATATATATGGATTTAAAAAAAGCATGGAACCAGATTTTAAGTATAGAGGCTTACTTCTTATTTTAAGATGGAGTTTTTTAATCTATAAATAGATATTGTCATAATGTCATGGGCAAAGACCATGGGTTATCAATATTACATGTCGAAAATATCCTAACTTACTTCATATGCCACTACTTCATATTATATTTATTTTTTAATTAGTCAATTTAATTAAAAATTAAAAAAAAAAAACTATAGTCATTTGGAGATAAATCTCAGCCTTTTATTTATATACACTATTATAAATATTCTAAGATATTTCATAGATATTAGATTACACCATCTACTTAATAATTGTTGATTATTAAATTAAAATTCTAAAAACATAGTTTAAGATAATAAAAAAAATTAACTTAATTAAAATAACTTAAATTCATCACTTATTTTTTAAATTAAATTTAAAAAATATTATTTTAAAAAATATTTCCAAAAATAAAATAAAAATAAAAATCGTTAATTTGCTTAATATTGTTTTGAAATATTTGACTTGCTCCAGAATAATAGTTTTTTTTTCAGTGAGCAGATTTCATCATACAACATTAAGCGAGTAGATTACATCATCACCGAAACACATACTCGAAACAAATATGCTGCAACATCACGCAGCTCCCACGAAAATAGAACGTGGTTTGGGGTGCGAAATCCAACCGCCCCAACCAACACATCGCGCTAATACATCACGCACTCACGTGCCGCTCCAGAATAATAGTTAATTACCTAAATTTTTGACACTATATAAAATGACCTTAAAATCTCTGGTGTATATGCAAATAGTGTCTTTTCGCAATTGATTGTAAAACATGATTACTGTGATAACCCCAGTTTATGTAAATATGAAAATCTACTGTGGTAAAAGACAGTAAAACAGTTGTTGTTATGTGTTAAAAGAACAAAACTGGATAAACTATTTTATTAAAGTAATTTAAATATTTTCTTGAATTGCTGGCAGCCTCTAGGAGGTGAATTTTAAAGAAAGTGATCAGTTATAATAACTGAGGGGAACTACCTTCCCAGGAATCAGGAAAAGTCCTGGCTGGGGAAAAACTCTGTGCTGTGTGGACAGGCAGAGGAGACCTTTTCCAAGAGAAGGAAAAAGGAAAAAGACAAGAAAGAAAAAGACTGGTTAAGTCTGGTTAGGACCAGATAACCAAGCACAGAGAGTGCAAAAATCTTGCTGAGGGCTTGAGGTCTGCAAGATGGCTCGGGGGGAGACTTCCATTTGAGGAATGGGTCTCATGGCTGGGTGGACGAGCAGAATTAAGTTCAGGTGACTTGCTTTGTTTGAGAACCATTCCTAGCTCTGGCGAACCAGGTACGGATTCAAACTGTGAAGTCTCTGACTAGAAATAAATGCATAGTGAATTTACAGTAGATGAACAGGAAAAACATGTCTTGCATTCTCCTAGACACTGTCGTAATGTTAATATAAATGTACAGATGTAGTCCTGGAGTTAAGGGACAGACTGTCAATTAGCAGACAGGGTCTGAGCTAGCATTACCGTAAACAGAGCTACACCTAGATATTCAGCCAAGACTGAATATCGGTACAGGGAAAGGTTAATCGAAATCTGGTTATGGAATAACAGATTGACATACCTTTATTAGCAAAACCAGAACGCTGTTTAATAGCCGTAAGGTTAACAGTGATACAAAACAATATTGAGTATTTGAAAGAACATTTTTTAATACTGTGATGTGTCGACGGAAATGAGGGTTAGGACCCCTGACTTCGAATAGAGGAGCACTGACCGTAGTCAGGTGCGACTATTGACAGGTAAATATTAAATCCTACTGCTATCTGGGTAATAGCTGAGGACAGAAACAGAATAGACAAATATTCTAAATAAACAGAGCTATCGATAAACTATGTGACAGAGAACGATAATCATCTTGTATCTCATAACCCACATTTTAAGTCACAAGTGGACATGATAGCAAAAACCCAGTTCTTAGATCGATAACAGGAAAAGTAATATACTTTTATATTAAACAAAACCTGTGCATGTAGCTTCAAATGAGAGTTACAGTTATTTTTATAAAGTTCTGTGCATGTAACATCGAATACGGGTTACAGATATATAAACACAAACTGATGCCTGTAATCTCGAATAAGGGTTATATTTATATATACCATTCTGTGCACACAACCTTGAACGAGACATGCATTCTTTAAAATATAGGAAATGCTGAGCATATAGCTGCAAGAGAAACCTCAGACAATGCGGTATTTCCGTAATAGAAGGAAAATATAACACAGGTTACAGCCATTCAAAGCATGCCGAGCAGACTAATAAAACGATGGACTCATAGTGAGAACAGAGTATAAGATTGAAGCAAATATCGTAACCTGGGTTTAGATATTCGAATGCAAACAGGTAAATAAGCAAAACAGTAATATTAAGATAAACCCCATGTTCTGCATCGGAATTAAAGTAAATGTGAGACAAAATTATATTAGATGCAAGCGTAAATCGCCCAGAGGCTTAAACAGTCTCACAGTACCATGAATATGTGTAAATCGATTGTATAAAGTATGTGGTTGCTCGTTAAAAGCATGGGAATACATATAAACACATGGAAACCATAATGTATTGCTGGCTTATTATGTTAGGTGTACATTAAAATTTTTTTTCGATTATGTATAAGTGAACAGAGGTGTGACAATTACGTCAACGACACATAAATGACGAGAGAGCGAAAGTTTTCTGGATCTTCACTGGCAGCAAGTTAATCGGGAATCATTATTGATATTTCGGGATGTCTCAAGTGCATTGCATGCAAGAGTGATAGTGATGATAATATTAATGGTAGAAATAATCATATATTTATGAGGTTCAAGCTGACTTTCACTATTGTGGCTGGTTATAATTTATTAATCAGTATACTTTTATGAGAGATCAAATTTTTAAAATGTAAATAACTGGTAATTGTTTCATATGTTGCAAAGGAAACGTCGTAAGGCAGTAGTATAAAAAAGAATAACATTGAAGAAAAAATAAAAAATTTATGCAATTTTGTTTTGAAATTTGAACTTTACAGAATTGAAGTATAACAATTAGGAATGATATGTATGGATATTGTTGATACAATTGGTGGATAGAAAAGAATAACATAGAAGGAAAAAAAAAAAATATGCAATTTTGTTTTGAAATTTAAACTTTGCAGAATTGAGCTATAACAATTAGGAATGATATGTATGGTTATTGTTGATACAATTGGTGGTGTCTTCTTGCAAGGTCTGACATTCATCACTTTTCTTGGTTTTCCATCATTGAGCTCAATCGTACCTTTAACTTCAGAGAGAAAAATATCCCCATCCTCAATTTGGAGCTTGTCATCATCATCCACACATGACGATAGAGTAGGATTGTCATTGATAATAGAGTAGGATTCTCCTTGCAAACTCACTCAATTCTCCCTAGGACAACAAAAAGGAAAAAAAATTATAGCACAGATTTTCTACAAAATTCTCATAGCTCAGGCTCATTTTAAAAGATTAAAAGATACATAATTTGTATAGTGGAAAGACCAAAAAGACCTTTTGTACCCCAAAGAAGATAGAGAACTTTCATATCTCAGTTCTCAAGTTCAAATTGCAAGCTCACTCAATTCTTCCTAGGACAACAAAAAGGAAAAAAATTCATAGCATGGATTTTCTACAAAATTCTCATAGCTCAAGCTCATTTTAAAAGATTAAAAGATACATACTTTGTATAGTGGAAAGACCAGAAATACCTTTTATACCCCAAAGAAGATAGAGAACTTTCATATCTCAGTTCTCAAGTTCAAAGCCACACAGTAAAGCTTGAACCCATTAAAAAAATTACATGTATTTTGAGAAATAAGTAGATCCCACATAACCCCGTGCCATGGCCTTTTTGACATTGCTTCTGAACACTTTTGGGTTATCTCTCATCACAACAACAAGGATCCTCGTGATTTGGTTGTTGCAATCAATATCACACTCACCATGGTAAGTACTATATTTGAACATAAATACAAAATTTTAATAGAATTGAAAGCAATAACAAAAAAAAAAAATCCCTATACTAGAGATATCATAATAGAAGGTAGCCCCACAATCTTCAAAAGCTAAGTGCAAATGCTTTGTAACGAGACATATTAGCATCAATAATATGCTATGCTTTGAAAATATGTAGAAATCAGGAAACTTAGTGTGAAGAGATGATCCAACCCATAAATGATGGTGTTGATATTCAAGGCAGGTTTCAAGTGTTCACACAGAATATTGAGGCACACATTGCCTTCCATCTTCTAAACACATTAATTTGCAAAAGATAAGGTGGTTATGTGGATTTCATGTTCTAAATTAGAATGATTTTATCGTATTATTGTCAAAAAAAATATTAAACTATGTAATAAACACACTATAGTCTTATCTACATAATCTCAGTATATATAATCTCATTATATATCTAATATAAAAGTGGAGATTTTCTAGAAAACTAGTTACATAACTCATGTTTATACTCTCTTCGATTTATTAATTTACCCATATAAATAAAGAAAAAGTAAATTACTAAGATGCTAGTAACTTAAATGGTAATTACAATACAATATGTAGTAAATAGAATTAAAAACAAACACATCATAACTTAAATGGTAGTTAGAATACAATATGTAGTAAAAAGAATTAGAAGAAATTGCATCAAAATTTCATGCACGGAGATTTTATTTTAAGGATGATGGTATATACTTATCCTAGTAAAATTATGTAAATGTTTTATTCTTATCCTAGTTAAATTATGAAAATATTTTTAACATTTACCTTGACCCAATAAAGACTTGATATAGTAAATGTTTTATTCTTATCCTAGTTAAATTATGAAAATATTTTTAACATTTACCTTGAGCCAATAAAGGGTTGATATAGTAAAAAAAACAAACAGTTTTTTCTTTCCTTACATTAATTATAAATGAAAATAAATTCTAGTAAATGGACAATTAGTTGAAAGATGTGAGTTCTAGTAAATGGATAACTAATAGAAACATAGTTAATAGTTGAACGTGTAAGGAGACCAACATAGTGAGAAACTACAAAAGTTGTATTGGAAAAGAATGACTGGGACAAGAAAGGAAATAATGTAAATCAAGGAGAAATCCCCAATTTTGGATTTTTTACATTAATTATAAATGAAAATAAATTCTAGTGAATGGACAACTAGTTGAAAGAAGTGAGTTCTAGTAAACGGATAACTAATTGAAACTTAGTTAATAGTTGAACGTGTAAGGAAGACCAACATAGTGAGAAACTACCAAAATTGTATTGGAAATGAATGACTAGGACGTGAAAGGAAATAATGAAAATGAAAAATAATGAGTAGGACGAGAAAGGAAATAATGTAAATGAAGGAGGAATCCCCAATTTTGGATTTTCCCTGAGCACAAACCACTTCGATTCCTGTTGTCCGCAAAGCATATTGATGAGTTAGGGAAACATTAATGGTGATGTTGATTTTCCCGTGGAGAATAAATCGAAAGATCTATCAAATGGAAACATCTTTCAACCTCCTTCTGGTGAAATTCTATCTTATTTCACTCTGAAAGGTCCTTCAACTTTGATTGCAAAACAAAGTGCTGAGAGGCGGACAAAATTATAAAAAAACAGAGTATAGAGGTTAACGAGACTCCCACGAACAACCAGGTTACTGTTCTTGGTGAAACACTGCATGCTACTTTGGAGAATAGAATTACAAACAAAAAGCAAGTCGAAAATGGTAAGAATAATGCTGTCTCAAAACAACACCATATAAACAATGTGAAATTTAAACAGGTCCAAGAAGGCAATAACACCTTTCCACTAATTATCCTTCCTCTGCATCAAACTCATGCTTTGAGAAGAATTCTACACCCTGTTCTGGAGATTGCAGAAGGACAGAATTGTAATAGAAATAATACAGAGGATGGAGAGGCTCCCACAGACAAGCTTGGAGAAAATTCAAATCCTAATATGGAGAATAGTATCACAATCCAAAAGCACCTCATTAGTGAACACAAATCAACATCATATAGAGAATATAGAAGTTGAACAGATCCAAGCAAGGGAAACATTAAAGGTGATGTTGATTTTCTCGTGGAGAATAAATCGAAAGATCTATCAAATGGAAACATCTTTCAACCTCCTCCGAGTGAAATTCTATCTTATTTCACTCTGAAGGGTCCTTCAAGTTTGATTGCAAAACAAAGTGTTGAGAGGCGGACAGAATTAAAAAAAAGGGTATGGAGGTTATGCAGACTCCCATGGACAAGTAGGTTATTGTTCTTGGTGAAACACTACTTTGGGGAATAGAATTACAAACAAAAAGCAAGTGTTGAATGGAAAGAATAGTGTTGTCTCATACCAACACTGTATAAACAATGTGAATGTTAAATAGGTCCAAGAAGGCAGTAACACCTTTCCACTAATTAGCCTTCCTATAATGTTGTCTTAGATCAACACCATATAAATAATGTGAAAGTTAAATAGGTCCAAGAAGACAGTAACACCTTTCCAATAATTAGCCTTCCTCTGCTTCAAACTTGTGCTTTGAGAATAATTCTGCACCCTGGTCTGGAAATTGCAGATTGCAGAAGGACAAAATTGTAACAAAAATAGTACAGAGGATGGAGAGGGGATGGAGAGGCTCCCACAGACAAGCTTGGAGAAAATTTAAATCGTGATATGGAGAATAGTATCACAAACCGAAAGCGCCTTATTAATGAACAGAAATCAACAACATCGCCTTATTAATGAACACAAATCAACAACATATAAAGAATATAGAAGTTGAACAGATCCAAGCAAACAACCAAACAATAACATATTTCCACCAATTAGCCTTCCCCTTCTTCATGCTGATGCGCCTTCCACTTCTTCATGTTGATGGTTTGAGCAGAAATCTGGGCACTAGTCTAGAAATCGTAGAATGGACAGAATCATAAAAGAAAAGCAGGTACAGAGGCTAGCCAGGCTCTTGCAGACAACCAAGTCATTGTTCTTGGAGAAAATCTATGTACAAAATTGGAGAATGGAGTCAAAAATAAAAATCATGTTGGATATACCCAGAATAATGCTGTCTTGCTCATGAATGCACACCAACATCATATAAAGAATGTGAAAGCTAAGCAGGTCCAAGCAGAAAGCAACACCTTTCCACCAATTAGTCTTCCCCTTCTTCAAAATGATGCTTTAAGAAGAAATCTGGACACTGATATGGAGATTGCAGATGTACAAAATTATAATAGAAAAGGTGTTACAGAAGCTAGTAGGGCTCCCATAGACAACCAATCCACTGGTCTCGGAGAAAATCTGAATGCCACTGTGGAGAATAGAGTCAGAAACAAAGATTATGTCAGATGTAGCCAGAATAATGATGTCTTGTTCATGAACATGAATGCAAGCCAACATCATATTAGTAGCAACAAAAAAGAAGATAGAAGCACAGTGACATTGCATGCAAACCCAAACACGTTCTCCAGAAAGTTGCACATCACAAGGAAATGTAAATCCATCTTTAGAGCCTATGTATTCAAGAGGATTGGAGCATGCACAACATTTTTCTAGTTCCCAACACATGCTAAAGCCAATAACACAGAATACACAACAACTTGTGCCTGTTCCATCTGTTGATTGGAGCGTGCACAACATTTGCTAGTTCTCAACACATGTTGAAACCAATAGAACAAAATACACAACAACTTGTGCCTATTCCATCTGTTGCTTTTCAACGAGATCAATAAGAAAAGATGGGAATGGAAGAAATATAATACGGTTCAAGATAAGATGGGAATGGAAGAAATATAATACGGTTCAAGGAAGTAGTCAAACCTCAAAACCAATCACTATGACAATTAGCACCAGGCGAAGGAGATTCTATGCTGCAGAAAGATCTGAGAAGTGGCAAAGTAACGAAATCCAGCAAAACTAATCCCTAACTACCTTCGCCTAATCTGATCGAACGACTAAAAAACTAATCCCTAACTACCTTTGCTTGATCTGATCGAACGATTGAACACCTTTCAATCGTCTAACACATAATCCAATGGCCTACAGTAATGACACGTGGGCGAGAGGAAAGTTATTTTCAGAGGGAACGCCTTACGGCATAACAATGAAATTTAAAATAATATTTTTATTTATATATATATATATATATATATATATATATATAATGTTGATCTGTTTATTTATGGTGTAGATCTGGCTACCCACCTACCAGGGAGCTCTGATTGGGAGTCATTCCAATCGCTCCGCGGCACCCAGCTCAGAACGTGCCCCAGGCTATCAGATCTAGACCATTTGGTGGTAAACTAACCCTTTTTTATCCCGATCCATGGGATTATGCACAGATCGAGACTTGGGCCCTTCGAACTAGAACCCCGCATGGTAGATCGGTCCCATCTCATGTCAGATCTGGCCATCCAACCACTGATATGGGGCATGCAAAAGCCACAGAACAAAATTTCTGCATTAGATCCATCGAACACAAGAGTTGGATCTCCGGCAAGAGGATTCCAAGTATTTATAAAACTCCCTGAAGGAAAATCGAAATTTATCTGGGTAAAAGAAACTGATACTGTTAAGCAAGTGCAGGAAATGATTATGCAACAGTTGGGATTCCCCATCAGATCACAAAATCTGATATATGAGGGCAGAGCGCTTCAAGATACAAAATATCTCTGGGAATACCAAATTGAACCCCTGTCAACAATCATACTCAATCTGAGAATAAGAGGGGGAGCATCCGTCAATGGCAGGAATAATAACAGAGCTGAAGGGAGTGGTACAGGTGCAGGGAAAAAACCAGGTAACATATCCTTCAAAAACATCCTACAAGGGAAAAACACAGAAGGAACAGCACCAAATCAAACAGGTATGGATGCCAGACCATATATTGTGGAACAGCTGGATCATACCCCAGAATATAACATAGACACACCAGAAATAGAGGAGCACTGTACTACTTACGAAAGGCAAGCAATAATATGCAGATTTAACAGCTTTTGGCCCAAACCAATGGATTTATTCCAGTGGATCTTCACGAACTGGACCATGCAGTGCGAAATACACCTCTGCTCCAAAGGATTTTTCATAGTAAAATTCTTATCAGCAATTGACAGGGACACAGTAATACAGGAAGGACCTTGGTTCTGGGGATCCACAGGACTTTTCATCACACCTTGGTTCCCGGAATTTGACGCAAATACAATGGTTGTTACCAAAATGCCAGTTTGGGTGCGACTACACAACCTCCCAATACATCTCTGGACTGATCAAGTACTAGCTGGAATTGGAAATACCATTGGACGCTACATCAAATGGGATACCCAGCGAGTGGAGGAACGAATTTACACATTTGCACGGATATGTGTGGAAGTAGACCTCAGCAAAGGCCTGCCAGACCAGATTCATCTGAAGCACCGACAGAGGAGCTCGACACAGGGTCTAGATTTCGAAAATACTACTTTCAGATGTCGAATATGTAGACAAACAGGACACCTACAAAGCACGTGTCCAGCAGCCAAAAAAGACAATCGAAGAAAGAAGAAAACAAAAAAACAAGTGAAGGGATGGCAATTTCCCCCACCTGCTTCAGATGACGAGGAGGAAGAAGAGATGGAGTTTACAAACCCCAACCAGCCCAATCAGATGAACAAAGAACCAACAGAGGAAGACAAAATACCACAGGAACAGATAGATACAACACTGGAAAGTTTAACAGATACTATGAACATGGGCAGAAACAAAAGACAACACATATCAGACTCGTCAGACTCTGATAAAGACAATCCACAACCTGTGGCTGAATCTGCACTTGCACTCATAAGTCCAACAGAGTCACAGGGGATTTGGAAAAAAGTTGAGAAGAAAAAGGGGTGAAAACTCTGACTTTCCCCCACATGTACATAATCATATCTGCATAACATGCTTATTTCTTGATTTCGTACACCCTGCGTGGTGATGACGGATCATTGCATCTTTTTTAAGCACCATTTTTGACATCTGTTTACAGCATATGCCGGAAGGCATCTACAACATGTAATTTTTCAATATTAATGAAAGATTACGATTTTTCCAGAGGAATATATATATATATATATATATATATATATATATATATATATATAAGTTTTTATTGTTTATTCATTTTTTTTTAATACATAAACCAAAAAAATTCCAAATTTTTTTAAATATTTGAATTGCGTAAACTACACAATAATTCTAGCAATTTTTTTGTTGGATTTCAAACAAAATTAACCAAATATATATATGAAAAATGTCCAAATGTATAATAATAAAACTACTTTAAATAATTTAAATATAAGAATTTATTCTTTTCAATTACACTATATAATATATATATTTTTCTTAGCCAAATATATATATATACATATTTCATATTGAAATATTTTACTTAATATGATCATTGAAATATTTGGTTGATGAACAATACAATATTATATATTTAAATATTTTATTTATAATCTATATTGAATCATTTTTAATATCATTAAATTTTCTTAAATAACACATTTTTTCAACCTACTTATTGGATAGAAGAAGCACATATACATAATGAGATGGTTATCGCCTTTAGTGAAGCTTGGACGCCCCTTAGAATATTCAAAATTGAATGGATGAAACATTTCCCTCCTATTATTCTTAGTGAAAAGTAATTGAACTTTTTTCCTTTATACATTGAAATATTTTACAGTAGTCAACATTAAAATATAAATTTCAATTTTCTTTAACTTCTCTTTTTTATATATACTGAAATAAATTAGGTAAATGAATCTTGAAATAGTTTATTTAAGTTTTGTATTGAAATATTTTTAAAAGCAATAAAAATTATACATCTTTCTCAAATTAAAAGCTGAAAATAGAAGACTTTTTTTAATTATTTTATTTCTCTTTAAAATTAATATAAAATATGTTATTTCACTTAGGCACCTAAATATTTTACTGAGGCTAAGAGTGATAGTGAAATATCTTTGTCACATCTAATTACAATAAGGCTAAGTGAGAATGGAATTATTAACTTTTTATAAAGTGTTTAATTAAATCTAGACAAATATATTTATTCATTTTTTATATTTGTTATAATGACATTGTGTTTTTAATTTAAAAATGATCTTATTTTTATTTTAAATAGAAAATTTGTCATCCTAAAATTGAGCTGGAAATAAATTATATGTTCTCTTCATACTAGGTTGTGGAATGAGTCTCTCTGCACAATCAAGATTGATTTTATTGTTACATCTATAAAACAAAATAATATATATAGATTTTTAAAGAAAATAGAAATAAAAATTAATGATATATTTTTAAAATGGTAATTTTTTATAACCCTTATAGAGAAGTTCAATTGGAAAGGACTATAAAAAATCTAGTGATATGGACCATTTTAGTTTCTAGGAATGACTTAATAGATCACTATCACCCTCTATCCAAAACCTATAAACAATATTTATAACTTTATTTTATATATATAAATTCAAAATTTTAATGTGTATTCATATTAAAATTACAACCCTATACCGTAATGTAAAAATGACATAGCATGGAGATGGTCATACAAAGACCTACTTCGGATGGTGATAACAATATAAATACATGCAAAGACTTATGTCAAATATTATTACACTACAAACATGGGTTATTGATATCATGGCTATGTAAGCTACATTTTATTTTAAACTCAACATTAACCCAACTTTAAATCTTTTAAATTCCACTTGGTATAAACACCTAGCCTTGCAAATAGATAATTGACGATGTGTAGCGCTACTGATTTGTGGTCAAATAATATCGGACTTACCTGTGGTCTTTTATATATATCTGATAAAAAAAATTATAAGTGGTACATAAATTGATAGAAAGAATATATATATATATATATATTCGAATATTAATCATTAATTTTATAATAAAAATAATTAAGAATTATTTAAGTTAGTATTTAAAAAATTAAAAGCAAAATTATATTAATATTATTTTTAATTTAAAAATATTAATTATTAATTTTATAATTTATTATCTTAATTTAATATTTTTGAAATAATGTTATCTTATAATAATAAATATAAAATAATAATCTTTATTTAATATAAACATATTATCATTGTTATCCACACATTTTATCAATTTTTATTTTATTATATTGAATCCATCCTAATATTTATATTTGTTTACTTGGTTTTGTGTGATCCATAATGAATTAAGCAAAGTCTTTTGGTAGAAATCAAATAACAGAGATTTTTGGCCAATGCGTTTCGAACGAACAAGTGCGCTTCATCATCATGACCAAATGAAGAGGCAGACCATGGTGAAGGCTTAAATAGAGAGGTAGATACAATAATATTTAAATTGTGATTAATTTATTAATATATTAAAAATAAATATTAATAAAAAAACAAATAATATTTGTTTCTATATCTTAATAAAGTGATATCATAATTTAAATATTATTGTTCAAACATAGTCACTACTTGAAATTATGTCTCTACATTGCTCTCTATTTAACCCTTTGCCATGGTCTGCCTCTTCATCTCATCCTGATGATGAACCACACTTGTTGGTTCCAAATGCCTTGGCCAAAAATTTATCTTATGTGATTTCTACCGAAAGACTTTGCTTAACACATATGTTGTTAATCTAGATATGTTGCTTTCACATATCTGGTTTTAAAGGAATGTGATTTACACTCATTAATAACAATGTTAAATTTTAATATTGTTATATATAAAAGTTAATTTTTATATAAATGGCATTAAAATAATATGAAATTTATAATATTAAAATTAATGTTATATGTTGAAATATATATTTTTTTAAATTAGCTCATTAGCTTGAATAAAGATCACACTTGTTGGTTCCAAATGCCTCGGCCAAAAATTTCTCTAATGTGATTTCTACCCAAAGACTTTGCTTAACACATATGTTGTTAAACTAGATATGTTGTTTTCACATATCTAGTTTTAAAGGAATGTGATTTACACTGCTTAATAATAATGTTAAATTTTTATATAAATGGCATTAAAATAATGTGATATTTATAATATTAAAATTAATGTTATATATTGATTTTTTTTTTTTTTAAATTAGCTCATTAGCTTGAATAAAGATCTTTACAGTGCTATGTATTTAAAGAGACCTCTATATTTTCATCTTATCTCTTCATCTTATCTCAACCATGAACCACACTGGATGGGTAAATCTTTTTCCTGTGTGACTACTACTAAAAATATTTTCTTAATATTGAAATTGTTGTAAAGGAAAAGATATATATATATATATATATATATATATATATATATATATATATATATATATAGATAGTATGTCGTAGAATAATTTTTGTTTAGATTATGAGAATTCTTCGGCTTATATCAAATGATAGTACATTTGTTGACGCATTTCGAACCAACAAGTGTGGTTCATCGTCACGACAAGTTGAAGAATCACCTCATGCCTATATTGAAAAACAGTTATATTGAAAATCAACTATATTAGGTCACACTTGATAAACAATTAGATTTTACTATTCAAATTATTTAATTATATAATATTATTATGCTAAAATATTATTATAATACTTATCATATGTAATTTATGTGAAAGATAATAATAGAATTAGGGAAAATTGCTAGAAATAATATATCTAAGGAGAATAATTGAAAGGATTTACTAATAACTAATAATAATTAATATATTATTATTCTAATAATGTTATAGTGTTAATCTTGATGTTAATGACTTGTGTAACTAATTAAAATAAATTAAAATAAATCTATGGATATTATTAATATTAACTAAAATGATCTTATAATAGATCATTCAGATTAGCATTACTATCACTATTATTATTATATTAATATTATTAATATTGGTATTAAAAGTAAAATTCAATATGATAATGGTATTATACTTACTATCAATGGATAGGGTATCAATTTATTATTAATCTACTAGGAACTTGTGTTACTAATTTTAGGGAAATTAGTAGTTGTAAGGATTTATTTTAGGGAAAAGAGCTTTGAGAAAGAGAAATCAAATCTCCTTAGTGTCTTTGTTGAGAATGGTTATAGCAGGTGATTAGGTTAGAAGGCTTTCCTCAAAGGTTCCAAAAATTCAATGGTTAGAAAAGAACCTAAAGAACGTGTCCCAGGGGTCCATCTACCTTTTGTTCAAGGGACCACTGATAAGATTGCGAGGATTCTTAGGAAACATAATGTCCCCTTGACCTTTAGACCCCTTAACACCATTTGTAAGTCCCTCTGTTCGGTGAAGGATCCTATCGACCCTAAGGACATGAAATAGGTCTATATTATTCCTTGTTCTTGTGGGACCCCTATATTGGTGAGATTGGACTCTCCATTAATCAAAGAATTAGTGAGCACACCGTTGATCTTGAGCACAGGAGAACTAAGTCATCCGCACTAGTAGAGCATGCGAAGAAGACCAAACATCAGGTTTTTATTGAGGAGGCCAATGTTATTGCTAGAATTTTGCAGTTCCACCACTGTAAATTTAGGGAAGCCATTAAGATTGAAAGAAGTCCAAGGAATCTCAATAGTGATGACTGTTGGAAGATTAGTAGATGTTGGATCTTGGCCCTCACCTCCTAGTCTTTTGCTCCCCCTTCCTCCCCTCCCTCTTTTAATAGCTTGTTCTAAAAATTTTCCCCTTCATATCCTTTAACCTTCTTTCTTTAGCCTTCTTCCTTGGTTTATTTTAATCCTTTTCATTCCTTCAAGGTTAAATTATATAGTATAAGATATTTAAATAGCTAATTTATGTTCTAATAAATTTATGTTAATTAGTTACCCATCCCTTAATTTAATTCTATTATTATAAACTATAATAAATCCTTACAATTACTAATTTCCCTAAAACTAGTAACACAGGTTCCTAGTAGATTACTAATAAATTGATACCCTATCCATTGATAGTAAGTATAATACCATTATCATATTGAATTTTACTTTTAATACCAATATTAATAATATTAATATAATAATAATAGTGATAGTAATACTAATCTGAATGATCTATTATAAGATCATTTTAGTTAATATTAATAATATCCATAGATTTATTTAAATTTATTTTAATTAGTTACACAAGTCATTAACATCAAGATTAACACTATAACATTATTAGAATAATAGAATATTAATTATTATTAAATCCTTTCAATTATTGTCCCTAGATATATTATTTCTAGCAATTTTCCCTAATTCTATTATTATCTTTTCACATAAATTACATATGATAAGTATTATAATAATATTTTAGCATAATAATATTATATAATTAAACAATTTGAATAGTCAAATCTAGCCGTTTATCAAGTCTGACCTAATATAGCAGTTTTTTCAATATAGTTGTTTTTTCATTATAGCTGTTTTAGTCAAACCTAGCCATTGGATGATCTGCTCTCCCTATTTAATATGCAGCCATGATGTGGTTCTTCAACTTGTCATGACGATGAACCACACTTGTTGGTTCGAAACGCATCGAAAAATGTACTATCATGTGATTTAAGCTGAATAATTCTCATAATCTTGACATGGATCACAGAAGCCTCAATTCAAATAATTTTTGTTTGGTTAAGAACTCATTTTTTTAGACTTAAGGACATAGGTTAATGACCAAATATCTAAGACATAGAGTCTTTGTTCCTAGTTCTTAAGGAAATACGTTAATAGCCCAAGACCCAATACCCAAAGGTATATGGAAAGAGTGAAATCTTGCCCCCTTATGGAACAATAGCAAGTAAGCTACAAGTAATCATGATTGTCACTCACGATCATCACTGTCTATTTGAAAACAAAGTTATGATATGTTTTATTACAGTGGTATAGACCTAGACATGATGTTAATTGATATTATTGTTAGTTGTTATTGATCATGGGTTTGACTCTCTTTGATTCTCGTAGGGAAAGATCCTCGGCCAATGGTTTACATGGTTTACCATCCACTAAATATGGGGAAGTACACTAGGTTTCTCATACTTTCATTTCAAGTATAGATATATAACATCGAAAATATTATTTACAAAAAAATATCATATTTAAATACTTATCAAAATATTGATTTTTTATTTTTTCATGTCCCTTCTTAGAACACTTTTTAAGTAGTTTTTAGGTATAAGATATAAGTATTTAATCAAGGTAGATGAGTGAAGAGGAAGGCATCTGGGGTGGGTGGGGCGAGAGTGCCCACCACCCCACCAACTCCCATAACGACTAAGGTGGGTCGTGGTTTTGTACACCTCCCACGTGCAGAAATACATGTAGGATTGTTGTTCATAAATGGTGTAGTCTATCAAATTAACTCATTCTTTTTCGATGGAGGTGTTGCAGTGGAGGGAGGAGTAGAGGTTTTGCTAGTGGCTAGGACTATGGGCTAGTTTCTCTATGATTCTAGTTTTCCTTTTCCAATATGGTCCCTGGTTGGATTTGAGGGAGTTCATGGCGGAATGACGTGGTTGGGAGATTTCTAAGTGGAAAAACCTAGAGGAAGGATTTTTTTGGCTCATATTGTTGTGTAGTTTCAATTGGAGGGGGGAGAGGCTATGCTCTCATAGAGCGACTCTTAGGAAACATTGAAATCATGGTTTCAATGCTTTGGGAGGTTACTAGACACTTAACAGTGCAACCTTGCCATAATGCTCAAGGCAGTTTCATCTCTGTCATGAGGTAATTCTAACTACTTGGCTCTTCTTGTGTGTACCCATTGCTTGTGTCATTGCCTTTTTCTCTATTATTCTTCTGGTGTTCATTGGAATTTCAACTTGGTTTTATCTATCATAAGCCTTTGTCTCCAACCTTTGTTTTAGGGTGTATGGCTCCAATAGAGGCTATCCACTTAGTTTAGTCGGGATGAGTTAGCATCTAGAGGATCCGACACAATTTTATTCTTTCCACTAGCTCGTCGGCTTCCAAGAGGGCCTCTCTTTTCTGGGGGTTGGCTGGATAGTTGGAGTTACAGGTACTATTGAAAGGATTAACCTATGGGACGATTTAAGAATCTTGCAGTGAATTCCTCTCTTAGCCTACATCCTAAGTGCAACCATACCACGCCTAGAGGTCCATTTAGTGAGTTGACCAAAATGACTAGTCAACAAGGTCGTTGTTGCCAAGGAAGGGGGGAACATGCGCAATGTAGCTACAACTAATCTAGTATATCTCGGGATGAGGTTCAAGCCTACGAGGTAGCTGCTGGTTTCTAGACCATAACATTTAACCATAACATTTCTTGGCACCCAGGCTGATATTCAAAGACTAGATCGAACAATGAGTGAATTCCTCTCTTAGCCTACATCCTAAGTGCAACCATACCACGCCTAGAGGTCCATTTAGTGAGTTGACCAAAATGACTAGTCAACAAGGTCGTTGTTGCCAAGGAAGGGGGGAACATGGGCAATGTAGCTACAACTAATCTAGTATATCTCGGGATGAGGTTCAAGCCTACGAGGTAGCTGCTGGTTTCTAGACCATAACATTTAACCATAACATTTCTTGGCACCCAGGCTGATATTCAAATACTAGATCGAACAATGAACAGGAAAACCAGTCTCTCTTTGATTTTGAACTTATTGGAGAAGAATCTAACTGGTTACTAGAAGATGCATGCTAATCATACTTGTCTATTGGTTTATGGCCTCTCTCGTTTTGGTTCTCTCAATCCTTTTTATGTAACTTTTGCTTAATATTACTATAATTTTAAAAGGAAAAAGCAACAAATAAAAATTATTTTTTTTAATAAATATGATAAATTACTTAATTTTATAATATTTTATTAATAAATTTTCTTCATATGATAAATATATATTCTGAATATGATATTTATATAAAATATGATTATCATATACATATACTTATGTAAATAATAATTACAACTATATTTTTACGAATTAAAATCAGATAAAGTTTAAAACATATTAAATAAAATAAAATAAAACTTATTTTAAATAATAGCACAGTCTTCTTTTCAATTTTTATTTTTTTTTTTCCGAAGGTGGCAAAACCTATCAAACTCAGGTGTCAAACCAACAGTGAGGACAGCCATCTCTGGCTGCTATCCACGAATGTCGGTTTGACTCATCACCGTTATCAAGGAAAACCACGCCACCTGTAATAACCCGCTGGTGGTCCGTAAGGGAGCAGGCTTTCACTCCTGCCAGATGCCTCTGGGTCTTGGGCCGTTAACCTGTTTCCTTACGTCCGAGGAAGACGAGCTCTTAGCCAAGCAGAAGCAGTGTTACGGCATACTCCAGGCCGAAGTCTTTTTTTCAATTTTATAAATTTATAAATATTCAATTTTATAAATTTATAACTGGGAAATATTTATATTAATTATTTTATATTTTATTAAAATAAATACTATATAAAATAACACATATATAATAAAGTAAATTTTAAAATTGGACATTCTTCTAACATGCTGTAGAATGGTGTACGCAACCTGCAAACAAGGAAAACAACGTAACTTTTCGTAAAATATATCGAGTTAGATAAATTTATTATCTTCCCATCACGAAGACATTTTCATTTACAACGTTATCGTGCAAGAAGTCTTTTCTTGAACACAAATATACAACGACACAAATAAGCACGATCACAATGAAATAGATGACTCGTCGTTTTATAGGATAAAAGAGTAAAGGTTTGCTTAAGATAGAATGGCCCAAAGAGTCTTAAAATAAAGCAACCCTTCGGCGCGGATGACATGATTTGCGCAAAAATGATCCCGGGTGAAAATGATGTCCAGTCAAAAAATCACTCATGTTACTCGTTCATGTTCAATTCCAGCTTTAATAATTTGATCTTGCTGTTGGTGTTGATGCTGTTGTTGCCACGAAAAGGGGAATGCTAGGGTCTTCAATAGCAGAGTGCCTATCTGAAGTGCGAAATAAATATCGAGGCGGAAAGCTGGTAATTGGCATGCGTATCCTCGTAACAACAGTTTTCTTTTTTTTCAAATCACTCTGTTGAATATTTTTCTCCTCCGGGTTTTTCTTTTAAATCAATCAGTCAGTTGTTCAACGGTAATCTTAATAACAGAATTTCCTTTTTTGTTCAACGGAGAAAGTCGCTGAATTTGTCAAATCTATTTTACAGTACCGTGCCCACTGGTCTTATTATCAAGAGAACACTTGTTCAATGCTAATCTTAACAGTAAACTTGATAACAGTGTCTGCTTCTTTCGGTCAATTGAGAAGGTCGTTGAATTTGTCAAATCTACTTTACAGTCCCGTGGCCACCGCCCGTATTATGTATTACACATTTGTTCAATGGTAATCTTAATAACAGTGTTTCCTTGTTGGTTGGTCGAGCATCAATCGCTCAGCTGTTCAATGGTAATCTTGATAACAGTGTTTATGTGTTCAAGTCAAATCAGAATTTTGTTTTATCAATAACTCGCTTGTTTAATGGAAATCTTCATAACAGTGGTTCCATGGTTTGGTCAGGCCATAATTGGTATTGGAAAATAATAGCAGCCGGTTATTAGCCATCAAGTGGATAAGAATCCAAGTCAATGGTTTGACATTAAGTATATTAAAATCTAGAAACACAATTAGATTGTGAATATTATTTTTTTAAATTCAAAAAGCACAACAAAAATGTGAATGTTATTTTTAAAAATTTTAGAAACACAATTAGAATGTGAATATTATTTTTTTTAATTCTATATTTAATTTGAATGTCTTATGGGTTTTATAATATTAAAATTTTAATGTAATAATTAGTAATTCCATAGAAATTTAACTTAAACAAAATATTTTAGAATATACTATTTATATCAATACACACAAATCAAAAGCTGATATTCATATGTAAAGTAATTGTTTTTTCAATTTTTTTAACTAAATTGGTTAATTAAAAAATGCCACTTCAACAAGCGTTATGTGAAGTTACTCATGCTTTTTTGGGATGTGGTATTGATAAGTCATGATATTGCCCAATAGTATTGTAAATCTCTATTGATGTGGTATTGATAAATTATGATATTCCCCAATAATATTGTAAATCTCTATAGTCAATAATCTTGTTCCATGTTTTTTTAAATGTATAAATATTCTATACTTATATCAATTATTTCTACCATTAATAATAATAATAATAATAATAATAATAATAATAATAATTTAAAATAATTCTTTTAGTTTTTTGTGTGATATGAGATGTACCATATAGTAATTATTTTGAGATATACGATGTAGTAATTATTTTGATACTTCTTATGAATTGATCCCTGTTAGTATTTATCATCCATTCAATTTATATGACACACACACACATATAATTTTTTCTGTTTTAATAAATTATAACAAAAAAAATTGTATTAAAATTTTTTGTGTTTGAACATGTAACATTACATTAATTAAGAAATTTCAAGATTGCACGTTATCACTCTTGAGTTATTCAAAATGTCTAATTCCATAATATACTTCCTAATTCCATAAAAAAATTTTTAATAACACCGACTCCATCTTCACTAGGGGAAGGAACAAATATATTTTCATTATAATTATAATTATAATTATAATTATTAGTTTTATATTTTATATTTTTTAATTTTATTTTACTAACTTTAAGTTTAATTTGTTTTTATCAAATCAAAATGTTAAGGATTACAACATCTCTACCATACTTGGATCATATAGAAGTTAAGTTTACTTATAAACCTCAAATATAAAGAAAATTTGTAATAAAAATGGATCGGAGGAAAGGAAATCTTAGATAAAATATAATATTGGAGGTTTCCCAATATTTATTTGTCAAGTATGGAGAAAAAACTAATTAAAATGTAATATTACTATATTTTACCTAATATTCCCATCACCCCAACCTAGATATTACATTTTTCTCAGTATTTAGCCTAATCCATGATTTTTAAATTGAGTATGTTTACTTTTAAACTTCAAATATTATGAAAAATTACAATAAGTGGACTAGTTGAGAGAGATACTCGGTCACATGTAATATTATTGTATTATATTTCACCCAATATAACCTCGTAAAAATTCAATTGAGGTAGGAAGAAATATTAAGTAAAATGTAATAATTACATTTTGTATAATATTTCCCATTCCTCCTCCCCTCACCCAAGGTCACTTGCATAGTTAAGCTTATTCACTTCTAATCCTACCATTGTAGATCCATCAAAGCTCTATAGAATTATTATTATAAATAAATTAGAAGAATATATTACAGTTATTCTATTAACATCATTATCAAAGAACCCATTAGAATGAAGAAGCAAAGAAGCCATTAGAATGAAGAATTCTAAGTGACTCAGGGGAAGGGACCTAACCATAAAATGAAATGCATAGATTTGAAGCTTCTAGACATATATATTACACATTATATATTCATTCATTCAATAATAGAAACAAAGCATAAAAAAGATGTAGGACCATCGAACATATTCAAATAATTTTCCAACAAGTACATATCCATTAAAAAAAAAGTTTTAACTTTACATGCTACATGGATTCAATGCCATGATTTTCTAAAGCTAATTATTTATCTCAATATAACTTGAAACTCATAAAATATAACATGAAATTAAGATGCATCTAAGCTAGTTTAGTTTCTCCCTTAAATAAGTTATATTCCACATGAATACCCTGGATCAATGCCAGTGATTCTTAACACCCTCGGTCAATATCATTGGTCCTTTCTATTTTTTAATTATTTAATTTTTGTAGGGTTATTTTTATTTTATTTTCACCATGTTAAAGTGTTTAAATTACATTACTTTACACAAAGTTACACATCTTTACCATATTTTAATTTTATTTTTATTTTAAATAAGTCAAACTATTTACATTACATTATGTTATACATATTATATTCAAAATTTATCAACCATAAATTAATTATTTTACTTTATTTATTAGTATTTTTTTTTAGGTTATATAATTTAATTGAATAAAAATATTAAACAAACATTACAAATCTCTACTGTACTGCATTGGTAGAGAAGTATATACTTGTCAATAAAATCATAGTATTAAACAAAATTGAACTTTTATACTCATTTAAGGACCCCACACTTCATAATGAGAGGAATTATATTAGAATTAGGGTAAAAAAGATATAAGCACGAACAAAATTATCTATAAAAATGAATTGTTGCAATTCCTTAATTTCTCTTCTGACTATTAACCTCTTCTTCAACCCTTTGGACTTACATTTTTTTATTAGATGAGAATAACTAGAGTAATAGTAATTTTAGACCCTAGTTCCTTGTCAAATTAAGAAAAATTCCACGAGGCCTTTAATTTATTATGTTAAAAGATAAGAATTATTATTTTTCATAATGAATACGAAAATTAGTCACACTAAAATCCACATAGTAGGATGCGCCTAGTGATCTACCACAAACCGATCACGCAAAGAAGAGTTGGGAATCACAAAATTCGTACAAAAACCGAAGTTGTTCATACTAATTGAAATGTGCCAAGTAACATCATTAGGCGATGTTTGCAGAAGAATCCAAACACCAATGTGGTTGAAATATAAGGACATATCCCTGTACTGTTGAATCAACTGCCATACCTCTATATTGATGAATCTGCCATTAAACAGCCGCAGCTCCAGTCTTTTCCTGAATCAGCCATTACACAGCAATTTATTACGGAATGGTGGTCACTCACGGAATGATGGTAATTTATTGCTGTAGTTGGTAAATGTAGGTAGGATTTTTAATTTTATTTTATTTTAATTCACAGGTATAGCTTTGTTTTTACGGAAAAAGAAAAATGTGAAGTTCAGTTTTTGTTGAATCTGAAATATGTAATGAAAACACAGCAGTGTGCGTAAATTTTTTTTGAACACAGACAGAGCTCTCTTTGTAATGCATAAGTTTTTTTTATGTACGCAACAACGTGAATGTATGAATGAAATTTACAGAAGCAGTGTAAAATGTTTTCAAGGAAGAAACAGAGTGTTACAGCAACGTTCTGAACAGAAACAGAGTGTTTTGTAGATGCACAGGAGTGCAAACACAGCAGTGAAAAACAGCCTGTTGATTTTTCAGAGGAGACAGAGTATTTTTTTTTTTGTAATGTACAGCAGTGCAGACATAGTAATGTAATTTCTGTTTACTGCATGAAGTCTTTTGTTTTTAAGTTTTGAACTGTCTTTAAAGTAGTCTTGTAGAAATCCCTCTGTTAGAGGAAGTATTATACATGAATACAACTTCCCTTTTGCTGTGCACTGTTGAAATTCAGTTTTCAGAAAATATTTTTTTTTGTGTTGCTGAAACACCAGTTTCAGCGTTGCTGCAACACCAAACTGCGTTGCTGCAACACCGTTTCCAGCAAACGATTTTCAGTTTTCTGAGTTTACTGTGTTAAAAACAGAGTGTTAAAACAGAGCATTTTTTTTGTCTGTCTTTTATGGAATTTTCATAAATTCCCAACAAATGTCACTGAAACGACAGTAGACGGGAGCGTAAACAAGAACACTGAAGATAACTCAACCTACATACCATTTTTTGCACTGAAGGAAAGAGATCAGTGATCTAGAGCCACAGATATTTTATTTAGAGAAATTGTGTAGCATTTTATTATTAATTTAAAATTTGTAAAGTTGTGAAATGAAAATACAGAGAAATTTTAATTCTTATCTTACTTTATGAAATAAATTGCATAAAATAAAACACAATGCACTTTATCAATAAAAAATAAGTTAAATAATTATTTTAAATATTATTGTACTAGAAATCTATCATTATTGAGCAAGGATCTTACTATCACTGAGTTATTTCCTCGCATCATTTTCCATAAGCATTTCTCCCATTGTTAACAAATACTTAATAAAATAAAGCATATCACATCTCATGAATTATTAGCAATCTTAAATATCAGTAGATTATCTCCTCGCATCATTTTCCATAAGCATTTCTCTTATTGTTAAAAAATAATTAATAAAATAAAGCATATCACAGATCATGAATCATTAGCAATCTTAAATAGTTCTTGCAATGTTAACCTACTTCGCATCTATCATGCTATTTAACAACACTGAATAAAATAAAGCATATCACATCTCATCAATCATTGGCCATCTTAATATACTTCGCATCTATCATGCTATTTAACAAGGATACTATTATCACGAGGCTATCTTACCTCATCATTTTTTATTAGTCATCGTTGCATTTGTTATCAAGATTTAATAAAATCAAACTAATATAAAAGCTAATATAATTTGAAAAAGGAAAAAATTATTTAAAATAATAAAATATAAATATGTGAAATAAAATATCACCATATATATATAGATTGAGCTCAATTTTCAGAAGAACAAAGTAGCAAATTACTCTACAATATCATAAATTAAATTAAAACATATTATATCTAAACTTAAATATTGAAAATGTATATGAAACAAAATATAAGGATTTTTTATGCTATTTCATCATAAGTTGGACATATACTTCAAGAATCTCCTATCCAAATGGAACATGCACCCTTATTAGTCTTTGACTTGCCAAGGTCGGAATATACCAATCTATTTTCTTGTTGACCAATAATAGTTTAGCATTGGCCATGACAAATTCTAATGTTTAACTTTATAAATCATTATTGTATTCCTTTTATTTCAATTTAAAAATAATGTTTTTGACATGTGTCCCATACCAACCATGAAATTTGGTCACCTTGAAAATTCACCAATTTTGATGGGAACCATGGTTAGTATCTAGTAATCAAAATAAAACTAAAACTAAAAGTATATTTAAGTAAATTATAATTATATTTCCTAAAACTCAATGAAATTAATAATACACCCAAAGTAAAAAGTAATTAAAAAAAATCAATAATTCAATCTAAAGTACAGACTAAAAAGTGATAATATAAAAATATATTAACTAAAAATCAAAATAAAATTATGAAGTTAAGCTAATCTAAATTATTATAATTATTGAAGAAATAACTTATAAACAACATTTATAACTAAATGAAAACCACTAAAAGTATAAATTATAATCCCATTAACTAAAATGGAATGAAATTAATAATACAACCAAACTAAAAAATAAAGTAAAAATAAATCATTCAAAGTAAACTACAAATTAAAATGTAATGATATAAAAAATATATTATTAATACCACCAAAGAAAAATAAAGTAAAAAAATCAGTAATTCAAACTCAACTACAAACCAAAAATAATAATATAAAAATATATTAACTAATAATCAAGATAAAGTTATGAAGTTAAATTAAACTAAATTATTATAAAAATTGAAGTAACCAAACAAAACTAAATTTGTAATAATATAAAAGTATATTAATTAAGAATAAAAATAAATTTATGAACTTATACTTAACTGAATTATTATAAAGTCTAAAGTAACCAAAATAAACTAAAAACTAAAATTAAAACTAAATGAAATAAAACTAAATTAATGAGTAAATCACATTTAAGAAAAATTATAATCATGTTACCTACAAATGAATGAAATTATTAATACAATTTCATCATAAGGTTACAGAGCTTTGTTAATATAACTTTTTTTCAGTTCTTTGTGTTAATTTGCATGGACAGTTATCATTTTATAATGTTGGATTTTGTTGCAGACCTAACTAATTTGTATGGATAGTTATCATTTTGTAATGTTGGATTTTGTTGCAGAGCTGATTTTTTTTAAGTTCTTTCTGTTAGTTTGTGTGGATTGTTATTATTCTGTAATGTTGGATTTTGTTGCAAAGCTTTAACTGGATTCAAGTAGGAGCATAATTTAGAAATCAAGCTTGCATTTGTACTTGCATTTATACTGGATTTCTTGGCCTAATTTTTTAATACATAAATGCTTTCAAAATGATACAATAATGGAAAATAATTTCTCAAGGTTTCCATCCGAACATATAACTTCTTGTGAATTTGAAAAGTAGCCAGTTCCCTAAACTTTTGGTTATGTCACTGCTGATACTAAACTTTGTTGTAGTCTTATACCCATTACTCTTACAATTAATATTCTTTTTACTTGACTTTTTATTTATTTTATATGGAATATAATCTAGAAAATCTAATTTATGACACATTTCAAATTATAAGACATTTGGTTGTACCCATTACTCTTACAATTAATATTCTTTTTATTGACTTTTTTTTTTTAATTTTATATAAAATATAATCTAGAAAATCTAATTTATAACACATTTCAAATTGTAAGACACTTGGTTATACACTATGTATATGTTGTCAAACCAATCTTCTCATGATCTCACAAAAATATTATTTATTAAAAATATAATTATGCATGTAATTTAATATTTGCATTTACCAATTAATAATCCCCAACATCCTTACATGATAAAGTTATGGATATGGTATCTTGCGTTGATATTTAGATTAATGTCCTGGAGTTATTTTTTAAAATATATTTTTAAATGGAGTTTAATTTTGTTTATAAAGTTATGGATGTGGATATCTTGCATGGATATTTAGATTAATTTTATGGAGTTTTTTTTTTTTTAAATAACCTTTTAAATGGAGTTTTAGATTAATGTCCTGGAGTTATTTTTTAAAATATATTTTTAAATGGAGTTTAATTTTGTTTATAAAGTTATGGATGTGGATATCTTGCATGGATATTTAGATTAATTTTATGGAGTTTTTTTTTTTTTAAATAACCTTTTAAATGGAGTTTATATATATATAATTAATAGATAATATTAATTTATTTTATTTTTTATTATAAATTATTGTATATCTAGTAATGTTAGAAGATTTTAGTCTCCCATGGTAAATAATTTGGTTTAATAGAGATGTAGGTTGAAGTTTTTGGAATATTGTTGTAACTATTGTAATATGTTGTACTATTTGTATTTAATATAATAATAATAGTCAATATTTTGTAGTTGTTTATTTTTATGTAAACTGCTCAAACAATGTTTATTTTATGCAAACTGGCAAGACAATTGAAAATGTGTCGATTTTAATGGAAAAAATCTCGATTTACTGGTTTTATATAATACAGGTGGGTTTCATTTCATTATCACATTAAACACTATTTCAATTAGTTTCATGATTTACTGGTTTTATATGTAGGTGGGTTTCATTTTATTATCACATTAAATACTAATTCCATTAGTTCCATGTTTTTTCTAAAATGTTTTTTAATTCTGTAAATAAATTCAATTCCAAATAAAACTTTTCTAAAATTAAATTAATTTTGGTAATATTGTGGTAGAAAGTATTGGATTCTGATATGGTCAGAAGAAAAAGATCATATACATATATTCCACCAAAATTCTTTGCGTTAGTCACTCTTGAATATGAACATCAAACAATAATTAAACCACCTTTCTATAACTTCAATTTAAACCACCTTAATTATATATTTTATTTTTTCATTATATTCCATGCTTATTAGAATCGATATTGCCCTCTATAGGAATAGAATTTTGCACTAATTTTTAGTTTGAATCCCTAATTACTATTTTTTAGTCTAGAATAATGTATCGAATAGTATAAGAATTGGTTGATTTTTATAAATAGTGGAATACTTAAAAGGAGTAAAATATTATAATTTTTAATATTTAAATAAGTTGGAATTTTAGAGTTTAAATTTTTAAAATTATTGTTTATATTTATATATTTAAATATATAATTTGGTTTTTTTTTAATTTCTTTTTATTTTATGTAAAAAAAATATTTTTCTTCCTATATTAATTTATTTTTTATTTTTTAATATAAAATAGTATATATTTGAATTTTTGAACTCGATTAATAGTTTTCAATCATGCATTTGGAAATAGTGTTTTCAAGAAGATTTTACCAAAAATGTAAGTATACTTACATTTTAATATCAAAATTATATAATAAATAAATATATATATATATATATATATATATATATATATATATATATATATATATTTAATTATCTTGTCTTGACTTTGATTTTAAACATTACAATTAGGGAATTAAAAGGAAGTGCAACTATAAGTCGATAAAAAGGTTTACTTTATATGCAAAATACATTATCATGAATACTATCATGTTTACTCAGTTCTCATTTTTTCATTTTATCGTGAATATTATCACGTTTACTGAGTTTTGAATTTTTTTTTTTGTAAAGTACATATTTTTATGTATTTAAATTTTCTTTTGAATGCATTATTAGTTAATATTTATTTATAAATTTCCTAACATTCTATGAAAGACACATAATCTTTGTTTAACTTTTAAATAATTTATATTTATATATTTTTTATATTTTTATGATTAAATTTGATAATGTATATAATAAATTAATCTTTCTCTAAACATTTGTATTTTAATACATAATTGTTTTACTAAACTCATACAACAACTATATAAAATTGTTGTTGATACTATAATTTTAATTTACTATTTATAGAATAGATAACATTCTTTAACTAACTCAGTAGCTTAAATGGTGGGGATTCTCGAGGATGCAAACTTCAATGTCAATAATTGAAATACGGTTGATTTGGTATATCAAGGACCTTATAATTAATTTGTGAATTTAACTCTACCTACCTATAGTCCTCCCTAGTCGGTCACCCTCATGCAATCTCGGGCTGAATCCCTGGGCTTATCTCTCTGGTTAAAAGACACTTGTATTTCGTCCTTAGGGTTATTTGTCACTTCTTGCTTATTGTCGCAAGGCCTAAGAGAAAGAGGAGGGTAAGGGTTTTGGCCATGTGACCACTGGTGATTTGTGAAGGTTCTCTGTTTGTGTGAAATGGCTTTGTCTTTTTCTCTTGCACAATCTCTATCTTCACGAGATGCACATTATTGATACATTGCTCTTTTTCTATTATTATCCTTTCAATTTCGCTCAGATTTTCATAGTCTTGTATGTAATTTTTATGATTGTTTTTCCACATGTTCAATAGTCTTTAGCTTCGCTCCTAGGCAACTCAGCTTCGTCATGCACAGGTAGGTTTTCGTTCCAGTTCTTTCCTTCAAATTTTGTTTTAGTCTTAATGATCTCTTGGCTCCTTTGTGAGAATGTTAAACCCTTCGTCGACCTTACTGTGATGGAGTCTTGTTTGTGCTTGCTCTGTCTTCTCACCTTTTGGTTCAATGGCTTGTCTCTCCAGATAAAATATCAACGCAATCCTTCACTTACTCTCCTTCTAGTTATGTTTAACAATTGCATTCTCCTATGGCTTTCTGACTTTGGTATTTTTTGGTGGTTGAAGGTTTGGAACCTAGGTAACTCCTTGTTATCTTCGAAGCACAATAATCCCCTATGCGAAAAGGGTAGGGTCGTTCCCTTTATAGCTGGTATTTTTAATTTCGTTAGAACTTAAAACCCCAAGAGGGTTTCCGCTATACTGTATTTCTTTAATGGTTTGTACTTGCCTCGGATTTTTTGAATGTATTACCAGACTTGTGCGTAGGGTGGAACCCTAGCTGTTTCATAATATGTATATTCTTTTATAACCCTTGCTGGGTTATTATTCGACACTATTTGGAGCCTATTCAATGTATATTCTAGATTCTTTGAAATGAAATAAATTTAAATTTTGTTTGCCAAAGATTTTTTTTTAAAATGTACCTGTGGCTTCACCTTTATACTGTTGTTCTCACCTAGTTTGTTTCTTCTACAGTCTTGATTTGGAGCATGTTGTTCCTTCCTGGTTCAATTTGATTGTTACATAAGTTGTTGTTCCTCCTTGTTAATTCGCGTGCATTTTGGTTAATTATCTTGGTTTCTGTCCTATTGGTTTGTTAATCAAACAGAGCTCAGACTATAGTTAACAATCTATCTAGCTTTAAGTTGAAAACATCACATATAATTACAAGAAATTTATGATAATAAAATACTTCACACACATAGTTTATCAAATCAATTATTCTGATTATTATTCTTCTGTAAGATGGCAAGCCCCCACAATGTGGATTTGGTTTGATTTTTATGCCTTTCCAGGATTTCCACATGGTTGAGAAATTGTCTTTTAGTTACAAAACAGTTTCTTGAAACTAATTCCTAACATTTAACTAATCCTAATATAGTTGTTCTTTTACTTTCAAATTACAATAACTGTGTGAGCCCAAATTTAACTTAAAACAAAAATAAAATAAAATTCAAAAACTTCTTCTTCTGTCAAGTAGAATAAGTCAATTCCAACTGACGCCTTTCAGTTGGATGTTCCTGCATAAGGCTCCTAGGGTAAATTAAACTCATGGATCTTGTCCATGCGTTTTTCAATAGAGTACCGAGCGCTTTGAATTTGGGAAACATCCAACCAGGAATAGTCTTCAATAGGACAGTCCTTCTAATTAACCAGATACTGTAAATATTCCTTCTTTTGAGTCTTTGTAACCACCTATGTATCTAAAATCTGTTCAATCTCCAAAGGCTTTGCTGGAGGCATTTGTCTAGTCCATGATTCTTCCTCATTCTGGGTGTCCCGTGTTTGTCTCTCTAAATTATCTTCCGCATCAACAACAATGTAAGGGTATAGATCTTCCACATTAAAAATGGGCAGGATTCCTATACCTGGAAGTCACTGCAACTCATAACTATTAGAAGAAAACTTTCGAAGGATTTTGTAAAGGCCCAATCTTTTTCATTTTCAATTTTTTGTATTCACCTTTTGGAAACCTCTCCTCACATAAGCGTGCTAGTACTAGGTTTCCTACTTTGAACTGTACTTCCCACCTTTTGAAATCTGCTTTTTGTTTGTATTTTTTTCTACTGTCCTGTAGCTTCAATTTTACCTATTCATGTAGATCATTGATTGCCTTCATGAAATCTTCGCCATCAACACTCTTGCACTCCAACTGACCCAAATCTCGCAGCTCATATATTCCACATGGGTGCATTCTATATAGGATTTGTAAAGGGCTTCTTCCTGTGCTTCTTTTGGGTGAGTCATTATAAGAAAAATCCATTTGTGAAAGCACATGATCCCATTGTTTGGAATTTTCACCAACTTGACTCCTCAACAGATTTCCCAGACTCCGGTTCACAACTTCAATTTGCCTATCTATCGTCGGGTGATAAGCTGAGCTGAAGTTCAAATTGGTGTCTAATTTCTTCCACAAGGTTCGCCAGAAATGGACTGTGAACTTTACATCCCTGTCTGAGATGATGGAATTCAGCAAGCCATGTAATCTGATTATCTCTATGAAGAACAAGTGTGCTATATGTGTGGCATCAATGGTTTTTTGCATGGAATGGAATGTATCATCTTGGTGAAACGTTCCACCACCACCATGATGGAGTCGAATCCCCACTGTGTCCCTAGCAAACCTAAGACAAAGTCCAAGATGACTGAGTCCCATGGTCTGTTCGGAATGGAAAAGGGTGTATACAACCCTTGATTTTTGTTACGACA
The DNA here is from genome assembly GCA_031772625.1 of Pinus tabuliformis. Classification (NCBI taxonomy): domain Eukaryota; kingdom Viridiplantae; phylum Streptophyta; class Pinopsida; order Pinales; family Pinaceae; genus Pinus; species Pinus tabuliformis. The sequence continues at coordinate 1,001,898,811 of CM062820.1, forward strand.
CTTTGCATGTTGACACACTTTGCATCTGACCATGAATCTTTGCATGTCTCTTCTCATCCTTGGCCAATAGTAAAAGTGGCTCAACTAATACAAAGTATTGTATATGCCAAAAATTCTAGCCAAACCTCAACTTTTCTTTTCCCGGATCAAGTTCTCTCTCATAGAACATTATGGAATACACAACTGTCCTCCTTTGAACAACAACCCCTCCTACATATTATAGTCCAACCATGGACTATTTTCCCTCAATAGTGGATTTTGGCAAGCTTCATAAGCTTCTTTAAAATCTACATCTATTTCATACAAGTCCTTAATATGTTCAAATCCTACTACTTGTACTGCATTTTCTTGTAGGATCAAACTTCTCCTACTTAATGCATCTGCCACTTTGTTGGCTTGATCGTTGATGTGTTTCAAAACAAATGTAAAACTCTACAAGTACTCCACCCACTTTGCATGTTTATGATTCAGCTTATGCTACTACATGATGTAATGTAACACATAATTGTCTGAAAACAAGACAAATTAATCAGCCAGTCAATAATGTCTCCAGTGCTTCAGTGCTTGGATGACTGCATAAAATTCTTTATCATAAGACATGTACTTCTACCTAATTTCATTTAACTTCTCACCGACATAGGCTACTGGCTTATCTTCTTGGCTAAGTACTGCACCAATGGCTATCCCACTGGCATCACAATGAACTTGAAAATGTTTGTTAAAATATGGTAATCCTAGAACTACTTTTTCAGTGATTTTCTTTTTCAACAACTAAAAACTCCTCTCAGCCGATTATATCCAATGAAAAGGTTGATTTTCCTTCTTAATGGTGTCCACCATAGGTGCACAAATTGCACTGAAGTTCTTAATAAACATCCGATAGAAATTCTCTAGTCCATGAAAGCTTCTCACTTCAAACAAACTTTCGGGAGATGGCCAGCTAACTATGGCTGCAACCTTCACCGGATCCATCCTCAAATCATTCTTAGAAATCACAAATCCCAAATAAATCAACATTTTTTTGAAAAAGAACATTTTTTAAAATTTATCAGCAATTTATTTTGCTGCAATTTTTCTAATATGTACCTGAAATGTCAAAAATGTTCTTCCTTCATCTTGTTGAATACAAGTATATCGTCTAGATATGTGATGACAAATTTTCCAATGAATTCTTTCAGCATCTCATTCATCAAACGCATGAATGTATTGGGAGCATTGCTCAGTCCAAATGGCATGACCAGCCATTCATATAAGCCTTCATTGGTCTTGAAAGTTGTCTTCCACTCGTCACCTTCTCGAATCCTGATCTAGTGATAGCCACTTTTCAGATCTATCTTTGAAAAGTATGTTCCTCCACTCAAACAATCCATCATATCATCCATCCATGGTAAAGGAAACTTGTATCTAATAGTAATCTTGTTTATCGCTCGGTAATCAGTGCACATCTGCGATTCACCTCCTTTCTTGGGAGCTAAAACAGTCGGAGCAACACAAGGGCTCATACTCTCTTGAATTAGCCCTTTATCCAACAACTCCTATACCTGCTTCCTAATATCCTCATTATCTTTCGGACTCATCTAGTAAGCAACCTTTTTTGGCAAACTAGCTCCCGGAATGAAATCAATATGGTGACTAATGATCTGCTTGGGTGGTAATTTGTCTGGTAGATCATCTACCATAGTATCACTAAACTCTTGCAGCATGTCTTGTATTTCCTCAGGCAAGTCAGTAATTTTAGTATGTATCAATACTTCTCTTGGTCTTCGCACAACTACATAGTTTACCTCATTACCTTCAATCTATCGTAGAAACTCCTTTCTACCTATCAGAAATGATTTTGTTCCACTAGTTTCTGTAGTATTTTCTTCTTTCATTGGAGCTAGCATATGCTTTATCCCATCCTTAACAAATATGTAACAATTTTTATCCACCCAGCAAAATATGGCACATGTCCATAGGCATAATATCGCAAGTCACCTTGTCCTTGTACTTGCCAATATAAAACTCCACCTCGCACTACTCACCAACCAACAGTTGGTGTCCTTTCTGAAAGAAACCTTATATGGAGTTGGGTACTTCAACCTCTTCAAACCCAATTTTTCCACCATTTCAGTAGCTACGAGGTTATCAGTACTTCCCCTGTCTATAATTAATATGTAGCATTTCCCATGCGACTTGCACACAGTCCGGAACAATGCTTTCCTTTGTGTCAGAGCAACTACTTCCTTAGCTGGATTTAGTAAAACCTTGTTCAACACCAAGGATTCTCCTATTTTGGGCACATTTTCCACCTCTTTTGGCAATGCCTCTGCTACATCAAGTTGAGCAACATAAGCTCCCCTCTGTCTAGCTTACTCATTTTCAGGACATTCAAAAGGCATGTGTCCCCATTTGTAACATTGATAGGCATTTCCTCTACCTCTGCCATTACCCCTTCCATGTTGGTCTCGCTCTGGCCTGAAGTCTTTGAACTGCTACCCTCTTCATTCTTGTTGGCAGTTCTACCTCTCCCAAAGGACTGTCATTTTCCTCTGCCGGAACCACCTCCTATATTTGCATTTTGTTTCATAGTAATCTTCTCTTCTGCTTTCAAAGCACTATGATACACCTCCTCTATAGTCTTAGGGGAAAGAATATTAATCTTGTCTAGGATCTCCATCCGTAGAGCATTTACAAATCTCAATGTCTTCTCGGGGGTATCTTCAACATACCCAGTTCTTAGGTTTATCTTATAAAGCTCTTCAGTATATTCATTTATAGTTATCATTCTTTGCCTCAGGTTTTGCACCTATCTATAAAGGTCAATTTCATAATCTTTAGGAAAAAAATTGATTTTCATCTTTGCAATCATTCTGTCCCATTTTTTGATCAATCTTCTCCTTTCTGCATCGACATTGTCCCACCATAGTCCTCTATGTCCTTTCAACTTGGTAACAACATAGCTGGTCTTCCTATCTTCAATGATTTCTTCATATTCGAAATATTTATCTAACTCACATATCTAGTCCAACAATGCCTCTATGGACAAGCTACCATCATAGTTAGAAAGCTCTAGTCTTGGCTTGTTGTTAGCCATCAAAACTTATTTCAACAGTTTGATCTACGGTCCCTCTTCATCCAACCCATCTGTAGTTGCTGCATTTTCTTCCTCACTGCCATCTCCACCTTCAGGATCTCTACGCCTTCCTACTTCCACTCCTTGAAAATGTGCAGACAAAGTTCTGATCTCTTCTTGTAGCCCTTCATCTACTACTCCTCTAATGGCTCTTCCAAGACCTCTTCTTCCTACATCCATCTTCACTAAAGAAGAGAAGCTTGATCTGATTGGAGGGGATTCTCGAGGATGCAAACTTCAATGTCAATAATTGAAATACGGTTGATTTGGTATATCAAGGACCTTATAATTAATTTTTGAATTTAAATCTACCTACCTACACTCCTACCTAGGCAGTCACCCACATGCGATCTCCGGTTGAATCTGTGGGCTTATATCTCAGGTTAAAAGTCACTTGTCTTTCATCCTTAGGGTTATTTAACACTTCCTCCTTATTGTCGTAAGGCCTAAGCGAAAGAGGAGGGTAGGGTTTCGTCCCTGTGACCGTTGGTGATTTATGAAGGTTCTCTATCTGTGTGAAATTGCTACGGCTTCTTCTCTTGCAAGGTCTCCGTCTTCACGAGATGCACATGTTTGGTACACCATTCTTTTTGTATTATTATCCTTCGACTCTTGCTTAGATTTTCACAGTTGTATATGTAATTTTTATGATTTTTTTTTGCATGTTCAACAGTCTTCAACTTCACTCCTGGGCAACTCAGCTTTGTCACGCATAGTTAGGTTTTCGTTCCAGTCCTTTCCTTCAAGTTTTGTTTTAGCCTTACTGATATCTTGGCTCCTTTGTGAGTAGGTTAAAACATTTGGTGACCTTACTGTGATGGAGTCCTGTTTGTGCTTGTTTTGTCTTCCCACCTTTTGGTTCGATGGCTTGTCTCTCCAGATAAAATATCAACGCAATCCTTTGCTTACTCTCCTTCTAGTTATGTTTAACATTTGAATTCTCCTGTGGCTTTCTGACTTGGGTATTTTTTCATGGTTGCAGGATTGGAACCTGGGTAATTCCTTGCTGTCTTCAAAGCACAAGACCCCCCTATGTGGAAAGGGTATAGTCTTCCCCTTTGTAGATGGTAGTTTTAATTTCTTCAGAACTTAAAACCCCAAGAGGGTTTCTGCTATACTGTATTTCTTGAATGGTTTGTACTTGCCCCAAGTTGTTTGAATGCATTACCGGACTTATGAGTAGGGTGGAATCCTAACCATTTGATAATATGTATATTCTTTTATAACCCTTGCTAGGTTATTGTTCAACACTGTTTCTAGCTTATTCAATCTATATTTTGGACTCTTTGAAATGAAAGAAATTAAAAAAAAAATTACCAAAGAATTTTTTAGAAATGCACCTATGGTTTCTCCTTTATAATGTTGTTCTCACTCAGTTTGGTTCTTCTGCAGTCTTGATTTGAAGCATGTTGTTCCTCCTTGGTTCAGTTTGACTGTGATATAACTTATTGTTCCTCCTTCTTAATTCGGGTGTGTTTTGGTTAATTGTCTTGGTTTCTGTGTTGTTGGTTTGTTAATCAAACAGAGCTCAGACTATAGTTAACAATCTATCTAGCTTTAAGACGAAAATATCTTATATAATTACAGGAAATTTATGATAATAAAATACTTCACACACATAGTCTATCAAATCAATTATTTCTTATTATTCTTGTTCCGTAAGATGGCAGACCTCCACAATGTTTTTCTGGTTTGGTTTTTACGCCTTTCCAGGATTTCGACATGGTTGAGAAACTGTCTTTTATTTATAGAACAGTTTCTTGAACCTAATTCCTAACATTTAACTAAACCTAATCTAATTGTTCTTTTAATTTCAAATTATAATGGTTGTGTCAGCCCAAATTTAACTGAAAACAAAAATAAAATAAAATTCAAAGACTCCTTCTTTTGTCCAGCAGAAGAAGTCAATTCTAGATGTTGCCTTTCAATTGGATTCTCCTGCATCTTTAAACAACAACCATATAAATTCGTTTTTGTTACTACGAAGAAATTGTCAATATTATATGAAATGATTATATTTTTGTCACAATTATCTTTACAATTTTATAATAATACAACATCATCCATGTAAATTAACAATAAAAAAACATGACTTCTTATATGTATATTTCCTTTATTCTGTATGACCACATTTTCTAACTAATTTATATATAAGTAAAATAAAGGGTACATTCTTATTTCATTTCTATTTAACCTATGATTGTCACTACTTCTTTTAATTTTACTATTTATTAAAATCCTCAATGTTACATTGAACGTTTCATATAATTACAAATGAACTCTTCTCCACTCTACTCACTTTCTACGTTCTCCATTACTTCTGAAAGTTATTAGACATGATATGATAATTTTTAGAAAAGAAAGAGAAGGTTTAATAAATATTGTTTCCTTATGTTTTTTTCATGACACCAACAAGAAGTTATGAGATGGTTAATGGTTGAATATGTTGGCCAAAGAAAACCCAAGAAAAATCGCTCACTATTTTCACATTATTAGTATCGAAAAAAACTCTAATAACATGTTAAAAACCATGCCAAATTGACCAATGCTATGTAACTAAACAATTTGTAATTCATATCTATAGGAATCTGACATCCATTTAGTTGTATATGCACATAATTTAAATGTTATCGAAACAAATCCTATCAGGGATACTAGTGAGTAATTTAATTACAAGATTTTCCTTTTCTTTCCTCTTTTTGGAAGATGTAAATTGTAAAAAAAAAATATTAATAATAATAATATACGTATGCATTGGAAATATATGAGCCTAATCTTACATATAAGTATAAGAATGGAGTAAAGCAAGGTCACAAGAAGGCGAAAAAGGATTAAAAGACAAAGGAATGATTGTTAAAAGATGGGAAAACTACTGAAGGTGTTGTATTTCATGCAACCTTCCATATGATTTTCCTAAACTATGTGATGGGGTCTTCTCACTTTGAAAAATATCTTAGTGATTGTTTAGTTTCTTTTGGTTGGTTCTTATGTGGTAACCACAAGTTTTGGAAGTGTTGGCTCATGTGTGGTACACTTACCTGTTACAATTGGTTTCTTTCCGTCTATAACATCGGATCCCCCCCCCGCTTTACTAGAAAAAATATAAATTTGAAAATCTAATCATGTGCATGCATTCAAATTACTATCCCAATAGTTTGGACATCAAGGAAATATTTCGCTTCCTCCTCATAATCTAACCCATCATATCAATCATTAAACCAAATTTATGAAGTAACTTTCAAATTGTCTATTATAGGAATTCTCATAATCATTACCATGCAATTGAATTTGAGTTTTACCTTGAGCTAGAACTCACCTCATTATATTTCGAAATAGCTCAATCGGTATTAAACCATCTTATGAAGTATATAAATAAAACCCATCTCACATATTTTGGTTTAAGGTTGCATTACTATGTAAACCAATGAGAGTGATACTAGATCTACGAACTCAACTACAAAATTTTCTATAATAGTCTTCCTATGGTACACCTGATTGTCAATTTTCTCTCAAACTAAAAATGTGTTTTCTATGAAATATGGTGGGACTTTTAGTAATAACTTTGTGCTTTAGTTTACAAAAGATTGCAAGCAATGGATGTAAAAATATTAAGAAAAATGAAAAATAGTTGTTGGTGATAACAACTCATTTATAAGGAAACATGAGTTGCTTTGACTTCAAACTTGTTGAGTATATTAGTATTACTTTGATGCATTTCTACTCCAAATTTTTTGGTCTATGGATTCATGGTTTGAAATACATATTGAAATTTATTTCTCTTTCATCAACTACTACCACATCTGAGTCAACATGCATGCCCACAATTTCAAGTTTCAAAAGTGTTCTAGATCTATGACTGGGTTGAGAAAAAGTCCCATCTAACAATGTTTATTCTAGTAACAACCTCTTTAGAATTTCTATCATCCTGAACCAAAGATTTCCTCTCATTTTTAAATTGAAGTCATTAACATGTATGTCAACATCCTCCAATTTTAATAGATATGTGTGGTGACTATTTATATTTGTATCGTTTCTTTTTCTCTTTCTGCTATTTTTTTGTCAACGACCATCTCTTTCTTATACACACCATTGAATGAGTGTGTATTTGTGGCATACAATGTACTTCAATAGTTGTAACATCTTCATTTTATTTAATGACCTTTATAAACCTAGAATGGAGAGCCTTGTGGATCTCCATCTTCTAACATTGTGATCGAGAAACCCTCCTTAACATCCTATACAAAAGCCCTGTAAAGGCCTTCCAAGGGTTCACGTTGTGCACATGATCTTCTAGAACCAATATAAATTTATTTTTCCTCTAACTGTGAAGAATTAATAATATCTTGAGATTATTGTAGTTTGACAATGTTTCTTTCATCATTTTCATCTGGCACATTTTGTGGCCAAATAAATGGAGTCTATATCCATTTCGTGATCTTCAAATGACATCAGTTTGATTATTGAAAAAAGGCTCCAACCAAAAAGAGTCGACAACATCAGAGCAATCATATGTATCTCTAATATATTTTTTAATGTCCTCCAAACATTCAAAATAATTTAGATCTCTCTTTTCCCTTTCTGCATTATGAATTTCAACAATTCATTGTAATAACATTATATTTGATGCAAATATTGGATGATCTGGAATGAACTTCAAAAAATCAAAACCTGATAACTACCCCATTCTGTAGTAGCTAAATACATCTTGTCCCATATAAGCGTTTTCCCATCATTTTTTTTTATATGAAATTGATGTTGGAAGATAATTTCATTAAGTTGTTCAATGCATATCCCATAATAAGCCTTCACATTTCAATAGTTTCTTCCAACACATGAAAAATATGCTCTGGAATGTATGATTTCTTAATACATTTAATTAATGATGGCAGGTTCCCAACTTTCTTCCTCCTCAACGTTATTGAAAAATCACTGAACATTTTATCAATATAGTCATAAGTGTGCCCAAAAAGAAGGAAACTGAACTTTACCTTTTGAAAAATTCCAATTCAACAAGCATGTTTAGATATCCAAAAACAAATTGATTTTTTTTTTCACGACTAGTGTTGTCTAATTGGAGGTACAAAAGTTAAGGAAGATTACCATATCAACAAGAGTTGTGAAGTAAACCCTTGGCGACATTTTCCCATTAGAGACCATACAACCAACTGAGTGAAACTAAATAAAATTTTCCTCCTATAAATTTTTTGGTGTGCAGGAAAAATGTGGTAGAAGTGATTTCTTTTGGTCTGTATCATCTCTCGCTAAGTAATTAACGTAATATTTATCTCCCATTATGTTAATATTTTTAACAAGTTTCTCTTAGGGATTTTTACGAGACTTTTTAGGGAAGGTCCACCATGTGGACTTTAACCACTTAAAAACATTTTATGATTTGTAAAGACGTCTCTAATACTCTAGATCTCTTTACATAATATTCCTTAGCAATATAATTTAGTAATTTAGTAAAACAAAACATAATTACATCATCACATAGTTTACATCCTCGCTTCCATAGCCATTAAATCTAACAATAATTTAAAAGTCTAAAGATAGTAACATTTGAGAAAGAAAGGCATAGGTGTGTTACACTCATGTAAATACACATCATGAATCTGATGATGTGATTCCATATATTCAAAGGGGTATCCATATATTAAACCAAATTTTAGAATCTCCTTTTGAAGTATCATCTCTTGTCTTAAGAGAAATTAACCATTCTTTACATCGGAAAGACCTTTTAAGTGATGCGACCGAGAGGATTGGAGAGATGAATCTTGGTTAACCTGGTCTCAAGCAATGGAGTAACCTGCATCATCTCAAAAAATTCCACTAAAATTTCTCAACAAAACACTTAAATGTTTTCATCCTAATGACAGTAGAAAGATAAGAACCAAAGGTTCGACTAGACATGATGAAGGTGCTGTAGATAATTCTAATTTACTTGGTGTTATATGATATTGATTTTTTGTATGATTGTGAATTTAATTTATCTACTGAATTTGAACCAATTTACTTTAAAGGAGATACTCCTTATGATGAATAGAAGGAAGCATTGTAAAAGGAGTACCATGTTTTCAAACAGAATGGAACAGGGAAGTTGGTGGACCCTTAATTCAAATCCAAATAACTTGCTTGCTAGTGGCTTTAGAAAAACAAGTACAAAACATATATGGATCACTTGGAAATCACAAAGAAAGGCTCATGGAGAAAGAATTTTTCAAAAGGAAGGTAATGATTTATGAAGGTTCTCTATCTGTGTGAAATTGCTCTGGCTTCTTCTCTTGCAAGGTCCCCGTCTTCACGAGATGCACATGCTTGGTACACTATTCCTTTTGTATTATTATCCTTCGACTCTTGCTTAGATTTTCACAGTTGTATATGTAATTTTTATGATTTTTTTTTGCATGTTCAACAGTCTTCAGCTTCGCTCTTGGGCAACTCAGCTTTGTCACGCACAGGTAGGTTTTTGTTCCAGTCCATTCCTTCAAGTTTTGTTTTAGCCTTACTGATATCTTGGCTCCTTTGTGAGCAGGTTAAACCCTTTGGTGACCTTACTGTGATGGAGTCCTGTTTGTGCTTGTTCTGTCTTCCCACCTTTTGGTTCGATGGCTTGTCTCTCCAGATAAAATATCAATGCAATCCTTCGCTTACTCTCCTTCCAGTTATGTTTATCAATTGAATTCTCCTGTGGCTTTCTGACTTGGGTATTTTTTCATGGTTGCAGGTTTGGAACCTGGGTAATTCCTTGTTGTCTTCAAAGCACAAGACCCCACTATGTGGAAAGGGTATAGTCTTCCCCTTTGTAGATGGTAGTTTTAATTTTGTTAGAACTTAAAACCCCAAGAGGGTTTCTGCTATACTATATTTCTTGAATGGTTTGTACTTGCCCCAAGTTGTTTGAATGCATTATCGGACTTGTGAGTAGGGTGGAATCCTAACCATTTGATAATATGTATATTCTTTTATAACCCTTGCTAGGTTATTGTTCAACACTGTTTCCAGCTTATTCAATGTATATTTTGGACTCTTTGAAATGAAAGAAATTAAAAAAAAAATTACCAAAGAATTTTTTAGAAATGCACCTGTGGTTTCTCCTTTATAATGTTGTTCTCACTCAGTTTGGTTCTTCTGCAGTCTTGATTTGAAGCATGTTGTTCCTTCTTGGTTCAGTTTGACTGTGATATAACTTATTGTTCCTCCTTCTTAATTCGGGTGTGTTTTGTTTAATTGTCTTGGTTTCTGTGTTGTTGGTTTGTTAATCAAACAGAGCTCAGACTATAGTTAACAATCTATCTAGCTTTAAGATGAAAATATCATATATAATTACAAGAAATTTATGATAATAAAATACTTCACACACATAGTTTATCAAATCAATTATTTCTTATTATTCTTGTTCTGTAAGATGGCAGACCCCCACAATGTTTTTTTGGTTTGGTTTTTACGCCTTTCTAGGATTTCGACATGGTTGAGAAACTGTCTTTTATTTATAGAACAGTTTCTTGAAACTAATTCCTAACATTTAACTACTCTAATCTAACTGTTCTTTTAATTTCAAATTATAATGGTTGTGTCAGCCCAAATTTAACTGAAAACAAAAATAAAATAAAATTCAAAGACTCCTTATTTTGTCCAGCAGAAGAAGTCAATTCTAGATGTCGACTTTCAATTGGATTCTCCTGCATCTTTAAACAACAACCATATAAATTTGTTTTTGTTACTACGAAGAAATTGTCAATATTATATGAAATGATTATATTTTTGTCACAATTATCTTTACAATTTTATAATAACACAACATCATCCATGTAAATTAACAATAAAAAAACATGACTTCTTATATGTATATTTCCTTTATTCTGTATGACCACATTTTCTAACTAATTTATATATAAGTAAAATAAAGGGTACATTCTTATTTCATTTCTATTTAACCTATGATTGTCACTACTTCTTTTAATTTTACTATTTATTAAAATCCTCAATGTTACATTGAAAGTCTCATATAATTACAAATGAACTCTTCTCCACTCTACTCAATTTCTACATTCTCCATTATTTCTGAAAGTTATTAGACATGATATGATAATTTTTAGAAAAGAAAGAGAAGGTTTAATAAATATTGTTTCCTTATGTTTTTTTCAAGACACCAACAAGAAGTTATGAGATGGTTAATGGTTGAATATGTTGGCCAAAGGAAACCCAAGAAAAATCCCTCACTATTTTCACATTATTAGTATCGAAAAAACTCTAGTAACATGTTAAAAACCATGCCAAATTGACCAACACTATGTAACTAAACAATTTGTAATTCATATCTACAGGAATCTGAAGTCCATTTAGTTGTATATGCACATAATTTAAATGTTATCGAAACAAATCCTATCAGGGATACTAGTGAGTAATTTAATTACAAGATTTTCCTTTTCTTTCCTTTTTTTGGAAGATGTAAATTGTAAAAAAAAAAAATATTAATAATAATAATATACGTATGCATTGGAAATATATGAGCCTAATCTTACATATAAGTATAAGAATGGAGTAAAGCAAGGTCACAAGAAGGCGAAAAAGGATTAAAAGACAAAGGAATGATTGTTAAAAGATGGGAAAACTACTGAAGGTGTGGCATTTCATGCAACCTTCCATATGATTTTCCTAAACTATGTTATGGGGTCTTCTCACTTTGAAAAATATCTTAGTGATTGTTTAGTTTCTTTTGGTTGGTTCTTATGTGGTAACCACAATTTTTGGAAGTGTTGGCTCATGTGTGGTACACTTACCTGTTACAATTGGTTTCTTTCCGTCTATAACATCGGATCCCCCGCCCCGCCTTACTAGAAAAAATATAAATTTGAAAATCTAATCATGTGCATGCATTCAAATTACTATCCCAATAGTTTGGGCATCAAGGAAATATTTCGCTTCCTCCTCATAATCTAACCCATCATATCAATCATTAAACCAAATTTATGAAGTAACTTTCAAATTGTCTATTATAGGAATTCTCATAATCATTACCATGCAATTGAATTTGAGTTTTACCATGAGCTAGAACTCACCTCATTATATTTCAAAATAGCTCAATAGGTATTAAACCATCTTACGAAGTATATAAATAAAACCCATCACACATATTTTGGTTTAAGGTTGCATTACTATGTAAACCAATGAGAGTGATACTAGATCTACGAACTCAACTACAAAATTTTCTATAATAGACTTCCTATGGTATACCTGAATGTCAATTTTCTCTCAAACTAAAAATGTGTTTTCTATGAAATATTGTGGGAATTTTAGTAATAACTTTGTGCTTTAGTTTACAAAATATTGCAAGCAATGGATGTAAAAATAATAAGAAAAATGAAAAATAGTTGTTGGTAATAACAACTCATTTATAAGGAAACATGGGTTGCTTTGACTTGAAACTTGTTGAGTATATTAGTATTACTTTGATGCATTTCTAATCCAAATTTTTTGGTCTATGGATTCATTGTTTAAAATACATATTGAAATTTATTTCTCTTTCATCAACTACTACCACATCTGAGTCATAATGCATCCCCACAATTTCAAGTTTCAAAAGTATTCTAGATCTATGACTGGGTTGAGAAAAAGTCCCATCTAACAATGTTTATTCTAGTAACAACCTCTTCAGAATTTCTATCATCCTGAACCAAAGATTTCCTCTCATTTTTAAATTGAAGTCATTAACATGTATGTCAACATCCTCCAATTTTAATAGATATGTGTGGTGACTATTTATATTTGTATCGTTTATTTTTCTCTTTCTGCTATTTTTTTGTCAACTACCATCTCTTTCTTATACACACCATTGAATGAGTGTGTATTTGTGGCATACAATGTACTTCAATAGTTGTAACATCTTCATTTTATTTAATGACCTTTATAAAACTAGAATGGAGAGCCTTGTGGATCTCCATCTTCTAACATTGTGATCAAGAAACCCTCCTTAACATCCTATACAAAAGCCCTGTAAAGGCCTTCCAAGGGTTCAAGTTGTGCACATGATCTTCTAGAACCAATATAAATTTATTTTTCCTCTAACTGTGAAGAATTAATAATATCTTGAGATTATTGTAGTTTGACAATGTTTCTTTCATCATTTTCATTTGGCACGTTTTGTGGCCAAATAAATGGAGTGTTCAAACGTATATCTCCATTTCGTGATCTTGAAATGACATCATTTTGATTATTGAAAAAAGGCTCCCACCAAAAAGAGTCGACAACATCAAAGCAATCATATGTATCTCTAATATATTTTTTAATGTCCTCCAAACATTCAGAATAATTTAGATCTCTCTTTTCCCTTTGTGCATTATGAATTTCAACAATTCATTGTAATAACATTATATTTGATGAAAATATTGGATGATCGCGAATGAACTTCAAAAAATCAAAACTTGATAACTACCCCATTCTGCAGTAAGTAAATACATCTTGTCCCATTAAGCGTTTTCCCATCATTTTTTTTTACATGAAATTGATGTTGGAAGATAATTTCATTAAGTTGTTCAATGCATATCCCATAATAAGCCTTCACATTTCAATAGTTTCTTCCAACACATGAAAAATATGCTCTGGAATGTATGATTTCTTAATACATTTAATTAATGATGGCAGGCTCCCAACTTTCTTCCTCCTCAATGTTATTGAAAAATTACTGAACATTTTATCAATATAGTCATAAGTGTGCCCAAAAAGAAGGAAACTGAGCTTTACCTTTTGAAAAATTCCAATTCAACAAGCATGTTTAGATATCCAAAAACGAATTGATTTTTTTTTCACGACTAGTGTTGTCTAATTGGAGGTACAAAAGTTAAGGAAGATTACCATATCAACAGGAGTTGTGAAGTAAACCCTTGGCGACATTTTCCCATTAAAGACCATACAACCGACTGAGTGAAACTAAATAAAATTTTCCTCTTATAAATTTTTTGGTGTGCAGGAAAAATGTGGTAGAAGTGATTTCTTCTGGTCTGTATCATCTCTCACTAAGTAATTAACATAATATTTATCTCCCATTATGTTAATATTTTTAACAACTTTCTCTTAGGGATTTTTACGAGACTTTTTAGGGAAGGTCCACCATGTGGACTTTAACCACTTAAAAACTTTTTATGATTTGTAAAGAGGTCTCTAATACTCTAGATCTCTTTACATAATATTCCTTAGCAATATAATTTAGTAATTTAGTAAAACAAAACATAATTACATCATCACATAGTTTACATCCTCACTTCCATAGCCATTAAATCTAACAATAATTTAAAATTCTAAAGATAGTAACGTTTGAGAAAGAAAGGCATAGGTGTGTTACAGATTCACTCATGTAAATACACATCATGAATCTGATGATGTGATTCCATATATTCAAAGGGGTATCCATATATTAAACCAAATTTTAGAATCTCCTTTTGAAGTATCATCTCTTCTGTTAAGAGAAATTAACCATTCTTTACATCGGAAATACCTTTTAAGTGATGCGACCGAGAGGATTGGAGGGATGAATCTTGGTTAACCTGGTCTCAAGCAATGGAGTAACCTACATCATCTCAAAAAATTCCACTAAAATTTCTCAACAAAACACTTAAATGTTTTCATCCTAATGATAGCAGAAAGATAAGAACCAAAGGTTCGACTAGACATGATGAAGGTGATGTAGATAATTCTAATTTACTTGGTGTTATATGATATTGATTTTTTGTATGATTGTGAATTTAATTTATCTACTGACTTTGAACCAATTTACTTTAAAGGAGCTACTCCTTATGATGAATAGAAGGAAGAAATGTAAAAGGAGTATCATGTTTTCAAAGAGAATGGAACAGGGAAGTTGGTGGACCCTTAATTCAAATCCAAATAACTTGCTTGCTAGTGGCTCTAGAAAAAAAAGTACAAAACATATATGGATCACTTGGAAATCACAAAGAAAGGCTCATGGAGAAAGAATTTTTCAAAAGGAAGGTAATGATTATGAGGACACTGTTTCCTCAAAAAAAAAAGGGGCCACCATCCAGGCTCTATTTTTATTAGTAGTTTAGAATGCATGGAAAGTTTATCAAATTAGTGTGGAGACTACTTTCTTGAATGGAGACTTGAAAGACTTAACTAGAAGATTTTATTTTGAAGTACAAGAACCAAAAATATGTAAACTTGTCAAATCCTTATGGGACATGAAGCAAGCATTGTGATATTTCTATGGAACGTTAACTAAACATCCTTTGAAATGAAATTGTGAACAACTTAATCCTGGTGACATGAGTCTCTGTTTTTCAAGAAAGTTTGATAAATTATTATATATATTTCTATGTGTGGATGATTTTTTGATGATGGGAATAATGAAATCTATATTGCATCCATGAATAAAGAATTGAGAAAGTGGTTTGCGATGATAGATTTCGGACATATTCACTATTACTTAGGCAATGAAATGTTTAAACATCCAAATATATATTTATTTGGAAAAAAGAGTACGTTGGAAAGTTTTCGAATAAGTTTGAATTCACTAAATGTAGTCCTCCTTCTACTCTAATAGAAGAAAAGTTGAAGCTCACATTGAAAGAAGGGGCTGAATTTCAAGATGCAATGAAATGTAGAAAGCTAGTCGAAAGTCTCATCTACCTCACCACTTGCAGAATAAATATTTCTATTGTTTTTAGGATTCTTTTGATATTTATCAAAAGGCCTTATAAAGGACATTGGCGTACTACAAAATGATTTTTGAAGAAATACAAAGGAACTTAAGACTTTAGACTCAAATATTGACAATGGGTGATTTCATTTTGATTCAAACTTTCTTGGCTTCAAGTTATCTCATGAGTCTTGGATCAACAATTTTCTCTCAAACGGCACACAAATAGTCAATTCTAGAAGATTCCACAATAGGGAAAGAATATGTGGTATCTACATAAGAAACAAAAGGTATTGTGTGGCTCAAAATAATACTTGAATATTTGCAGGAGAAACAAGTGAATTATTCTCCACTTCTAGTTGAAAATACTTCTACAATAAATTTGGCTAATAATCCCAAATTCTATTACTGAACCAAGAACACCAACAAAGTATTATTTAATTTGATATCATGGAGAGGCCAAGACTATCCATTTGTGACATTTCCCACAAATAAATAAGTTGTAAACATATTCACTCAAGTACTTCAGAGAGAAAAAAATTGAAAGATTTAGAGTGATGTCTGGGATCAAAGACACCCCTTGAGCTTAAAGGGAGAATGTTGAACATAATCATCTGGGATTTTTGTCGATGTAAATACAAATGTCATTAAAACTATAAACAATTAGGAGAAGTAAGAGAATATAAATATGAACAAACTCTTGGATAATGAAATTAGAGGTCACATAATTGTATAAAATTGATTATACATTAACATAAATCATCTAGTAGAGTTAATCATCCTATTCTAACAACTTTTATTGAAAGAGATCGAAAATTAAACTAGATGAGATGGAGTTAGAATGGCCCATGAGGCACATTATTTGAAAGACTTGGATGAGCCTCTCACTAATTTTCAATTTCCATTCTAATCTCCTTCCACATAGACCACTAATTCTAGTTAGGAAGATTTACTTTGCATATTTTGATTTGCTAATTAAAACCATAAAGTACTCATCATTGCAGAAATGCAGTCACCATATACCATATGATATATGATATCAAATTAAAGATAACAAAGAACTATTAAAGTGTTTGATGGGTAATTTAAAAACAAGTATACAAAAATATAAGATGAGGTTGATAATATATATCTTGACTAATCTAAATTCATGCTTATGGAATTAGACCATTTGAGAGGCATGTAAATTACACCCTTCTTAAAATAGCGCCTTAAATTAAGAATTAAGGAATGATAACCTATTTCGTGAGCCTATAAAATAAGGTTACCATATTTTATATAAAATGAACAAAAATCATTTTATTAATAAAATAGCATGTTCCTATGCAAATCTCTTAGATTTCTTAGTTTAATTTAACTTATGTATAAAGAAAATCCGAAAGTGTTGATCTTAGCTCTCTTCTCATAAAGCTATATTTCGATTTTATAAAATTTGACATGTTTGCATGAGGTGAAAAAAATTGACATTGACTTATAATTCAATTCATCACCCAACATTCCGACATTCCACATGGTTGGAAATTGACATTGACTTATAATTCATCACTCATCACATAACATTGCGACATTTCATATGGTTGGGACTCAGATGAGGTTAAAATATTTTTCATTGACTTAGAATTTGTTACCTAACAAGTCTTCAAAAAGTCAGATTCGAGTTATTCCAAATTACGAACCTATCAATCAAGGTTCGGGTGGTGCAATAAAACCAGGTTATAATAATTTTAATTTGCATCTATATATTGAATTGGAGACGACTAGTATTCTTTTGGCAGGCCACTGTAGATATGAATGATATGAGTGAATGAAGCTGTCGAGAATTTGCGAATGAATCAGTTATTGAATTTTATATCGTGACCTCTAGTTTCTAACCATGTTATCTCTTCTTCGGTCCATTTCATGACATTTAACATTTTAGAAATGTCTCTGTTACCCATAAAGATTAATGCATCGTGTTTTTATGTAAAATATGTAACACTACCGTAATTTCAAAACCACTAAACTGGTGGCATATGGACTTTAATTTAATTTAACACACATTTTAAATCTTATGTTTTGGCTTTTCATCCTATGCAACTGCGCATATTTATGTAAGTTATTATTAAGATTATGGTCAAACCTGCTTAACAGATCTTATTCAACCTATTCAACCATGCATATCGATGTAATTTACTTTTGAGATTGCAGTCAAACCTAATAAATTTATTGACTTTCGACTCGAAAAATCTGATCACATAATCCATTTGTTGAAAAATTTTGTGCGTTTTCATCATTGAGTCGTTGATTGAATAGTTATCTTCTATTTTGCTTTCTTTACCTCAGTGTCCCATTCATTGCACTGATTTTCTTTTATTAGTCACTAATCTATTCACTCATTGACAATGCTTTCTCTCTGTTGTTCAATAGAGTGTGTGATGAATAATTTCATATCTTGTCTCGTAATGGAAGGGGTAATATCATTGTTATACGTAGTATCCTGGTCCCAACCCTATTTATGAAATTATAAGTTAACCATCTGACATCATGTGGATAACTCAAATGCATGCGAACTATGTCAAGAGGAGTATTTTCAATGGCGTGGATGAGCGGCATATAGCACTTCTTTACTTTTCAAGTTTAGTGTGGGGACATACGGCAGTTCTCCACCTTTCAACTTCAGGTTCACTAAGAATTTTTTTCTTCGTGGTCGAATGTTTTAAATTTTGATGTAAAATATTGTTCAAGTGTTTTAGATTCTTTTGAACATAATTTAGATGATTGAGTTTCACAAATTATAAATGCACCCCATCTTTTATATAAATCTTTCTTATTAATTAAAATGTTCCAAAGTACATAACGTTAACATTATATATTGTATGGTCAAATTAATTCAGCTCAGCCCGTATGTTTGTATCTCAAGTTAGATGAGTTCAAATCTCTAGAAACATGCTGTAAGCTGACCGTTATAACATTTATGAAATTATTATTCCGCCGTATGTATAAAATTTTGATTCCACTAAATGAAATATATGCATTCCTATTAAAAAACCATTACATATATAGATCATGATGTGAAGAGTAAACCTTAAGAATTATGTAAACGTTGCTTTCCATAACGAGGGGACCACAGAGCTTACCTTTGTAACGGAAAGTACATGTTGCATACGCCTATTACGTTGGTGGCTCGACCATAATTTATGTCCAATTCATATGTTAAAAAAGGTTAATTGAAAATTTTCAAGGTAAAGAATTAATATATGGAAATATAAATAAATAAGTAATTTAAAAATTAAATTTATTACGATTCTAAATTAAATAAAATCTTTCACTTAAGTTGGAATACATTTTGCAATTTTCAAAAATGTTAAATTCAAAGGATTTTATCATTATGAATTATTTATACATTTTTAGTTATAACAATAAACATTTTGTTTTGAATTGTTGAATTTTTAATTATAATAGTAAGATATTACTTTGAATTTAAATAAATTGATTATTAAAACTTACTAAGTTTTTATGAACATTTGTTTAATTAAATTGATTATTTGATAAGCTTTTAAATATTTGTTAGGCAAATTTTGAGAATTGAAAAGAATTTAGTTGTTTTTGCATTTATTGTTTTAATGGTAAGAGATTAATTAACCTAGAAAAGCACAAATCAATAGATATAATGAATAAGGTGTTTTTTAACATTTTGTTAGTTCCATCATTTTGACAATTTAAGAGAATTTCGATGGTTAGGATCATAAAATTATAATTCTAAGGAATTTCAATTGGTAAGCTAATTTTGAGATTTTTCTTTGTTATTTTGTATAGTGCTCTAATGAGAAAAGATGAATTAATACACAAGAGCATAAATAAATGATTGGAATGAAGAAGCTATTTTTTTACCCTTTCTTCATACCTTAGTTTCATCATTCAACTATTAATAATTACTAGTGTAGATTTATCTTAACTCTGGATCTATCAAGCGCTGAGAGGGATCAAATCGCTTGAGGTACAAATCCCTCTTTTGAGTGCAAAACTTGAGGAATTTTTTGCACCTCGAGAGATTTGATCCCTCTCGGCGGATGATAGATTTAGAGTTAAGATGGATTGAGGCTGGTTTCAGTTGTGTTTGGCAAAAGAAAATCTAATGAATATATGTTAGCTTTATCAATAATATGTAAATTCATCTAATATTAATATAATAATTTTAAATATGCAAAATTTGTGTCAAGTTAATCTGGCCATTTTGATTTTAAATTGGCTTAGTTACCTCAGTTTGTAGAGATGGCAAATATTGTTAATACCTTTAATGATAAAAAATGAAGAAATACAATTTTTGAATGTAAAGTGACAATGTAATAGTGTTGAATGATAGAAAATATGAATAATAAGAATATAGTCAATTATAAATAGTCTTCATTGTGATTAATCTCAAACTATTTTCTTCTACTATTCTTATTTTCACCCTTGTTACATTTGTATCTTTTCATATCAATTGTCATATTTTCATATCAATTATATGAAAGAGATAGGTTAAATTGTAAACCATTGAAATATTTAGCTCGAGCTACTGTAGTAAACATCATACCTTGTCTCTCTTTCTCTCCAATATTAATAGGTTGAATTACTATAACACAAAAATCAGTGTACATTGTCAATATTTTTTGTGCTTACATTGAAGTCAATGCACAATGTTAATCCATGCACTTTAAAATTAATGCACCATCATACATCCAATTACATCAATTCTTAAATCAACATCTACACTGAACTTAATGCATCTAATGCAAGTGATAAAATAATATTAGAAAAGAACATTTACACTCAAATCAATGCATCTAGTGAAAGTAAGCAAATAGGATTATAAACCAACATCTACACTGAAATCGATGCATATAGTGCAAATAAGAAAATAGGATTATAAACAAACATCTACACTGAAAATCAATGCATCTAGTGCAAGCAATCAAATACGATTAAAAATCATCTACATTGAAACCAATGCATATAGTGCAAGCAATGAAATATTATTAGAAATCAACATCTACATTTAAGTCAATGCATCTAGTGCAAGCGATCAAATAGGATTAGAAATCACCATCTACACTCAAATCAATGCATTTAGTGTAAGTAATAAAATAGGAACAGAAATAATCTACATTGAAATCAATGCATCTAGTGAAAAAAATCAAATAGGATTAGAAATCACCATTTACAATGAAATCAATGCATATAGTGCAAGAAATATTCTTCCCTCTCTCCCCCCTCCATCTATGTTTATATCCCCCTCCATCTCTTCTTCTTTATCTCTCTATATCAACTTACCAAGCATAAACGCTCTCTCCCTCCATATCTATCAATACCTTTGTCCATCCCAGCCTCTCTCCATCTCTCTCTTCATCCCCCTCTTAACTTTCCATATATATCAATATCTCCCTTTGTCTCTCTATATCACCCCTAGAACATACACTCTCTTTCTCCAATCTATTTATCTATCCTCCCTCTTCCTCTCCCTCTCTCTTTCTCTCTCTCTTCCCCTTCTCTCCTTCTCCCCCTATTCTATCTCTCTTCCCTCTTGTTGTCCTCTCTCGCCCTCTCTCCATCTTTCTATCACTACCTCTCTCTCTCTCCACCTTTATCTCTATATTTATTTCTTCTTATGTCCATCTCTCTGACCCTCCAACTTGATCTATCTTTCACTTCCTCTCTCCACTCTCTCACATTCTCTCTCTCTTCCTTCCTCTCTATCCCTTTCTCTTCCACCTCTCCCTCTCTCTCTTCACCCTCCTACTATGTGACTATATCCCTCCATCTCTCCTCTCTCCTTATCTCCCCCAATCCTTCCATCTATCCTTATTTTTCTCTTATCTCACCGCCAAACATACACACTCTCTCTCCATCTCTCCCCAAATCTCTCCATCTATCCTTATTTTTCTCTTTATCTCACCCCCAAACATACACACTCTCTCTCCATCTCTCCCTTGTCAATCCCTCTCTATCTCCACTTCTCACTCTCTATGCATTTATTCTTCCCTCCCTCTCTCCCCCTCTAGATATATCACCTTATCCATCCCTCTCTCCTCCTCTCTCTCAAGTCTAATCTCTTGTACTTCCTTGCTCTCCCTTTTTCTCCTACTTCCCTCTCTCTTCCCCCCTCTCTCTCTCTCTCTCTCTCTCTGCCCTCCAATCCGATCTCTTCCACCATCACTCTCCTCCTCTCTCTCAAGTCTTGTCTCTCATTCTTCCTCTCTCTCACTTTCTCTCCTACCTCCCTCTCTATTCCACCATCTCTCTCTCTCTCTCTCTCTCTCTCTCTCTCCTTTCCCTCCAAACTCTCTCTTCCCCATCAGTCTCTCTCTCTCTCTCTCCCCCCAAACTATGTTACTATATTCCTCCCTCTCTCCTTCCCTCTCCTTCTCCCCCCCTTGTCTTTATCTCTCGTTCTTTCTCTCTTTATCTCAACCCTTAACATACACACTCTCTTTCCATCTCTCCCTTGTCATGCCCTCTCTCTCTCCACTTCTAACTCTCTATGTATTTATTCTTCCCTCCCTCTCTCCCCCTACAAATTCATCTCTTTATCCCTCCCTATCTCCTCCTCTCTTGCAAGTACTCTCTCCCATCTTTCCTCTCTCTCCCTTTATCTCCTAGCTTCCTCTCTCTTCCCCCATATCTCTCTCCCTCTCTCTACCCTCAAATCTTCTCACTATCTCCACCCCTCTCTACTTCTCTTTCATCCCCCTCCATCTTTGTGTCTCCCTATACCTCTCTTACCATTCTATACTTCTCTCAGTCATCTCCCTCCCTCTCTCTATTCATTTCTCCTCTCCCCTCTCCTTTAGCTTATTTTCATCTCTCTGTTGTCACTTCCCCTATCTCTCTACCTCTATCACTCTATGGCTTTGTTCTTCCTCCCATATATATCTAGAGTTTTTATATATCATGGTATATTTGGTCCATTGGTATATAATTAGATGTTGATTTCTAATCGTATTTGATATATTTTTATTTATTTTCCATACCTCTTTATACCTCTTTTATATTTATTTATTTACCATACCTCTTCTATAAATATGGTATTTGGCCTATGGTATTAATAATTATTTGTCCCATGGTATTTGGCACATAGGATTCACATAAATAAAACCTCTTTTTTGAGTTTTCTTAAATGTAAAGAGGTTTATGGAGTAAATATAAAAATATATCTTATTTATTTAGCATACCTCTAGTTTATTTATACTTTTATTTATTTACCATACATATGGAGTAAATATAAAAAATGATTTTATTTATTTACTATACCTTTGGTTTATTTATATTTTTATTTATTTACCATACCTCTTTCTTGACTATTTGTAAACCTCTTTATATTTTAAATTTATATTGTGTTTATACATAATAATAATTAGAGGAGTGACAAAGGAGAGATGGAGATAAACTGAAGGAGAGGGGAGAGTAGGAATGAAGAGAGAGAGAGGGAGAGGAGTGAGAGAGGCAATGAAGGGTAAGAGAGGGAGAGGGAGACACAAAGATGGAGGGGGGAGAAAGAGGAGAGAGGGAGGGTTATAGTGAGAGTATTTAATGAGAGAGAGAGAGAGAGAGAGAGAGAGAGAGAGAGAGAGAGAGAGAGAGAAGATATAGGAAGGGAGAGAAAGGGAGAGAGACGAAGGATGAGAGACAGGAATTTCCAGAGAGGAGGTTAAATTTAATAAATTTGGATGAATATAATATATTATAATATATATTAATATATCATGATATATATTAATTCTAGATATATATGGGATGGAAGAAAAAAGACATAGAGTGATAGAGGTGGAGGGATAGGGGGAGTGACAAGGGAGAGATAGAGATAAAATGAAGGAGAGGGGAGAGGAGGAATGAAGAGAGAGAGAGCGGGGGGGATAGAGGGGAAGGTAGAAGATAAAGGTAGAGAGAGCAAGGATGAGAGAGAGGACTTGTGAGAGAGGAGGAGAGAGGGAGGGATGGAGAGATAGAGTTGGAGGGGGGGAGAGGGAGGGAAGAAGAAATACACAAAGACTAAGAAGTGGAGGGAGAGAAGGAGTGACAAGGGAGAGATGGAGAGAGAGAGTGCATGTTTATGGGCAAAAAAAGAGACAAAGAAGAAGATATAAAGATAAGGGGGGAGAGAAGGAGAGAGGGATATAGTAACATAGTTGGAGAGAGCGAGAGAGAGTGATAGGGGAAGAGAGAGGTTTGGAGGGAAAATAGAGAGAGAGAGAGGTGGGGGAAGAGAGAGGGAGGTAGGAGAGAAAGGGAGAGAGGAAGAATGAGAGACAAGGCTTGAGAGAGAGGAGGAGAGTGATGGGCGAAGAGAGGGTATTGAAAGGAAAAGAGAGAGAGAGGGAGTGAGTGAGAAAGAGAGTTTAATGGTGGAAGATGGAAGGAGGTAGGAGAGAAAGGGAGAGAGAGGAAGTACGAGAGAGCATACATGAGAGAGAGGAGGAGAAAGGGAGTGAGAGAGGAGTAGAGAAGGATGGATAGTGAGATGGAATTGGAGGGGGAGAGACGGAGGGAAGAAGAAACACATAAAGTGTGAGAAGCTGAGAGAGAGGAAGTGACAAGGGAGAGGTGGAGAGAGAGTGCGTATCTTTGGGATGAGATAGAGAAAAAGAAGGAGAGATGGAGAGAATTGGGAAGAGAAGGAGAGAGGATAGAGTGAGGGATATAGTAGAAAAGTTTGAGGATATAGGTCTAGATATATATATATATATATATATATATATATATCGAGAGAGAGAGAGAGAGAGAGAGAGAGAGAGAGAGAGAGAGAGTTTGGGTGGGAGAGAGAGAGAGGTAAGAGGAAAGAAATATAGAGATAAAGTTGGAGAGAGAGAAAGCGAGTGATAAGGAGTAGGGAGATAGAGGGAGAGAGGACATCAGGAGGGAAGAGAGATATAAGTTGGGAAGAGGGAGAGAAGGGGAAGAGAGAGAGGGAGAGGAGAGGAGGAGGGAGGGATAGATTTATAGATTGGAGAAAGAGAGTGTATGTTTTGGGGGTCATATAAAGAGACAAAGGGAGATAGAGATATGGATGGAAAGTGAAGATAGGGAAGAAGGGAGAGATGGAGAGAGGGAGGAAGGGACAGAGAGATTGATAGAAATGGAGTGAGAGAGAGTGTGTGTTTGGGGGTTTCAAATAGAGAGACAAAGAAGGATATATGGAGGGATATATATATATATATATATATATATATATATATATATATATATATATATATATATATATATATATATATATATATATATATATATATATATATATATATATATATATATATATATATATATATATATATATATATATATATATATATGGAGGGGGCAGAGAGGAGAAGAATATTACTTCCACTAGATTCATTGATTTCAATGTAGATAGTGATTTCTAATCCTATTCAATTGGCTGCAATAGATGCATTAATTTTAGTGTAGATGGTTATTTCTAATGATATTTGATTTCTTGAACTATATGCATTGATTTCAATGTAGATGATTTCTAATTGTATTTGATTGGTTGCAATAAATTCATTGATTTCAGTGTAGATGGTGATTTATAATCCTATTTGATTGTTGGCACTAGATGCATTGATTTCAATTTATGTTGGTTTCTAATAATATTTGATTGCTTTCACTAGATGCATTGATTTCAATGTAGATGATTTATTATCCTATTTGATTGTTTGCACTAAATGCAATGATTTTAGTGTAGATAGTTATTTCTAATCCTATTTGATTGCTTTCACTAGATGCATTGATTTCAATGTAGATGTTGATTTACAATCCTATTTGCTTACTTGCACTAGATGCATTGATTTTAATGTAGATGCTGGTTCATAATCCTATTTTCATACTTGCACTAGATGCATTGATTTGAGTGTAAATGTTGATTTTTAATCCTATTTGATTGTTTGCATTGGATGCATTGATTTCAGTGTAAATGTTATTTGATTGTTTGCAATTGATGCATTGATTCAGTGTAGATGTTGATTTTTGATTTGATATGATGGTACATTAATTTTAAAGTGATTAGATTAACATTGTGCATTGATTTTAGTGTAAGAACAAAAAAATATTGAGAATGTACATTAATTTTTGTGTTATAGTAATTCAACCTATTAATATTGGAGAGAAAGAGAGACAAGGTATGATATTTACTACAATAGCTTGAGCTAAAGATTTAAATGGTTTACAATTTAATTAGTCATTTTCATGTGATCAATATGGAAATATGACAAAAAGTAACAAGGGTGACAATAAAAATAGTAGAAGAAAATAGTTTGATATTGATTATAATGAATACTATTTGTAATTGACTATATTTATACTATTCACATTTTCTATCATTGAACACTATTACATGGTCACTTTACATTCGAAATTTTTTTTCCATCAACTTTCATCATTAAAGTTATTAACAATATTTATCATCTCAACAAACTGAGGTAACTAAGCAAATTTGAAATTAAAATGACCATATTAATATGATACATATTTAACATATTTAAAATGAATATATTAATATTAGATGAATTTACATATTATCGATAATATTAATTTTATGCAACGATTTCACAAAATAGAAGAAGAGATAGATCAAAAACTTCAAAATTAGCCTCTTCTAGGGGGAACCTCCTTTGCATTACATAAATGAACAATTCTTAGATGATACAAATGACAAGACCTCCTTTCTATATATAGGAGTCTAATGCATCACAATAAAATTAGAGCCGAAATAAAAATAATATTGTAAGGGCACAACAATAACAATAGTGGGCTTCTATGGAGTACAATAATAACAATATGGGGACTACATGGGCACAACAATACAATAAGGAGGTTGCACTAATAAAAATAAGGGGCTACACTAGTAGTATAGGGACCTAACATGCCCCTCTCCTCCAAAAAATTGTTCTCATCAATTCTTGAGTAGTTCTCGATGCTTCTGTATAAAATTAGCATCCTCCGATGTCGAATATTTAGCAGGTAAGTTCTTCTACATGATGAGATACTCTAAAATTGATTGATTTTGTAGCTGTCGGGTTCTTGTTTCTGTTATTGTGTTAGGTTCCAATATGATTTTTCCTTCCTCGTCAATTTTTGGTAATATTATTTGAACTAAGATATTGTCACCTATAACCTTCTTTAACCATGAAACATGGAGAACTGGTTGCACTCGGGAAGATGCAGGAAGCTCCAACTTGTATGCCATAGTACCAATATTTTGCAACACCTAGCAAGGACCATAGTACTTTGGTGATAATTTATTATCCTTCTTAGCTTTCTTGAAGGGCATTTATTTGTATGGTTTTAGCCGTAAAAATATGAAGTCACCTACATCAAAACTCCTTTTGCTGTGATGTTGACTTGCCTGTTGTTTCATTCGATTCTTTGCCAAAGTGAGGTTATCCTTTAATAGTTGGAGAATTTTTTTTAATGCTTTATGTGATCTTCCATTGCTTGAACCTCAGAATTTTATCTTAAAGATGATGTCATGGATGGTGTATGATATCCATAAAGTGCCATAAATGGGGTCATTTTGCTGAAGCGTTATACCACCATGAAACCAAAGGTAACCACTTGACCCATTATGTTTGTTTATGAGATAGAAAGCAACGAAGATATCCTTCCAAAAATTTGTGCACTATCTTCATTTGTCCATCTATCTTGAGAGTTTTAGGAGGGGTAATTCTTGTCAATGCACTAAAAGATATGGTCAGATTCATTTCTTTTTTCTCTAGGGTTGGCCCATCGTGTATATCCTCTTCTTTTGATGTTTCTTGATCATTTTATTCCTCCTCTTCCCCATATATGTAAATTAATTTATTCTCAGCACACTTATTACCTTTAGTGTATTTTCTATCACAACTGTAAGAAAGCCTTTTTGCTCCTTTTTCTTCCAATTTTTATTGTTTCAACCTTGTAGTTTGTGGAAGGATAGGAGAAACAAAACTTCCATCTTTATAGTTATGAGTGGCAGGTTTCCTTGTCGCCATAATTTCACTTTCAATTTTTCTTGCCAACCTGTATGCCTTCTCCAATGAATCAGGTTCCCAAAGGTGAACCTCATGTTTGATGTTATCCTTTAAAGTCCCTATGAAGACATCAATCCTCTGCTTCTCTGGAATATCATTTACCCTTATATTCAATTTTTGGATGTCCTCAATGTGCTCTTCCATTGAACCCTTTTGTTTGAGATTTATCAAGTGGCTAAAGAAGGTGTTTCTCTTTGTATCTTCATAATGTGCTATCATTTTCTCCGTGAAAATTGAGCAGGTGACAAGTGGTTTACGAGAACAAATCCGTCTATACCATACAAACTAATTTGGTTCTAAATATAAATATGCAATAAATACCTTTTTTTATAGTTTCGCATCATGTAGATCAAAATATTGCTCCATCTATAGTATCGAAGTTACCGGATCCTTGCCATCAAAATTCCTCATCTCTTTTTTTCTTGCTTTTAGGAGCTCGATTTTAAAATGAAATTAACTCTGAAATTTCAGATCTCCAAGTTTTGAAATAGTGTATTATGGTTTCCCTCTGAGTCCACTTTCCAATCCCATAGGTGTGATCGATATTGGATTCTTAAAGAAAGAGTTATGCCCAATTTCTTATGATGACATGATTATAGACTAGTTCAGTAGAGAGAACTTGTATGAAGTGCCACGTGTCATTTTTTCACCTTCAGCCATCAAAACAATATCCAACAAACAAAATTTTGTCCTCTTTCTGTCTTTTTTTATGAAATTTGAATTCGATGCTCATAGAGAAAGTTATGACGATTTCTCCAAGGTCCCCTGTTTGCTATGGAATTTGGGAGCCTGCAAAAACCATAACTTCCTTGGATCATATCTCCAAAATTATACTCAACCAAGTTCTAAAATTTGTAAACGATGTAAAACACGATCGTGGCTCAAATAGTTTTGAATTTCGGCTTCTGAAGCTTCATAGAAAAAAGGTATAGCGAAAATGCAACGATGACCGATTTGAGATGGAATTCTAGAGCCTACAAAAACCCTAACTTCCTCGGCTCATGTCTCTGAAAGTATAGAAATAAAAATCTTAAATTTGGACATGACGTTTATAAAGTTTTCGACTCAAACAGGTTTTAATTTTAGTTTCTAAAAGTTCGTAGAAAAATAGTTATAACAAAAATCCCATGATGACTTGTTTGAAGGAGTGAAACCCTAGAATCAAAATCTCTCATACCAAATGTTATGAAACCAATTCACAAAGTAGAAGAAGAGATAGATCAATGACTTCAAAATTAGCCTCTTCGAGGAGGAAACCTCCTTTACATTACATAAATGAACAATTTTTGGATGATACAAATGACAAGACCTCTTTTCTATCTATAGGAGTCTAAGGGGTCACAATATAATTAGAGCTGACATAACAATAATATTGTAAGCGAAAACAATAACAATAGTGGGCTTAAATGGGGCATAATAATAACAATATGGGGACTACATGGGCATAACAATTCAATAAGGGGGTTGCACTAATAACAATAAGGGGCTACACTAGTAGTATAGGGACCTAACATGGAAAGGGGCATGTTAGGTCCCTATACTACTAGTGTAGCCCCTTATTTATTAGTGCAACCCCCTTATTATATTATTGTGCCCATGTAGTCCCCATATTTTTATTATTGTGCCCCATAGAAGCTCACTATTGTTACTGTTGTGCCCTTACAATATTATAGTTATGTCGACTCTAATTATATTGTGACCCCTTAGACTCATACATATATAAAGGAGGTATTGTCATTTGTATCATCCAAGAATTGTTCATCTATGTAATGTAAAGGAGGTTGTCCCCTGGCAAAGGCTAATTTTGAAGTCGTTGATCTATCTCCTCTTCTATTTTGTGAACTGGTTGCATAACAATTAATCATATGTTCATTATATTTTCTTTGATCGCACGCGACTAAAACCAACGTAGAACCATCTTAACTCTAGATCTATCAAGAGCTTAAGGGGATCAAATATCTCAAGGTGCAAACCTTTCTTCAATTTTTGCACTCAAAAAAGAGGTTTTCACCTCAAGAGATTTGATCCCTCTCGACGCTTGATAGATTCAGAGTTAAGATGGATCTAGGTTGGTTTTTAAATAGGGAAAAAATTAGATTAAAAATGTTAAATGTTAAATGTTAAACATTAAGTTTATGTTTATGTTACATTTACATTTACATGTTTATGTTTCTATTTGAGATCTACCACCATACTCGGCTGTAAAGCACCTCTCGGTGCAATAATAATAATGTTAATTTAAAATAAAATTATAATTTAATTATTTTGTGTGTGTACATGTGTGTTTTTAATTTCTTAATATAAGATATATCATGTAGTAAATGTTTTGATGCTTCATATAAATTGATGCTTATTAGCATTTACTAACCATTCAATATATATATATATATATATATATATATATATATATATATATATATATATATATATATATATATATATATATATATATATATATTTGTTAATAATTTTTTTTAATAAATTATAATAGAAAATATTGTATTAAGAAAATAAGTGTTTGAACATGTAACATTACATTAGTTTTGAAAAATTCAAGATGGCAGGTTATTTCTCTTGAGCTATTCAAGATGTCTAATTCCATAACACACTTTTAATAGTAAAATGTCTATATTATAACGATAGAAGTATATACTAGGTACTAAAATTAATTAATTATATATAATCACTTTTTTATTTCTTTAATAAATTATAATAGAAAATATTTTATTAAGGAAATAAGTGTTTGAACATGTAATATTACAGTAATTTTGAAAAATTCAAGATTGCAAGTTATTTCTCTTGAGGTATTCAAGATGTCTAACACCATAACACATTTTTAATAATAAAATATTTATATTGTAACCATAGAAGTATATACTTGATACTAAACACACAGTACTAAACAAAATTGGACTTCTATGCATACGTAGAGTCCACAAAACTTCATAATTAGAGAAATTATATTCAAATTAAAAACCAAAAAGGTAAAAGAACTAAAAAAAATTAACTATAGAAATGGAGAGTTGGGTATATTTAACATTGACTTGTTACAATTTTTTAATTTGTCTTCCCAAACTATTGACCTCGCCTTCAACACATTGGACTTGCGTTCTTTATACGATGAGAATGCCTATGGTAGAAGTAATTTTAGACATTAGTTTCTTGTATCAAATTTGCACTGAATGCCCCTAATTTCTTGTCGAGAAAGTGAAGCACTGTTATTTCTAGTCATAATGACTATGAAAATTAACTATGCTAAAATCCACATAATGGGATTCCGTTAGATATCTATCACAAATCCACTAGACGCTAGATCCTAAGGCCATTTGAGAATCATAAAATTCATAGAAGTACCAAAGTTGTTCATACAAATAGAAATTACCCTAGTAACACCATTAGGTGATGCTTCCAGAAAAACCCAACACCAATGTCATTGAAAGGAGAGCAGAAGGGAACCCAAATAACAAATCATAAAAATGCCCAAATAACAAATCATACAAGCACAGTGAAGAGAACTCGACCTACAAACCATTTTCCAAATTAAAGAATGAGACTAGTGATCTAGAGTTATCGTGTTGTTAGATATTTTATTTACAAAAATTGTGTAACATTTTATTATGAATTTAGAATTTCTAAACTTGTGAAATGCAAATACAAGATGTATGGGATTAGATTATTTGTAATATTATTTATTTAAAATTCTTACTACTTATTTTATTCTGTGAAATTAATTACATAAAATGAAACATGTTACACTTCATCAATTAAAAGCAAGTATAATCATATTTTGCAATCGCAATGTACTTAGAATTTATCATATTACTGAGCAAGGATCTTATTTCATTTAATCAACTAAAAACAATTTGAATTAAAAAATAAATAAAATTAAACATAATCATTTTTTAGATTATCTCCTAAATTCATCTTTAAAATTATTTTTAATAAAATCAAATACTTTTGATTAATATCTAACTTTAATTTAATACTGAAATCAAATACCTTAATAAAAAGAAACTTTACATTTATATTGTTTTTTTAATTTGGGAAATATTAACCATTAATTTCATAAAATAGCATATTATCTTATTTTGAGGAAAGCCTTTAACAATTTTGTAACAATAAAAGTAAAATAACATATTATCTTATTTTGAGATAACTCTACTCAACTTGGATCAATTCAAAGTAAATGAAGTATTATATACTTTCTTGTTTTAACCATCAATTTTATACATGAAGGGTCACAGAAAAAGAAGTAATAGATACTTCCTTGTCTAAAATATTATGTTTTAACAAGTAATTTTAAACATGAAGGGCGTGGTCATTTGGGTAAAGCAATTTGGGTAAAGCATTTAATATTTCATATTCATATGATTCCAAATTTTTATTTATTTTTAAAAAAATTATTATCTTTGATTTATAAAATATATATATTTTCTATTTATTTTTAAAAATCATTATGTTTGATTTATAAAATATATATTTTAAATTAATTGTTCATTATTATTTATTTATATATTAAACATCTTTTAAATGTCATTTGCAAATTGAAATTATATATGGAAAATAATTATTAAGAGATAGAAAGAATTGAAATTAATACAATTTATATTATATAATAATAATATTAAATTTTAATTAAATATTAATATATAATAAGTTATATTTATATAAATTAAAAAAAATAATAATAATATTTATAAATAATATAAATTTTATTATAAATAAGAAAAGTAAAATGCCATATTTAAAAATTTATTAGAAAAATATTTAATTAAAATTTAATATTATTATTATATAATATAAAAAATAATATAATAAATTTTTAAATATTAAATATTTATTATAATAAAAATTTTTTTATATATATATATATATATATATATATAATTTTAAAAAATATAATAAAAAATTAACACTTCACATATAATTTTAAAAAATATAATAAAAAATTAACACTTCACAATATTCAATTTTGATTCCAATTAAATGTTAATCATCAAATAAAGATATATATTATAAATATGATATTTATATAAGAAAATATTATACTATAAATTTTATTACACTGAACATTATATAAAATCTTATGTGCTGAAAAATAAAAAATCGATGGCATGGAGTGGCAGCCTGCAAATACTTATTCAAGAAACCCTTTTATGTAAAGCTAATTGAAAGAACATTTTGCGTTTAATATGATACAGTAAATTAACTACTTTTATTGCCATGCCACCTAGACATTTATTCTTGGTGTTTTCATAATGAAATAAATTAAAAACATTATATAAAATCTTATGTGGCTAATATAAATATTATATAAAATATTATGTTGCTAAAATCTCGTGATATAACGACTTATGTAGTCTTATACTACAGTCACTTTTGGGGTTGATCACATTCTTTGCTCAAAAAGAGGCCCTGGTGATAATAAATCACCATGGAAAAATTCGAGCAATGATTTTACAGGCGTTTCAGAAGATTCAGTCAGTCATCTTAGTTGTTGTTGTTCTTTTTCCAGCTTTAACAATTTGATATTTCTGTTGCGGCTAACAGAAGGGGAGTCTTAAGGTCTTCAATCAATAAGTTGTAGCAACTAGAGCGGGGTCTCTCTTCCTTGAAGATTTGAAAGGTTTTCCTGTCCTGACATAATTGTCAATTAGATGAAGATAATTCTTTAAACTGTGAGCGTAAGAAGGATCAAAATTGTGGAGCTCTTTCAGAATGGGAGAGTTGTTATTATTCAAAGCAATTTTCACACCCACATGAAAATATGTCTAGGGAATGGAAAGTTGTGGTTGAACAACATTGTTGTGAGGAGCTCTGCAACTTGATCTAGGGTTGGCGCTAGGGTTTTGGCATTGGGCACCATGGCGGGACGCGTAGGGGGGAGTGTTGCTCCCTACTACAATCAATTAGTTACGGATAGAGGCAAGGGCACAGGAAAGCAGAGTTTCAAGAAACCTCTGGAGAAGGCAACAAAGGCAAGAAACAGGGAAACATTGGGAAGAAGCAAACCTCATGAACAAGAAGGGGAGTAGTAGGAAGCTAGTAAGGAGAAGGAAAAAGGGGGTAGCAGTCAAAAACCTACTTCCATAAGGACAATTGGGGTTTGTAAACCCAAACAAAACATCATACCTCAGGTCATATTAAGCGACCCAGTGCTACAAGTGCATAGGGATCATATGACAGAATATGCAATCATATGAAAATTCATGGGGATATGGTTGACGTAGAGGGTGTTGTAGGTATGGATAAGGAGCCACTCGAAGACAAAAGGGAAAATACACCTTCATCTAGGTTCTAAGGGATTTTTCACAATAGTATTCACAAGCCTAGAGGATAAAGACAGAGTGTTCGAACGACGACCATATTTTTATGTTGCGGCAGGTCTCTACATGCGGCCATGGATGATGAACTTGTCACGGAATGCGAGACAATTACATCGATACCGGTATGGATCATACTATACTCCCTTCCTCTAGATTATTGGCTACCAGAATCTTTGAAAACAATAGGAAACAAAGTGGGGCATTTGCTAAAGATCTCAGATGTGACTTTGAAAGGTAAATATACCTCCTTTGCCTGGATATGTGTGGAAATGGATTTATCTAGATCACTTTCAGATGCAATAATTTTAGAAGTATATGTGAAGAATGGGTACAGACGGTGGACTATGAGCACATCCCATTTAGGTGCCGCAAATTCCATGAGCATGGGCATCTATATAGAGACTGCCCAAAAAACAACTTAGAGAGGAATGTGAATACCACTGTGGATCAAAATCCCAAAGGTTTTACCAAGGTTGGGGGCAAAGGGAAAGGCAGAAGGCAGCCCCAAAAGAAGACCAATGAGGAAAGACAGCCGAGCCATAATAGCTTTAAGATCCTAGAAGAAGAAGAAGAAAACAAAGTAACAAACTAGGAAATGGAGAACATTGTCATTGAGAAGGAAAGGGATGACAACATGGAAGATATCATAGATAACAGCCAACAAAAGGACGATCTTCCAAGCAGTATCGAGATAAATAAGGACCATGAGATGACTCCAAGTGAGGCGGGAACGAAGGACTATGAACTGCAGGAGATTCTAAATAGGGAAAATCTAGATCTAGAGAAATTTCTAGAACAAGGGACGACCAAAGGAGTGAACTCCCTACCAAAAGAGGAATATGATAGGGATCAACAACTCTTCCTATGGAGATCACAATCGAAGGGATCTGGAGTCAAAAGAAATCATGAAACTCAGGATCATAGAGGGGTCAAAATGATGGAGGAAACATAGGAACTATCTCCAAAGAACTCAGGCAGGAAAAGAGGAAGAAATAGGCAGAATGAGTTGTTGAACGAATGTGGGAGACTATTGATTAACTCAGGTAAGATGAAAGATCTCACCAGTTATTCCTTTACAAACCTTTCTTAATGAAGCTCACAACCTGGAATATTAGAGGCATACGAAATAGAAGGAAACAAAGAAATCTTAGTAATAGAATAAAAGAAGAGAAACAAGATATGATTTTTATCTAGGAGACAAAATGTTCAATGGATAAGATTAGAGAAATTCATAATAAATGGCTAATAAAATATGAGTATCCATAGGTTAAAGAAAAAAACTCAGCGGGGGGGATTCTCACGCTGTGGGATCCTCAGGAATTTGGAATCTTGGATGATGAGGCATCTAGGAACTATCTTTCTTTGGTATGTCAACCTTTAGGTGAGAAGTAGATATACATGATCACAAGTGTCTATGGACCTCAAACGCAAGAATAAAAACTCAAGCTTCTCACCTCCCTTGAAGAAAAAAGAGCAAGACACCCTAATATGCCTTGGATCGTTGCAGGAGATTTCAATATGATAAGATCTCTTACAGAGAAAAAAGGTGATATCAGATAGCTAGGCAGAGACTCCATGGCCTTCCAGATTTTCATAATGAACATGGGGTTACTGGACACTGAAATAATAAATGAGACCTTCACTTGGAACAACAAGATGGGAGGGGCTTCACAAGTTGCCTCTAAAATAGATAGATTCATTATTTCAGAGGACCTCTTTCTCTCAGGCCCTACCATGACAACTTCTATTCTTCCCTTTGGAGGTCGATCCATTGGCCTATATAGCTGGAAGCCACTTTTATGGGTACAGCAAGAAAATAGGCTTTATTTAGGTGACACCTATGGGCCAAATTATTATTAATACCATGAAAAAAAATATTATTAATCCTAATATTTTTTTTTTCTCAATCAGTCTACTCATATTATTTATACAAAAAAGTTACAGCAAGGCCGCTACCCTGAAAAGTATTGCCATGAAGTTGGCATTTTACAAAAATGATCATGATCTCAGTACACAGTAGACCTTCAGCAGTATTTTGACTTCACATAAAACTCGAAACAGCACTGAACATAAACTAAAACGAAACATCCACAGCTAGACAATGCTAGACATAAACGAAACATTGACAGACACAGACCTAAAACATGCATAAACGTCGAGACTCAAAAAGGAGTCGAGCCCCTACTTCAGAAACTGCAAAGAGCGGAGACCCGGATAGGATCAGTCGTCCTCAGAGGTGTATGGCTCCTCAACGACCCTACACCCGAATTGTAGTGAGTCCTCAGAGTCAGAATGATGAACCGTCGAGCCTGTTGGTTCTCCTCGTGCTGGCGCGCTTGGACCTACACGGGCTACAGAATTCACCATCGAGGGACCTCCCATGACCTGGTGTTGATTTTCAATTGGATTCGTCGTTCTCTGGTCTGCAAGAACTCCAGGATGGGCCGCTCCTGAACCCTAGACATCTTCAAATTTTTCAATAGTGACTGAAACTGTGAAGGTTGAGTTGGCTAAAGAACATGGGATGTGGTAGCGAACAGTGGGGTGGGCAGTATGCTCACATTCAACAGTCCTGACTCGCCCATGACCCCTGCCTCTGCCACTTCTGGTGACAGGGGGACTGCTATGACCAGGTTCCAGCGCATCCGAGGAAGAGTATGAAATGGGGGCGGACTGTTGAGAGGTGGCATGACTGCGGGAGCCGCCCCGCTTGCTCCCCATTCTGGGCCATTCAAGCAGCATGGTAATGTGCAGAGGCTTATCAAAGGAGTGGATACAGAGAGAGGAATGACAACGAGTCCAGTGCCCAGAGTGAAGCGGAAACAGAACACCAACATAACCGTAAGAACCTGGAACTAGAGCCCAGCAATTATGGAATTCTCTTGAGCCGAGTAAGGGAATGACAGGCTGAAGCTCGCTAGCAGAATGGCTCAGTGAAACACACAAAGCAGAAACCCATAAGGCCGCAATAGTCTGCGTCGAAGCCACGGGAATGATAAACTTATTGAACGCCATAGCACAGATAAACAGGAGACTGTAGGAGGAAGTAAATGCCTTCATTAATATGCTTGTGCGAGACCAGCTCGACCGTCCAGTGCAATAACCCTTCGCACTGCTTGCTCATCCAGTGCAATAACCCGTGGCATGCTTGGGCTAACAACTACCAATTCGATGCGCCACCATCGTACCATCCGATCTGTCAAACACCCGCATCCGGGAATTATTAATCCTAATATTAATATTAAAAGATTACTATATTATTTTTATTAAATATAATATTCATATTAATATAGTATAATATTAATATTATTAAATTTAATAACATTGGATTAATACAATATTAAATTTGTTATATTATAATATATATTAATAAATCATTATATATATTAACTCTGAGTATATATTGGAGGGAAGAAAAAATACAGAGTGATAGAGGTAGAGAGATAGGGGGAGTAACAAGGGAGAGATCAAGATAAACTTAAGGATAGGGGAGAGGAGGAATGAAAAGAGAGAGAGGGAGATGAGTGAGTGATGTAGAGAAGGGTAAGAGAAGGAGAGGGAGGCACAAAGATGGAAGGGGAGACAA
This sequence comes from Pinus tabuliformis, assembly GCA_031772625.1. Classification (NCBI taxonomy): domain Eukaryota; kingdom Viridiplantae; phylum Streptophyta; class Pinopsida; order Pinales; family Pinaceae; genus Pinus; species Pinus tabuliformis. The sequence goes on from CM062820.1 coordinate 1,001,936,510, forward strand.
AGAAGGAGAGAGGGAGGGAGATGGTGAGAGGATTGGGGAGAGAGAGAGAGAGAGAGAGAGATGGGGGAAGAGAGAGGAAGGTAGGAGATGAAGGTTGATAGAGAGGAATTGCAAGACAGGAGGAGAGAGGGAGGGATATAGTAACATAGATGGAGAGAGAGAGAGAGTGACAAATAAGATCATCATGCAGGACTCTATACTTTTTTTATATTACTGTTCTTTATTTATTAAACTTATGTGCATGCATGAGGAAGAAATCAATTATAAGACATTTTTATTGATAAGAGATGTCTGAATTAAGTTTTGATTAGTTTGGGGAGACATGAGATTTCACAAATAGGTTATATTTGACAGTATTGAGGACTCTTTTATATTATAATTAAATAATATTGGACTTTGTTGTATATGTTTTGAAAACCCCATTAAACTCTTGATTAAATGGAAAATTCAATAGATAGATTTGAAAAGGAACTGAGATATAATTAAAGAGAAGCATTTTCACCATTTACACTAAGTGGTATTATCCTTGAAAATAAAAGAATAAAGTCAAAGTATATAAATTGGGACTTGTTTCCTTCCAGGAATAACTTTGGAAAAACGTTATGAATATTAGTGATTTTTAATGTATAAATTCTTTTTGTTTGTAAGTCTATCTCGAATCAATTAAAAGAATGATTATGTTTTTTTGAATAAGCGTTAAATATAAATAGAACCTCCTTGCTATTGTAGGAAGTATATACAATAAGGGCTTTAATTAGTATGATTTAACTATACATGATATTTTGAATTCTATGAACTAGGGAAGACTAGGAAATCAAAAAAATTACTTCTCAAAAGATTAATATTCCATGCCAGTGACATAATAAGTTGAACTGATTAGTTGTGTTTACCATCCAAGATATTATATTGAATTTTGAAAGTAAGAACTAATATTCCACCATACAAATCTATATCCAAACTTATTAAAACATCATAATTGAGCTACTAGTTTAGCATGAAGAAAGACTAGAACAATAAAAGAAAAATATTGTAGAAAAAATCAGTACAAATCAAAATAACTGTAGTCGAAAACTGTTAGATCATAGCATACATAACAGACAGTGGATTCATACTCAGATACTTAGACGGCAATAGCAGAGAATAATTCACAGAGATAGACAAATGGAGAAACAACAAGATTACTCAGTCAAAAATAGTGGAATAGATAAAACAATCACTGGAGGACAGGAATCACTTTGCATTACATAATAGGCTTGGGCCTTGGCTTGCTTTCCTTGGCCAGAGAAATTACAAAGATGGAGATCTGGAATGATCTAGAAACCATTGCCAGTGTAGGAGGATCTAGAATCCTGCATTTGATTCTAGAAACTAATGGCGGTGTAGAAATATCTAGAAAGATCTGATCTAGAATCCTTCATGAATTTGGCTTCACACTTAACATTCTCCCACTTGAAGCCAAGTAAGAGTCATCAAGTCACACTGAGTCCTACCATGCCTCTACATAACTCATGTTTATTTCATGGTACAATCTTAGTGAGCATATGAGTAGGGTTCCTATCTGTATGGATCTTTTTCAAGGATAATTGTTCTTCCTCCAACACATGCCAGATCTAATGGTACCTTAAGTCAATGTGCTTGGTTTTAGAATGAAATGTTGGGTTTTTTGCCAAGTGAATGACACTCTAACTATCACAATATAACACATACTTGTCCTACTTTATTCCTATCTCTCCTAGGAATCGCTGCATCCACAACATCTCTTTACAAGCTTCTGTTGCAGCTATGTACTCTGCTTCTATTGTAGAGACGGCTACTATTCTTTGTAGCCTTGACACCCAAGATACTGTTGCACCTGCAAATGTATACAAATAACCTATAGTGGACTTTCTGGTATCCATATCTCCAGCCATATTTGCATCTATAAATCCTTCAAGCATAGTCTCATCATGACCAAAACATAAAAAATAATGACTAGTACTCTTGAGATACCTTAAAATCCATTTTACTGCTTGCCAATGTTGTTTGCCTAGATTGGTAAGGAACCTGCTCACTACTCCCACTGAATATGCAATGTCTGGTCATCTGCATACCATGGCATACATTAAGCTACCAACGGCTGAAGTGTAAGGAATTCTTCTCATCTCTTCTTTCTCTTTGTCATTACTAGGACATAATTCAGTACTCAACTTGAAGTGGGCTACAAGGGGTGTACCAACTAGCTTGGCATCCTTCATATTAAACCTGTCAAGCACCTTCTTGATATATTTTTCTTGTGACAACCACAACCTTTTGTTTTTCCTATCACGCGTTAGCCGCATGCCCAATATCTATTGTGTTGGTCCCAAATCTTTCATTGCAAATTTTCTACCCAAAACTTTCTTCAACTTATTGATCTTATTCTTATCATGCCCAACAATCAACATGTCATGAACATATAACAATAATATGATATACTTTCCTTGATCGTACCTCTTGATATAAACATAATGGTCAGCTTGCAACCTCTGAAAACCATGTTCCAACATGAATGAATCAAATTTCTTGTACCATTGTCGAGGTGCCTGTTTCAACCCATTGAGACTCTTCTTCAACCTACAAACAAGGCCTTCTTTTTCTTTTTCTATGAAGCCTTCTGGCTACTCCATATAAATTTCTTCCTTCAATTCACCATGAAGGAAAGCAGTTTCTACATCTAACTGTTCACATTCTAGGTCTAAAGCAGTGACTAGACCAAAAATTACTCTAATGGATGACATTTTAACAACAAGTGAGAAAATTTCAGTGAAGTCAGTACCTTCTTTTCGGGAAAAACCTTTCACCACCAGTCTTGCTTTATACCTCTCCTTCTTTTTGTCACCTTCATGCTTAATCCTGTACACCAATTTGCTTTGTAAAGCCTTTCTACCTTTTGTGAGGTTTACCAACTCGCAAGTTTTATTTTCCTGCAAAGAGTTCATTTCTTCTTCCATTGCTTTCTTCTATTCTTTACTGTGCTCAACTTTACGAGCTTCTTGAAAACAATTAGGTTCACCTTCATCAATCAACAAAATATAGTTTGAAGGAGGATACCTTTGTGAAGGCTTATGAGGCCTACAAGATCTATGAACCAACTGTGGTGGTGCATTATCAGGTTAAATCTCCTGTAAAGGTTCCCGCAAGATTCCTTCTTCTTGTTGTTCATTATTTTCCACTTGTTTTTCTTCATGCTCCTAAATTTTCTATTCATTCTCTTATATTGGTGGTATGTTTTCCTGCTGCTCTTCAAACCTCTCAATAACCTTCTTAACCTCCAACTCACCTACAGTGCTCTTGAACATTTCCGACTCATTAAATATAACATCCCTGTTTCTAATAATTTTATTTTTCACTGGATCCCATAGGCAATAACCAAGATCTTCATCCACATATCCCAAAAAAATGCATTTCATAGATTTATCATCTATCTTAGTTCTATTTTCTTTGGGAATATGTACGAATGCTTCACATCCAAAGATTTTCAAGTGAGAATAATTCAAATTCTTACTAGTCCAAACTTCTTCAGGGATAGCACCATCCAAGGCTGTAGTTGGAGGTCTATTTATGAGGTAGCAAGTGATCCTGACTGCTTCAGCATAAAAATTCTTCTCCAAACCAGAATTGGACAAGATACTTCGTACTTTTTCCATAATGGTGTGATTCATCCTTTATGCAACACCATTTTGTTGAGGAGTACCAGGCACAGTCTTCTCATGCTTTATGCCAAACCTGTTACAATATTCCTTAAATGCATTTGAGCAATATTCTCCACCATTATCTGTTCTTAAACACTTCAGCAATTTGTTAGTCTCTCTTTCAACAGAAACATGGAATTTTTGAAATATTCTAAACACTTCACTTTTATTTTTGATAGGATATGCCCAAACTTTCCTGGATGCATCATCTATAAATGTTACAAAATATGATGCTACTCCTAATGATTTGATGTTAACAGGCCCAAACACATCCGAGTGTACAAATTCTAACACATTTTTCTTTCTGTCATGCCCACCTCTAAGGAATGAAACCCTTCTTTGTCTACCATATATACAATGCTCACAAAGATCAAGATTGTATGATTTCAAACCTAGCAATAAATTTTTATCAACAAGGATTTTTAAGCCCTTCTTTCTCATGTGACCCAAACGCTTATGCCACAGATCTGTTGAATTTCCTTCTTTTGTGACAGCAGCCAAATCTGATTTTGCTATCAATGTCTTCAATGTGTATAATGTTCCTGTCTTGGGTCCTTTGGCCACAACCAATGCACCTTTGCTAATTTTCCAGCTTCCTTTTCCAAAGCTTGTCGAATAGCCTTCATCATCCAGTCATCCCATAGAGATTAAACTCATGCGCATTTCTGGTAAATGCCTGACCTGTTTCAACAACATATCTTATCCATCTTTCATCTTGATCTGGACATCTCCCACTCCAAAAATACTGCAAAAATGATTATTCCCCAAATGCACTCTACCATAATCACCAGGATTATACGAAACAAAACTATCTTTGCATGGGGTTACATGGTGAGATGCCCCAGAGTCAAGGATCCAATCAAATCTACTGCTAGATGTATATACACATGCATCCTCTACTGAAACAGTAAACAACACATCACCATTTGTGGATACAGCAGTAGTCTCACCTTCATTTGTGCTGGATGACTTGTGATTTCTACTAGACGGTCTCTAATACTTTTGTCCTTTCTTCTAGAATTGACATTCTTTCTTCATGTGCCCAGGTTTGCCAGAATGAAAGAAAATGATTTTGCCTCTCCTTGATTCTGTTTGGCCTCTCGATATTGATCACCCTTTCTGGCCTCAATCCATTCTCCTACCATGATCGACTAGAGCTAGAGCCTCTCCTCCTTGGTTTTCCGCAATTGACTTGCATCACAGCTCCTCATTCATTTAACTACCGCTAACATCATCAAACTTCAGGGTCCCTATACTTGTTGAAGTTCTCATAGCTACAATTAAATTTTCCCAGCTGTCTGGCATAGAAAAAATTAGCAAAATAGCTCTAATTTCATCATCTAAAATGATTTTAACAAAGGCAAGTTGATTAGTAATAATATTAAATGCATTCAAGTGCTCAGAAACTGAAGCACCCTCCTTCATTTTGAGATTATAAAGCTTCTTCATCAAAAACACTTTGTTTGATGCCGTGTTCTTCTCATATAGATCACGGAGCTTCTTCCATAATCCTTCGGCTGTCTTTTCTCTAGACACATTGAAATAAACATTCTTCGCTAAATATTGGTGGATTGTTGAAGTCACCTTTCTATCTAGCTTATTCCACTCTTAATTTTTCATCGATGAGGGTTTCTTTGTTGTGCCCTCAATCAGCAAATACTGATCCTTTAAAATCAGTATATCCTCCATCTGTGATTTCCATAGGGCAAAATTAGCCCCGCTCAACTTCTCCATCTCTGTAACTGTTGCCTCCATTTTCAATCAAATTCACGCCCCAAAACACAAAACTCCACTTAAAAATAAAACTTTAATTATTACTCTTTAAAAATAATGACCTTCCTCCTTTTAAAATACCCTTTTCAAAATTCTTGCTCCTTTTTAAAATATACTTTTCAAAATTCCAACATATAATTATATATGTTTCATAATAAATATAAAAACATATATAATGTTTTAACCTTTTCACATTTCACACATATATATGTTGGTTTTAGAAAAAAACTTGACATATACGTGCAATCTTGATGTGAAAAAAACTTACGAACACCACGTTTCAACTCTAATCTCCAAGGATCTCCACTTTTCAAACTCAAGCAACACGTTTCAACATAGGTTCACGACCTTGTTTTTCTTGCAGCAACTGTCTTTTAGTTCCAACGTTCCTCAGCTATTTCCTGGAAAGATCCTTCAACAGCTCTAGGGGTAACAACCAACCTTTTAAAACATGATCATCCAAATCGAGATTGACTAGACGTTACTGTATACAAAATATTCATAACAAAATCTTGAGTATCACATATGCGTCTACAAAGAAATTAGAAGCAACAAAGGGAATAAGTATGAGGTGGCACATGGGACACATGAAGCTTTTCAGACTCAAATATTACAACATAACATTGACTCATATGTGATATTACTTATTTTAATTATAGTCACTAGAGAAATAACTATTACAAAATGTCTAGACTGAAAGGTCTTTTATAAACCTTTAAAACAATATTGAGCGTAACCCTAACAGGCTCAATCTCAACAATGGAAATAAAAAAAGAACACTGAAATAAGAAGTCTGAGAGATCATGTTGATTCCATATGCATGCACTCAACCTTTCCACCCAGGTTAGGAGGAGCTATCAAAGAGTGTTGACCTGTAGGTTGTAATGCTGGAGTTAAAGTCTTGAAAAGAAAAAAACATTAAACCATGCGACTTCATAGTTTATCCCTCAAGTTCCATGGTTTTACCTGGATGAAAAATGACATAAATTATTTTAGCACGTTGTTAAAGGAAATAAGAAATTATGAACGAAGTGGAATCAAATTCTTGCAAACTCTCATCACCCTTTAGAGGCAGGTCGCACGACTATCCGAGTCTTTATGCCAACTGCAAGGGAACTGAAGTGTTTAGTAGGTATTTGAAATCCATATTAAACTAGAGGAACAAAAATGACTATATGCCCAATTCTTAAATTGTCAATTGGGTCCAAGTACTTGAAAGGAATTAGATATTTTTTCTCGTAGAGCGATCTGTAGCAATAATTGGAATCATATTAAAAGGATATGAAACTATAATAATCAAATTATATATAGATAGACTTAAATAATAAAATAAATGAAACTGAATATAAAAACCCCAATCTTAACTGACGATTTGGACATGAAATCCAATATTAAATAAGAGAGGCTGCTAAGCAGCAAGTCCCTGCCAAAACGCTATGTTCGAAAAAGCCAAAGGTTAATGAAAGTGTTTGACAGACTATGAAAGTGTTTGACAAGCTTTCTGACACATGTAGGCCAGTGCAGGCTTCCCTAGTGCTAATGAGAACACAAATGCAGGCTTCTTTGTGCCTGACCTGAGTCTGCCTGCCTTACCCATCTCACCTGCTGAGTATGCCTTACCTAAATTTGCCTTACCGTCCTTCAAATCGTTGAGAAAACATAAGTCCAAGTTTTTTTGTGTTGTACCTGCTTTCTTAGGTGAAATTACACATACTGCAATTTTAACTCCTTGTTACAGAACTAGAATGAGAAGAAGCCTTAATGGCCTTCCAAACAACACTGAGGATGAAACTCCTTCCTCTGCGGAATCATTTACTGGTTCCCGTTCATCAACGGCTTTTGGAACCGCAGCAGCAGACCCCGTTGTTGAAACAGAAGATTCAGTGTCAGTGAATCCAGATCCAGATCCACGTAGAGAGCACGACAAGACTTCGATGAACATCATAGAATATAGGAACAACAATGCACCTAGTAGGAACACTAGCTAATGCCTGAACAACACTTGTAGAAACAAGTAGAGATGCTTATAGCAACATATGCTTATATTAGAACACCACATCTTGGAACACTAGCGGATGCCATAACAGCACAAGTCGGAGCATCATGGAATAATAGAGCACCACAAGTGGGAACACTAGCAAATGCCGGCACAAAGTTTAGGAACAACACTACAAAGCCTTATAAGACTTTGAGAAGTCCGAGGAACTAGTACAAATGGCTTCACTGCACCACTTGTAGGAACAAGATAAGAGACCACTATAGTCAAGATCCTAATGTTAGGACTCTTTCTTTGAAGATAAGAAAATCTTGTAACATCATCACTGAGGGGAACAACTAGAAATGTAAGAACATGGAGGGACGCAAGTAAGGATGCTACAACAACTGGCTCGAATGTTGGGATTCCAACTAGCACCACATTCACTTATTTCATTTAGTCAATAAATCGTTCAAGGTCAGCTAGGGGTGGCTAAGTGGAACGTAGCTACAGGCACCGAACTTAATAAAGTAGTGAAGGTAGAAAGATAGAAGAGTCTAAGCTATAAATAATGAGTTTGAACTGGTGCTTTCAACTTGCTTATTATACCTAAAGATGCCCATTTTGAAGAAATTCAGGAGCAACAGTACAGTTACTTCAACTCAAAATACAGGAGCAGTAGTACAGTTACTTCAACGATTATGGAGAGCTCTCTGCCTTGAGCGATATATAAGTCATTGTGGAATGCAATATATAAGTCTTCCCGATATGTTAGTTAGTGGTGGGATATATAGAAAGAAGTGCTACGGAACAACCCACCTCCTTACTACCGAGCCTGCTACTAAGAAGTGCTACTGAACAACCCACCTCCTTACTACCGAGCCTGCTACTAATTAGTTACCCTTGCAATCAACCCCACTTCTAATAAATAGACTAGAGCTTCGAACCTCGAACTCTACCTCGCTCTCTATTGTCCTTGTTACAGAACTAGAATGAGAAGAAGCCTTAATGGCCTTCCAAACAACTTCAAGATTGGTTTTATCATTCAGATTCTGAAATAGTGTAGGGCACAGGACTCATATATTAGAAACAATATGCAGTGGATAAATTTGGTGGGAAAAATACTAAGAAAAAGAAAACAATACCGTAAGCTTGAAAAGCTATTATACAACCTCAGTTGAAGTCTGAAGATGCTTGCCTACGACTGAAATTGAATGAGAAGACAACGTAAGCTTGAAAAGCTATTATACAACCTCATCTGAAGTTTGAAGATGCTTGCCTACAACTGAAATTGAATGAGAAGAGAGCCCATAGACTTGAGTTCCATTTTGGTTCTCAGTAGAATCTTGGCATCATTTTCTGAGAGATATCTTGCTTGAATTTACATTTCTCAGACTTCTTGGATTGATTATTAGCCCTAAATTATCCAGAAGAATTCAACTCTGACAGACAATCAGAAGTAACAACTATACAAGAAAAGTTTGTAGCAGTTATTGTTAAGTTTTCTTACCTGGTAAGAAACTTTGGGAATATGCCAAACATTATTATACGAATCACAACCATTATTATACTAATCACAACTAGTAGAGCTCTGAGATATGCCACACCTCTTGTGGTTTCTTCTTCCACCTGAAGCGAACATTTCTGTATACATTGCAGGATAAGAAGATGGTCCTTCATCAATGCAAATATTAGTTGGATGAACACTTTACAGAAAAGAGACCAGAAAAGAGACCATAAGCCCAATTTCCGAAAACTTTATGAACAAGGAGAAACCCAATTCCATGATTAACAAAGGAAAAATATAAAATAATAAAAATACAATTAGTAACACACATACAAAACATAGACCATAATGCCAATTCATGAAATCTTTCTTACAAGCGAACATAAAGAAGCTTCACTCCAGATAAATAAATGAAACTAACCTTGGTACCAATGCAAAAGTGAACTTTATTTGCAGAATAAACAACAGAATAAAGACCAAATGAAAGTAGAACAGATAGATTATGTTAGATGAGTCAGCACTTTACAATGAAAAAGATAGATTAGGTTAGATGGGTCAGCACTTTACAACGAAAAATGAAGCTATCAAAATTAAAATACCAACTAAAAATACATATAGAACAACAACCATAAGCCTATGTCCTGAAAACTTCCAAACACATTAATAAAGAGAAACGCAACTCCTTGATCAAAATATGAGCATAACATTGGTATCAATGCGAATGCATAATATCATAAAATATCAGAATGAATGCTACAAGAAAACCAAAAAAAGAAACATGTGTACCAACTTCAGACTCGTGGGTGCTCATGCCTTGATTGCATGCAACCCACGTTGCAAATAAGATTATGAAACTAGCCCACGTTGCAATAAGATTATGAAATGAGACATGTACATGTCATTATCCTAGTAAAATAGATGGCCTTGAAAAACTTAAATGGAATCACCCCTCACTTGAGGACCGTCTTACTATTGTAACGCCACCCCAGCAACAAAGCAGATAGGTTCAAAGCCTGGAACACAAACTATTACCCAGAAAAGAAATAGATAAAGATTCACATGGCCACAAAGGAACATGTAAAGGCTTATAAAGGTCGTGTTTCCGATTTGTACGTTTGTTGGTACTGCAAAGGGTAATTGCGAATGAATGTCTCAATTTGGCGTTGCATAGCGGACCAGGTACTAGTGTGGATGGTATAGACCCATGATTCCCTAGAGACCTAGGATGTGCTGGTTGGTAGTAGAGCGAGAGTTATAGCAGCTGGTCTTGTTCGTCAGAAAATTCGAGAACTTTTTGACCCTGAACCTTACGATTCTACCGACCCTTCAACTGGTACACGTAGTAAACATATCGACCGGCAGACACTGTATGGTACCCGCCGGTAGCCGGTTGATGGTAGTAGTTATAGCCCGCGGTGGTACTATCGGCATCGAAACAAATTGCACAGCGAGTCTGAGCCCGAAAATGTGATGTTGAGCCCAGTTGTTTTTATTCTTCGGTATAACCGACTACTCGTTGACTTGATGATTGGTTTGTGGGGTTGAGTTGGTCGACCGCTGGTTGTGTTTGAGTGGTCTCTGCCTCACCTACGTGCAGTTATATACGAGACTTCAATCACAACAGACCAACTGATGTCATAGCCAGGTTGAATCGACTGGTCAATCATCCGCGACCCTGAACTGAGGCGTATAGATCGTCGATAGACCAGAGGATCTGCTACTGTACCTGCTGCTTAAACAAGGCTGAAAATACTGGATCTCCATCTCGATCTTATATATCTGCATCTGGGACTGCAATTGTTGCTTGTGCCCCTTCTGGAACTACTGAATCACCAACTGCCTGCTTCATCGACTGAACCAACAGAATGAACAGGCTGGGAAACCTTTTTACTCCTATTTGGGCTCTTGCGAGTGTAGCATCCCGGGTTTGACGAGGAGGAGGCGGCTGGGCTGGGATACTCATTCCTAGAAGCTCTGGTCAATGCTGCTTATAGGAGCTAATCTCAAATAGTGGTTAATTACGTATATAATAATACTCAAGCTTAGATACATTCTCAGATATCGTTTTTTCAATGGCCGACCAAGTTCACGGCAAGCTATAATTTCACTTTGAATTTATCACAGAAAAAAGTCCCATTTAATGGTTTCATTTACCAATATCGACTTTTTGACGGGTCTAAGAGGAATAAGCAAAAGTTCCGCTAAAGGAGAGGAGCGCTAAAGAAAATAAGAGCTCTGGGTTGGCTATAGATCTAAGAGCGCATAGCAAACAAAAGAGCAAGTAGATAAGTAGAGGACTGGATGGGGCTTAAAACCATTTATAGCCAGATGAAAGAGCCCAGATAGGAGGAGATCCTCTCGGTTTCACAGTTCTAATTTCAAGTAATAGGGCATTATCCTTGGGTTCGTGACCTCATTTGGAATGACAACACGATGGCTATAGAGTTCTAACTGGGGGTTTTTCACGAATTCCAGATCACCAGACTCGAAGCACAATTCGGAGTTGGGTTTTCATCTCAAAGCATGATCTCAGGAATGGAACCAAAGTACGTACAAGAGGTTCTGAAAGCAATAGTTGCTGAGAAGGTGTAGAGGCTGAGAAATACGAGGCTCTGCTCCTATTCAGCTAAAACTCCCAGGCTCGCTGCTGCTTCAGGTTCACATATCTCATTTCATGCAAAGATGATAAATACCTAGTTAACAGACTCATTTTTCTAGTAGAATACGCTAACTGATTCTCTAGAGGTCGTTCCGTCCGTTAGCACTATGCATACCTGGTCCTGGATCAAAGTTGTGTTTGATTCGATTGTGTTTGATTCACATGCCTCTGATCAGTGTTCCGCCTTTGTTAGATGCTCCCTATATGATATTGTGGAGCCTCTAGATGCACGGTCTGTAGAGACTCAGAGTTTGCTCCATACGAGCTCTTCCTCTTAATCCAGGTTGAAACTATATCGTACAATGGTTGAAACTATATCGTGCAACGAACGAGCTATTTACCTGACCAACCCGCGACTATAGAAATACCAACCATAGGTGGGTGAAACCGTCTATTTATCTAACCCATGGCATGCTTGGGTGGTAAGATAACCCAGGGCATGCTGTGATATAAGCTTTACCATAACCTTTGGTGGTAAAGACAGCTGGTGACGAGTGGTCAACATGCAGATATGATGTGATATAAGTTGTACCATAAGTTTTGGTGGTAAAGGCAGCTAGCGACGAGTGGTCAACATGCAAATACCAGCCTAGCTAAGTGATATCGCCTCCAAGATCAGTGGCATAACATTTAATTTCTTCGACTAATGCTAGCATTAGTTTACATTTTCTCTAAACGTGATGGGAACACATCAATATAACCTATGCTTTGGCCTCCCTACCTCGGGAAGAGGCCAAATAAGACTGTAAAACAAATTTCATAAGCCATAAAAATTTCAGCAGCTAAAAACTTAGGTTATTTGCCATACGGATTAGCCTAGATTAATGCTAACAACACATTTTCGATTACTATAGTCCCAGCCCCCTACCGGTAAGGACTAATAACCATACTACAAGAATTATATTGTATTCTTGAATCTATCAAAACATAAGACCATGAGAAATGTATTGAATCAACTTCATAAGAAGGGCTTGAAAGGGAAAAACTCCAAATCATAAATATGCTAAAGTCCACAATTCATAGTGGAAAAAGGAGTATAAAATTTTGAGTACAATCCCTGGTGACTGGACCATAGCGCCGAGTCTAGAGTGAAAGCCCCAAACTTCCTCTACAACCTTGAATCAGGAGAAGTTATGGTCTAGAATAAAAAAGAACTTTCCATGAAAGAATAACAAAGGCTCCAGAATGTGCCAGTCTTACCTAAAAATTAAATCGTTTGACAGAGTGAACGACTCATTGAGCCTGAGCGCAAAGTGTATGCAAAATGCATGAATAGTTCAGGCCTCACCTATGACTAAAATCACAAAATTTTGCAAGAAACAAATAAGCGTCAATGCAGGGTTACATATAAACTCATAATACAAAATTATAATTGTAAATAACTCCATGAATAAATAAGGATGAAGCATTAACTCTGCATCGTGAGTGAAAGTAAAACCTCCAAAAATATGCCTTGATAAATAGGTCGATGGACAATGGCTGAGGAAGAACCACATGTAGCTTGTAGAGAACTAGAGGCATCCTGTAAATATGCAGAGTAGCACATGATCGAGCACATGGACAAAAATGTATGTCGAGGAGGAATGAGAAACATTTTGGATAAAACCCTAACTCAATGATTATCGTTGGATCAAAATCTCAAATCGTGACCGTCCATAGGACGTACTGTTAGAAGAGCAACGTGAAAAACATGTGAAGGGTAAATGAGCCACATGAGCATAATTTGAAGCATGAAAAGTTACAGTGGAGAAAATTAAATTGTATATCCCACATTGATTAACGTCATGTTACAAGTATTGCACATAGGTATAAGCCTATGAATATAGTTAATAGGGAAAATAATGTTTACACAAAAATTAGAGGACTAGAGGCATCCTGTAAATATGCAGGGTGGCACATGATCGAGCACATGGACAAAAATGCATGTCGAGGAGGAATGAGAAATGCTTTGGGTAAAACCTAACTCAATGATTATCGTTGGATCAAAATCTCAAATCGTGACCGTCCATAGGACATACTATTAGATGAGCGATGTGAAAAACATGTGAAGGGTATATGTGCCACATGAACATAATGTCAAGCATGAAAAGTTACACTGGAGAAAATTAAATTGTATATCCCACATTGATTGACTACATGTTACAAGTATCTAATATGTGAAATGAAGTGTACACAAAAATTATAGTCGGGGGATGATTATATAGGATCATAAATAGAAGTTATAAGTATTAACATTTTTGAGTTCTGAATTAAATATAGTGGTGTAAGGATCGGGATAATATATGCCCATTTTTGGTAATAGTAACCACATTATTAAACAGATTATATCAAAATACCTTAGGCTTTATAGTAAATGTAAAACCATGAATGGGCATAAAGGAAAAAATTATGGATCGAGGTTTAAGAACCTCTACAACAACCTTGGGTAGTCGAAATGAAACCAAAAAAATTACAAGAAACATTATAGATCATAAATGTGACATAAAGGAGCATAAATAATAGAAGCGCCATAATAACATCATGAGAAACAAGGGAAGGGAGGCTGCATCGTAGCTAGTCCCCGCCTTTTGCTGGGATAGCCCTAAGTATCAGACAACTCACCCATATAATAAACGACAAAGCCAATCAGCGAAATCCAGTTTAGCACTTCCCCTGCAAAGTCAACAAAAAACTAGAAACAGAACAAGGCTGCAACCATCATAGGGCCATACAAAGTAAATGCAACCTGATAAAACCAAATACCTTGCAATGTAAATGTAATGCCACCTGGTTGCAGCCTTCAAGACCAGCATGGCTTGTAGAATGAAAGTTAAACAAGAGATACTCTGCAAAAAACGCCATTGCTGCAATGATCTCCAGCACTCCATGTGGGAGAGGCAAGTACCTGTTACAAAGCACAACACAAGAAAATCAAATCTTCACAAACTTTAGCAAAATGACTAAATTTTCGAGCTCTGTTCCCTCAATTTATTTCTAAAAATCGATAATCTGAATCATGCTTCATGGTTCAAATGTGCATTTTTCATTCTTCAAATGTTCAATGAACACCGAAATTCTTAATCGAACAGTGCATTGCATTGTCATTTGTGGACAGTAGTCCGTTAATGAAACTAGTTCTTTTTGGTCGGCATCCGCTAGCAAAAGTGCCCCCAAACCGCTTATTACTCCGATACTATAGTGAAAAAATAGAAACTCCGAGGGTCAACAATTGTTTTCAGCCAGCCAGCAGCTCTACATTCCTCATCAGCCAGACAGCGAGGCAATCCACCAACCATTGTAAACCGGCCAGCCATACACTTATAATAAACAAGGCAGCCCAGCCCAGGCAACCGTCCATTATAAGCCAGCAGCCAGTCAGACATGGCAGGTCTAAAGTCCAGCCAGTAGAATAAGTGCCTAGGCTTGACAGATCGGTGAACACGCACTTTCCCCACCAGTAGGCAGGTATCTGGTCTGTCGGTAAGGGACCCTCCCTGGGCAGGTGTGTTGTCCAGATGCGTAGTTTTATAAACGTAATGAAACGTAATAAAGCACGTGTTGGGCTGGCTTGGCTCTGTGATGCATCACAATAAATAAAAAATGATGTTATCTCTCTTTCGTTCATCTTGGATGGGTGATGGCTGTGGATACTCGTAAGTAATAAGAATCAATATTGTTTTCTGGCTCAGAGTAAAGGCATATCAAAAAGGCAGTAAATAGGAAGTATAAACACAACCCGTTCTTTATTGACATTCTTTTTTAATATACTCTACAAGACTTTGCATAGTGGCAAATATATGTAAAGTATCAAAGATTTCATATATGTCGAGGAGTGTGTTAATAAAATTAAAAAAAACCAAGTGGAACCCAAACAGATCGAATAATATATTTAAACTCAACCTTAAGAAAAGCACTTGTTAGTAGGAGTTTGCATGCATTTCCCACTAGGCCAGAGTAACCACAATTTCGTGTTATTGCGCTCGAATCCCTTGAGTCTGCATTTCGGAAATCAAGATAGGATCCGGAGGCATAGGAGTTGAATTAAGATGAAATGCTAGTGAGCACGAATCTTTTTTTTGTTTAGTAGGTTGAGGCCAATACCCGCAATCAAGTCATACTCAACTGCAAGAAAGTAATAATCACCAGCAATCAAGTAAGCATCAACTGCTTTACCGAGTTCAAGAAGAACAGTTCCTTGAGCAGATGTGATTGCAAATCTTCTTCATTCATCTTCTTGGTCTGCTGAATGAATTGATCCCTGTTGTTCGAGCGCATGCTATTGTTTTGCAATTCCTGCTGGAGTGACGTCTTCCGGTCTAAGGGTAGCTACTACCGTTGTGTAAATATCAACTCCTGCTGCTATGAGTCTCGTCTTCGTGGAGTTCCCGGATGATAAGGAAGAAAGATGGCTTGGATTTACAGATAGGGGCTTTCTCCAGCCTACCCATGTGTAAAGAAAAGCTGTTGTTGGTTCTTCTTCCTAGTCTGATTCGTACTAGTGCAGGGCCCATGGGGCAAAGTCGTTAGACACAGAGATCTATCCTACATATAAGGAGTCACCGATTCTGTTAGGCAGGAACTAGAAAGATCAGAAGTTGGTTCTGAGTCGACTAGTAATCCAGAAAAGGCTGCTGAATAGAGTGTCGAAGGGACACAACCTACCGAATGTGTTCCGGAGTCCGCGGTTCCTTTCGCCAAAGCTTATAAAATACGACTCTTCAGAACTATCATTGCAACGCCATGGGACCGTGGTGACATACGGATCAGAGATAGTGCGGTAGGTGGCCAAAATTTCAAAAAGTGCCAAAATTTCAAGTTAGCTCATCCTGAAGATAGATCGAGGGAAGGTATCAAACAGAGTCTACTTCTTACCACCCTGAATTTCTCGTTTCTGTGCCTTTTGGAGTATGTGCCTTCTGGAGTATGCTTGTTCCGAGTTTATCCTCTCAACGTTCGTTCCAGAAGAGCCGCCCACCGACTACCGACTGTTTCTCTTGCTCCAAGTCTGCATCCTGGGGCATATATGAAAAGGGGTAAGTTGTTATTACTCCATAAATACCTCAGATGTAACTTGCTAATACATAATACCTAATGTAACTTGCCAATACATAATACCTGTTTGTAGACAACCACCAGGTCAACCGCAGCAAAGGAAACATCAGCTCCTCATCCTCTCAGCGTTCGTTTCTAGGTAGGCAGGTACACTCTGCACTTTGTTGTCCTTTGAGTGTCAAAGTTGCTACTGCTATCGATCTTAAACATGAGATTGTAGCCCTCATATTGGCAAGGTATCCTGAAATCAAGTCATCAAATTGGTTGAAATATTCAACTGTGTGTCTGTGTGTGTTTATATACGTTATTAATCTACTAATTCCAATTCTATGTACCGTTTATACTCGATGTCCAACGATATGAGTTGGCTAACTTTGTCTGGGCGGCCAAGCTTCGAATACCCATGAAGGCTCATGATGAAATCAGTTCGGTCGCCTTGCCCATAATCTGTCACAACAATTTTCACTCCTTCGCTTCTGCACAGATCTTTATTGGTACATCTTACATATAATTTTCATCAATATGAATTTGTCACACTAAAATTGAAATTCATCCATAAACTTAAGATTGAAAAATCAGGTGATGAAGGTGGATAATTATAGTAGAATTTGTAGTAGCCAGTTGTGAAATAGTTTTGATGATGATGGTTACCTTGTAGCAGGCACCGCATCCGGTTCCATTTCTGTATAACTGAGCGACAGCAGCTACATCACCTCCATTCATATTTCTGCCAAAGAACCCATATCCACACGCTCCACCGGCGCAACCGCAGCAAAGGAAGCATCAGCTCCTCATCTAGACAACCACTGGCGCAACCGTAGCAAAGGCAACAACCTCATGGTTCAGACAGTTTTAGGACAGTTTCAGGAAGAGGCACAGACACATACACCTACATCCACCTGTAACACATGCACACATACACCTGTGTGCACCTGTAACGCATGCATGCAAATAAAATGTAGCTGCCTGCTACAGTCACATTATCTAATACCCCATTGTTTATGAGTTACCATTTAATGCTTTCGATTAATACCAGCATTAATTTACCAATTTCAGAATGCCAAGCAAATGCGAAGCAAAGATATAAAAATAGCCTATGGTTTTGCCTCCCCGCCTCGGGAAGAGGCCAAATAAGGTAGCGAAAAAAATACACTATCAAATATGCAGTGTACTTGTAAAAACTTTGCTCATTTGTAATTGTAACCAGCTTAAATTAATGTTAAAAGGCCACAATTCGATTACTATAGTCCCTGGCCATTGCCAGATGGCAGGGACTAATAAACGATATACAAAAATAAATAAGTATATATAAACAATATAAAATAAATAAGTATATATAAACAATATATTGCATAGATATCAGTGCAATTGTTTTGTTTTGTTTTTTTACTATTTTTTTCTTATTAAATATAGTGGAGTAAGGGTCGAGATAATATATGCCCCTTTTTGGTAATAGTAACCACATTATTAAATAGATTATATCAAAATACCTTAGGCTTTATAGTAAATGTAAAACCATGAATGGGCATAAAGGCAAACATTATGGATCGAGGTTTAAGAACCTCTACAACAACCTTGGGTAGTCGAAATGAAACCAAAAAAACTACAAGAAACATTATAGATAATAAATGTGACATAAAGGAGCATAAATAATAGAAGCACCATAATAACATCATGAGAAATAAACAATATGCAAAAATAAATAAGTATATATAAACAATATAAAATAAATAATTATATATAAACAATATATTGTATAGATATCAGTGCAATTGTTTTGTTTTGTTTTTTTATTATTATTTTTTTATTGGTATTGTTTTTATTTTTTATTTTTTTGGTATTGTTTTTGTTCTATTTTTTGGTAATTTTTTTTTCGTATAAATTGAGGTATGTTGTATATGGTATTAGAACTATTGGACCAAAGATAGGACTAACTGAAAACATTACTAAAAAAGTGAATT